>OX463755.1:19698000-20153279 GCA_949824845.1 Rhingia rostrata | reverse complement strand
TTCTGTTCTTATCGTAAGAAGGCCATATCCTTCTCCATAACCTTCTCCATTTGGAGTCGGCCTTCTTAAGGAGGTATCAGTGGATTTGTCCCTTAAAACCGCACCTAGCGGGATATGGACCGTTGCCGGTCAAGTGAGCCGTGTAGAGCTGAGCCTTGTCTCGTCTCGTCTGCACGCTCGTTTCCTTTAATGTCACTGTGCCGTGGAATCCAGAGAATTGAGACCCTGAAGCATCCACCAAGGTGGGCCGGCACCAATGTAGCAACTTGGAGGATATGGTGACCGAGTTGATGGCCTTAATGGCCGCTTGACTATCTATGAGGATAGCAATATTTTGCTTTTCGTAGTGTCACGATCGAGTAGCGTGCAAGCCTCTCGGAAAGCCAGTAGTTCCGGCTGAAATACGCTGGCAAAATGCGGTGGGTGGTATGATACTAATAATTTCAGTAATTCCGACTTCTGACCCCACACCACAGTTCGTCATAGATCCGTCGGTGTAGACGACCGTATCTGTCTAATTACATCGTTTCTCGTCCACTGACCTTTGGTAGGAAAGCCTACGTAGCAACCTCTCTTGGAGCTAAGTGCAGGTGTTATGTAATCTGTTGGAAACATGACCACACCGTTAAGTAACGAGTCTAGGATATTACGATGGCCATACGATCTTGCAGTCATGCATCCCGACTGCTTGAGTCTTACTGAATTGCATCAAGCGGTATTTTAAATGTGTACGTCGTGAGGCAAAAGTTGCAATAGCACAGTAAAAGCATCCGTTTGTGCCGAAATTAGTGCGTCCGTATAGGGACACTGGCTGTTCTTTGCAGCCTTTTTAGTTTTGTAAGGTTGTAGCCTCTATTCAATGCGTGCCACCATACTAGTGAGCCGTATGTGAGAGCTGGACGTACCACTGCTGTGTACATCTACGAGGTCATCTTTGACTGAAGTCCGCAATTATTTCCAAAAGGTTTATAGGGCAATACACGCCTTCCTTTCTATATGTTCGATGTGAGAATTGGACGTACCACTGCTATGTACATCCACAAGGTCATCTTTGGTTGAAGTCCCCACTTTTACCAAAGGTTTTGCTGCAAGCATAGAAGGCACTACACAGCTTCCTTACGTTATGTTCCATGTTGTGCTTCAAGTTATGTTCTGGGTCAAGCATGATACCCAAATACCTACCACTGGAAGATAAAGTGAGTGGTTGCCCATGAAGACGGGGGATGGTGAAATCGGGTATTTTGGTTTTGGAGGTGAGTAACACCAATTCCGATTTGTTCGAATTTACACCAAGGCAACAACTTGCAGCCCAGGTGCTAATCTTGTCTAGAGCAGTCCACATGATTTCACTTATCACGCAGGCGAAATTTCCTGACTGAGCATAAGCTGTTATGTCGTATGCAGAAAAGAAGCCCTAAAGGATTTTAAGGGTTAATATAACCGCTCAATCTGAATTATAGATGGTTGTGGATGGGCCGAAAGGCCAACGGCAGCTCTCGATATCGAAGTGTATACTGATGGTTCAGTGTCCTAGGTCTATCTCCTAAATTATTTGAATTTAGTGTTGACGACCATGCTAAGTGGCGCGATGATTAGTGCGATGAACTGCAGCACAGAAGGTCTGGGTTCCCAGCCGTAGCAACACCTAAATGATTTTTCACTGGCCCTCAACTCGTGATGACCTCACAAATTATCCGAGTAGTATCAGTTGTCAAGAATAGCTTTTCTCAAATTCGGCAATCAGAGTCGGCAAAAAACAGGAGGTCCCAACATCGTGCAAGAAGTAGATATACACGCACACAAGAATGATTGTGAGAAAGCTCGGCCCTGGGTACTAACGGGCCTGTTGCGCCCAAAAATTTGTATTTATTTGACCATGCTAAAGGAAAAAGGCAACGACGTCTGCATCTGCTCCTAGAAAGTTGCAACACTAAACATATAAGGTGCAGCCAAACAACGAGCAAAAGATCCAAGAAGACATCACAGTCAGTGAAGACATAAGATGGAATGGGCCGGGAAGAGGATACCAAACTGTAACATCTATTATGGTCAGTGTTATAGTGAGCATAAAAAGCGACTTTTTGGATGCAGATTTGTTATCAGCAACAGGCCATGAAGTCTTCGGCTTTTAAATCATAACTGAACGCATTTTAATAATCCGCATCAAGGCTAACAAGAGACTTTTAAGCGTTCAAGGTTCGATGGAGAAAAAATATGACATTGCTAGCTACGTACATAGGTAGGAAGATATTTTTGGAAAAGCACATCCTTCATGACACCACTTCTAGCAAGTTCCTATGCTCACCTAAATATGCATTAAGCCGCAAGAAACTGTAAAAAAAATTGATCGCATTGCGAGAGTCTCTAGTTCTTTGGATGAGATACAAGAAGTAAGACTGAAAGGACTGATTTTATTGTTGACGACCCTGATAAATGAAAAAAGGGCAAAGACGTTCGTATCTGCACCTGGAATGTGTGAACATTAAACTGGAAAGGTGCGACGTATACAAGGCTCGAACAGAATTCTGTAGAGATGAACAAGGAAATGGAACCTCAGCATCGTTTGCCCGATCCACAAAAAAAGGAGACCTACATCGCCTACAAGATCCTATCTGCCGTGATATGTGAACGCCTGAAACCGTTTACCAACAACCCGATCGGCCGTTATCAGTTCGGTTTTAGGACAGAAAAGTCCACAACCGATCAAATTTTCACACTTCGGCAGATCCTGGAAAAAATTCAAGAAGTCCAAATCGATATCAAAGCCGCATACGACAGCATTTATAGAGACGAACTAAACAGAGCCATGTATAGTTTAGGTATACCGCTGCTCCATCAGGGGCGGAAACGACCTCAGCGACACATTCGATAGCAAAAGGATTTAGGTAAGGTGATCCGCTGTCATGTGACTTCTTTACTTTTATTTTTGAGAGGATTGTGCAAAACTCACAAGCCAACACCAGAGGCACGATTTTCCAAAAATTGGTGCAATTACTAGGATACGCCGGCGATATGGACATCATTGGAAGGACTCAACGTGATGTCATAGCCCCGTTTGCTAGTATAGAGAATGAAGCGCCAAAATGGGTTAAGCAGTAAATGAGGGCAAGACGAAGTGTATGCTGTCAACATGAAATGACACACAACATGGACGAATTGGACAGAACGTCACCATTGACAGATATGACTTTGAGGTAGTACGGGACCTTTTCTACCTCAACTCCGCTATTAACTTTGACAACAACTTCTCGTCAGAAATTAAACGAAGAATTCCTCTTGCCAACCGCTGTTTCTTCGGGCTAAGAAGGCAATACTAGAACTACTAAGGGGATCCTATATAAGATCCTGATCATCCCAGTCCTGCTCTACTGCGCTGAAGCATGGACCCTCTCAAAAGCGGATGAAAAAATCCTTGGTCGATTCGAGAGAAAAATTCTTCGAAAAATCTTCCGTCCCGTTTGCGTTGACGGGCTATGGAGACGAAGATTCAACTAAGAACTAGACGAGCTGTACAGCGACATGCCCCTGGTCAAAAAACTACTCATTGGATGTATAGGATGGCTAGGACATGTAGAACGAATGTACACTAATACTCCGGCTCGCAAAGCCTTCGATTCCCTGCCAGACGTCGACGCAGTAGAGGAAGACCTCACGTTAAGTAGCGCGCACAAGTAGGAACCGACCCCAACCAACTTGGAGTGCGCAACTGGAGGCAATTAGTTAAGGACCATACTATTAAGAGATGCATGTTGGTTGAGGCCCATATTCATTCCGGACTGTAGCGCCACTTATGTAAGTAATTAAGTAACACTTGGAGCAAATAAAAGGCTCAGCAAGTTAAGTCTTCTGAATTTCATGAAGGATTTTTCAAATTCTTTAACTTTTCATATGGTAATAAGGGGTGAGGCAACGCCCTTAGGCTACATTTAGTTTCATGCCGAATCCGAACGTTTGAGTTCAAATTAGATTTACTTGACTGTCGACACTAGTCGGATGATCTGTCAGATAATCCGGAGTCAGGACTACAAAGTGATGTTAATCCATGTCAACCTTCATTGATGAGAACCATATACAGGACGTTATTCATCACATCTATAACCATGTTGCCCCATTATTTGGCGGTAAGACCTCTGCAGAGAATTTCATTCCAATGAGGTTTCTAAGTCTATAGGCTCTTGTTCTACTTATCAACTATGACACGAAGCTGTATATAAGCCCAAAGAAATTCTCCATTGCGCGCTCTCCAACTAAAGATTTGTTCCTTTCCAATTTTTGGCATTTGATCCCTTGACTTCAATGATTTTATCTCATTTCAGACAACTGTAAGCTAAAATCATACAATTCCTCCCTGTAAGTCTTATAGCCGTGCAATCATGAATAACAAATTAGCTACCACCACCTTTATGCAGAGCGCTGCCACCATTAACCAAGTGACGAGTTGCATTAATGAACCCATGGATGCTCCAATCTAAGAAGCTTGAAGTTGAAGTATAATCATCTGCAGACTCAGTCCATATAAAGCCTTCCGCTCTAATTATACACATGTCCTTAAAAATCCACGGGAAACAGAAAATCCTATTCCACTATAACGACGTTGCATTACTCCTGTCCCAACTATCCAACATATTAGCAAGCTCAGGTGGAAAATAACTCGAGAAATAGCTCCTTGAGTCATTCAAGCATTCTTAATGGAATCTGACTTTTTGTTTTTGTTTCCTTTACCAGTCCCAAGGACACATGATCAGGCAATGTGTATTCATGAATTCTCCCGAAGATGCGAATAAACCTTCCACAAGCACCAGCAACGAAGTGAGCGCAAAAAAAAAAGCAAATCAGTCTAGTAGCTTCTGGCAAGACCACGCCCCCAATTGCAGTTGAAATCTGAACTCATTTACAAGCCGCACTCAGATATGCGGCTGTCTTTCCTTCATTGAGGAATCCTTTTCCAATTTCCCCCCAGCGCAGCCGAAAACCCATTACCATACCAAAAGAGTAACGATCGAGTAAATTTTTCGGCTGCATTCTTGCGGCTTCCGCTCACCGAGATCAATTTTTTTTCTGTTGTTGCATGGTCCGTTCTTAAAATGTGTCCGCAGGTGTTTACCTTACACCTCCTTACTCTAATCCCCAATTTCATTTCGTTCGATGTGCTCAGTGCTGATGTTCCGGTAGCGGTAGGCCAATGTGGTCGTTCCAATTTTTGCGTATTCATTCAAAAATGCTGCGCGCCAAAGTATTTTAATGCACTCGCGCAACTCAGGCTGCGCACAACTGACACAGACGCTACTGTTGATGCTGATGTTGATGATGAAGATGATGATGCTTCTCCTGCCTGGAGAATAAGAAGATCACTTGGCTTCAGCGCGAGATGGCTGGCTGGCTGGCTATTAATGACCGGATGCTTCGCGATGTTCGATCGGTTCTCTGCGCGCAGAGCGGTGTTGGTAGCCGGGATTACAGTGGTGTGCGATGGAACTGGTTCCATCCTTTTCTCGGTGTGGTGCTGCTCCGTCGAATGCTTTGAGAAAATTAAGTGCACCTTGCTACCTGACTTGCAGGTAATGATTTATGATACCAAAGATAATGAATACAGCATTCGGGAAAATTAAGTGGATACGTGCTCCGATGGTGGTGATGCGCGCGGTACCGGTGCTGCTGAATGATTCTATGCCGATGTCGATGACGATGTTGATGCTTCTGCTTCGGCTGATGATGACGATGATGACGGCGGCAGGAGAATAGTGTTTTCCTCTTGTTCCTGTTGTGTGTAGATAAAAGAGGCGTATGCATGGCTGGAGGAATCTCTCTGCTCCCGTAAAGTGACTTATGCTTGGAAGAACAATACTGACATTGGCGACGAGATGAGAAGACGACCATTATGACGATGAAGATGACGAAGACGATGGCATCGTAGTGATGAGAATATTTATAAAATGTTAACACTATCACATTCTTATCTATCGGATTGAGATTTCAAAGTGTATCTGGGATAGTGGTGCACCACTGCAGCATCGTTGTTAACGCCGGTTGCGGCGCAGTTTAATTACCAAAGGGAAATGAATTGGTCGCGCGGAGACCTGAGCAGGAGGGGAGTGCGATAACTTTGATTGATTGTCTGGAATTTATTGTATCTATATGGACGAACAATTGATTAGAGTTGGGATCCGAGAAGAGTTTCATTGATAGATGAACATTGGTAGTCGACGGGGAGATGGAAAGGTTCCTTTGTGTGATCTCGGCTCTTGACCTAATCAGTGGCTTAGAGTCATGCTGAGATGGGTTAATGTTTAATGAGAGGTGTACCGCGACGAAATTCCTTTTTTTATGGTGATCAGTAATCATTAAACAAAAGTCGCTGAGCTTGTCTTAATCGAGTCGAAACGGAGAGATATGAGATCTGTATTGTCGACAAAACCGTTGAAGAATAAATTAGTAGCAGGTACGGGTTTATGGTGTAGTCCGGGGAGCTCTTGATGATGTTATGCGATAATAAATCAGAAAAAAAATGGTAAATTGATTTTTATTCCCACCACTGTTGGAGGGGTGTAGTTTTATGGAGGATGGGGTGGAGAGTATATCAACACACTGATGGCGTTTTTCCTGTCGGTTTCTTTGATGGCTATTCAAGTAGAATTGACATCTATTTTGAAGCGATTTCAGTTAGTTATATCAGTTTTAGTAATCAACCGAATTGTTTGCTTGCTCAATACAAAAGAGTCCACCTGCGAACTGTGTGTTTACGGGCAAAATTCAAAGAATGTGGGTCAACTTTAGTAGGGCTCAAGACGAGGATGGATCTGCATCTCAACAAATTCTCTACTTAAGTTAGCACTGGCAATGGTTAACTGTCTGAAATTGGTCATTTCAAGTTGGTTAATTTCAGTTTCAATTTGTGCGCGCCACATTAAGCGCGGCGATTAAAGCCGGTAAAGCCTCCAACTCAACTGCAACCAACTAGGTAAAGTTCAACTTGCATATGCATTAGCGAAGCGCTAACAACAACCTCCTCCGCAGCCCTTGATGCTATCCTTCATTTAGTGCCCCCAGATATCTACGGCAAACAGACCGCAACTGAGAGCCTCGTCGCAATGGACACCCAATCAGGGTGTACACACAATGATTCTGAATCACCTTAACATTCCAGAAAACACCGACCCCACCACTACCCTACTCAGTTTTGAGCATAAGTTCAGGACAACAATTTCCAGTCGCCTTGAATGAGAGTCGGATTCGATCGAAACCAATAACTCAATTCACATCGACACGGATGGGTCTTAAACCGAATCTGGAGTGGGTGGAGGTGTTTTCGCCGAGATTCTTAACCTAAGCATATCCCTTCGCCTTCCCGATCATTGTTGCGTTTTCCAAGCGGAAATCATGGATACCCAAGAAGCCTTGTCTTGGATGAAAAGGGATTAAATATCCACGAAGCATATTAGCGTCTTTAGGGACAGCCAAGCGGCATCCAAATCCCTGGAAGCAATCTCGTTCAATTTGTAATCGGCAGACGAATGTCGACCGCCTCTTAACGAGATGACGGAGGATCTTACCATTCACTTCTTCTGGGTGCCGGGATACAGAGACATACCAGGGAACTGTTAAGCAGATGAGCTTGCCAGACAGAGCATTACCCTTGATATTATACCGCCAGTAGGTGTGTTAGTTATGCTCTTGCTACGTTTAAATTGCTAATCAAACAGGATGCAATCAAGAATCAAACCGCCGATGGATAAAACGTACAACGTGCCAAATATACAAGCAACTCTGGACTAGCTTTAACCAGAAGTGCTCCATCTGCTTAACAATGCTGAACAGATCAAACATCACCACCAGAATCGGTATCCTAACAGGACACTGCCCTATAGGCCACTAGCTGAGCCAATGTAGTCGACGTGTTTTGGCTTTTTGGACTACATCCACATCTTGGTACACCTTATAGCGTTCGCGGTCCTCCATTCGCCCTCCTCGCACACAGGACCAAAAATCCGGCGAAGCATTTTTTTTCTCGAAGGAGTTCAGTATCAGCTCTCCCTTCTTACTTATCGTCTAGCACTCGGCGCCATAAAGCCGAACTGGCAGGCTAGGGGTTTCGTAGAGTACACATTTCGTCCTTGGAAATAGGAGTTTTGAACCCAGTTGCTTCGCCAAACCGAGGTAGCGATGCTTTTCTAAGGTAATTCTTCGCCGGATCTACATTAGGGTGCCATTCGTGGAGTCTATGTTTACTCCGAGGTAGGTGCACTCATTTACCACCTCCGAATTGCTGCTATCAATAGTAACTTTTTGTCCTAGGTCCTAGGTTGTGGCGTGGTGGATATCCGGATTCTTACCTTGGCTGCAACAAGGTAGTGGTCCGAGTCGATGTTAGCCCCTCAGAATGTACCTCTTGTCTATCGCAATGTGATCAATTTGGTTGACCGTTCGTTGATCTGGAGACAATATGTCCCCCTATGGATATCGAGGTAAGGAAACCGTGTGCTGACTATAGTGGCATTCCGTTCCGTAGCAAAGTCAATGAACCTAAGTCCGTTACCAAACGTGTTGTCGTTTAGGCTATGTTTTCCGACAATACTGCTAAAGATGTCTCTCTTCCTACCTTTGCGTTAAAATCTCTCAGCACGATTTTAACAGCGTACTTCGGAAGTCGCTCATAGGTTTTGTCAAGGACCTCATAGAAGCAATCCTTAGCTTTATCATCATTTTCCTACGTTGGGGTGTGAGCGCATATTAGGCTTGTGTTGGCGAATTAAGCCTTGATGCGGATTGTTACACTGCGTTCGCTAATGTCTTGGAAACATAAGACTTCTTGCCTAAGTCTGCCACTTATAACAAATCCGCATTCGAATAATCGCTGTTTCTGCTCACTATAATACGGTCCGTAGTAGTATCACAATTTTTCATCATCTTTTTGCCCGACTCATCCCATCGTATTTCCTGGATGACAGTAATCTCCGCTTTGTAGCAGTTTAGGGCTTCCGCTAGTTGTTCGCTTGCACCTCTCCTGTTTAATGTTCTCACATTCCAGGTCGCCTGGACGGCAGGCCGGGTATTCATTCCGTGCCATTTTGACCTGGCTGTTCATAGTGTTGCTGTTATTCGTCTTGGTATCAACGCTAGCGCTTGTCGTTTAGCAAGTCAAATCCGGTTGGATTGGACCAGTACCCGTTACCACTTGGAGGTTAAAAATAAGCACTTGATGTGTATTCAGAGTTACAACTACTGGGCATTGCCAAGTTAAAGCGAATCAGAGTCTGCCCTCACATTTTTTACCTGTGTGAGGAGTTTCCTGGTCGCGTAATATCGCTTATAGCCCTCGGAAGTCCTAACATTCCGATGGCTAACAGCGATTCGGACCTTAGTATAGCTAAGAATGTGGATATCTACCCAAAATACTGGATGCGTACCTCTTGTCAGTCGCAATGGGACCAATTTGATTGACCGTTCGGTGATCTGGAGAACTCCATTCTTCCTTTTGAAGATTGAGAACGGAAATCCGTGTGGTTGCCATAGTAGCGTTTTGCTCCGCAGCGAAATCAAGTCTTAGTCTTCCAACTTTTTCAGCTTACTTATGACGAATAATACTCCTGGGATCATGGTTAACGCTAAGTTTTTCCATCGAACCGAGTCACTCTACGCTGCAATTCAGCCAGCTCTATCCTATGTCCACTATCAAAGAGGTTATATCACTCATCCCAATCCGCATGACTTTGCTATCTTTGATTTATCCTAACACAAACAATCATAAACATAAACTTGCTGCGCCTTTAAGCATCTCCATTGAATCATTTTATCCGTACATCACAGCAAGCCTTCATGTAATTTCCTTAATGAGTACAAAATTCCGCCATTTCCGAGCCATAAAACGCTGCACAATGACAATGCGTTCTATAATTAACCTTAACGCCTTTAAACTTTTTTGTGCAGCCATACCTGTAGCACGAGTCAAATGCGTTTTTTTTTCCCCTTCTAACCTCTTTTTTGTTGAAGCTTCCTCGTGCCTGTCGATGCAAATTACTGACATCAGTAGGCCACCCATGACGCATTTTGTTGGTAAATATGTTTTAATTATCCTTGAGCCTTGGTAACCTTTAATACCCCATCGGTGGTTGTCATTCCTTATTTTTTGTTATTCTTTCCAACCACTCTGGTACTATACCTGACACACGATAAGAATGAATGGTTTTAGAGCTTTTCTCTTGGTCCATTCAACCCGAGTCCGAGAATCTTCAAACGGGAGCAAGTTCTTGATTGTAAATAAATAATAAGAACAAATCCATCATGATGCACAATAAAAAGCAATTCCGAAGAAAGGAATCAGATCCCATTGATCGTGCTGCAATCCGGGAGCATGCTACCAAGCAGGGGCTACCGCGCCGAGGTGTGAAGCAACCAAGTCACGGTGCACACTTGTTCAATGTCCGTAATTAGACTTAACAAAGTACTTAGGAGCTGGGGCAGTGGTGTGTTCTGGCGGTTCGGTGGTTTGGCGGCATGTGTTTGGCTCATCACTTTCAAAAGATCAAGGCTCAGCGCCGCGGTCGATGGTGCCGCATTAATTATATACCCTTCGAGATGGTTTCATTCGTTCGGATGGGCTAACTCGCATTAGCGATGGTGTCGTGTGCTGTACCAGCGTTCCTCTCTATATGGCGGCGGCCGGCGGTGGTACGAAAGGCAGTCATTACACATGTTGATGGATCATATAGACTTGAATGGTTTGTGTCTTTTAAGAAAATAAAAAGTCTATCGTAAGATAGGCTAATTGCCATTTTGTGATTAGACGAGGTAAAACCGTGCATAAGGAGTTTTCCAATATTTGTCACTTTAAGAGTTGGATGTTGTGGAACGATGATACCAACCTAGTAAGAATCGGATATTGGTCTCATCTTATAGAATTTGACTTGCTAACCTTACATAGCAAGAAGAACACGGTGATTCAAAAGCCTTGGAAGAAAGACTGTGGCTGACTTAAGAAATTAAAACCAAGGAACCAAATAAGAAATGGGCTAAGCCCGCCGTTCTTGCATCTACCTGTAATGTAAAAGCTATCAACAGAAAATATGCAGCCAACTCTATTGCACCATCTCTGTTGTTTATATTTTATTCGCAGGCGGTCAACATTTACCCAGAACTTAGAACGGCCTCTGGTTTATGGTCACACCGTTCCAACATTGATGAGACATGTCTTGACATCTTTCATGATATTAATTCAGTCGCAATAACTTTCGCCACAATGACCTCAGCATGAGACACCCTTCAAAAGGACTAGTATCACAATGAATACCTTACCATCACCAGCTTATGTCGAAGAACAAGAGCGAAAATGTCGACAAGACATTAAATCCACCGGAACCAGCAGGTAAACCCTGATTTAATGAAGAATTATGACAGATGCTCGTAGTCAAAAACGAGGAAAAAGTCCAGCTGAATCCGAGAGTTGCAATTGAGCTATAAAAGCAACGAGGAAAGGAAGAACATCGGCTTTTCAGATAGTAGAAAGCTGAGCGCGAAAAGCGCCTGAACGAAGACATAGATAGGTGCCACCATTGGAAACGTTAAAGCTAAGGAAGCTAGGTGCGCACTGAATCCTGCCGAGTTGAATAAGCAAAGATCGTATTTGGGACACAGTCGATGCTAAGAATTTGAAGAACCACTTGTTCAGACTGTTAAATGACGAAATTATGAAGAACAATCTCCCGCTGTCAGGCAGGACGAACCATTCAATATTATCGACGACAGCGAAAACTATCAATCACCCGACCTGAGTGAAGTGAGGATCCAAGCTCAAGCTCAACAACGCTGCCGGAAATGACAACCTTTCTGCCGAGCCAGTGTAAATGATTTGGTTAGTACCATTCACCAACTCATAAGCAAAACCTGGTGGGCTGATGGAACGCCTACAGAATGGAACCACTCTCCGTTCCACAAAGAACTGAACTTCGCTTACTACAGAGGCATAAGTCTCATCTACATCGCCTACAAGATCATATCTGCTTTATTATGTTGACCCCTGAAACTTCTTACCAACAACCTGATCGACTCTAATCAGTATGGTTTCAGGGCAGAAAAGTCAACATCACACTTGGACACGGACAGACTACCATACGCCGGCGATATTAACATCATTGGCCGGACTCCGCGTGATGTCCTAGCCACTTTTGCTACCATTGAGAAGGAAGCGTAGAAGTGAGTTTAGTTGTAAATACGGATAAGACTGTCAACTGTAAGAACACACATCATCGACGAACTTAACAGAACGTCACCAATGACAGATATGACTTTTAGGTAGAACGGGGCTTTGTCTACCTCTACTCCCTGTTAACTCTGCAAGCAACATCTCGTCAGAAATTAAACGACGAAGTACTCTTGCCAACCGCTGTCTCTTTGGGCTAAGAAGGCAAATTAGTAGTTAAGCCCTCACTCAATCTACTAAGGAGACACTCGACAACACACGGATCATCTCAGTCCTGCTCGCCGAAGCTAAGGCATGGATCCAATGCGTATGAAGGAATCCTTGGTCGTTTTGAGAAAAAAATTATTTGAAAATCGTTAGTCCCGTTTGCGTTATTGTGATGTTGATACGAAGATTCCACCACACACATTTATATACATTTAAGTCCGGAAGCACCTGGGCCTCCACCAACTTGCCTCTTTAATTGGCCGGTCCTTAGCTAACCAACTCCAAGTTGGTTGAGATCCGTTTCTACTTGTGCGCGCCACTTAAGGCGAGGTCTTCCTCTACGAAATCGAAAACTGCGAGCCGGAGTATTGGTATCCATTCGTTCTACATGTCCTAGCCATCTTAAATGTCCAATGCGGAGATTTTTGACCAAGGGCATGTCGCTGTACAGCTCGTATTATATGGTTGAATCTTCGTCTCCATAGCCCGTCAACGCGATCGGGACCGAAAATTTTTCGAAGACTTTTCCTCTCTCATCGATCAAGGATTTCTTTATCCGCTTTTGAGACGGTCCATGCTTCAGCGGCGTAGAGCAGGACTGGGATGATCAGGGTCATACCAGGATCTCCTTAGTAATTCTAGTGAGGACTTTAGAACTGAATTGCCGTCTTAGACAGAAGAAACAGCGGTTGGCAAGAGTAATTCTTCGTTTATTTTCTGACGAGATGTTGTTGCCAGAGTATACCGGAGCCGAGGTAGAAAAAGTCCCGTACTACATCAAAGTTGTATCTGTGCCGTTCCGTCCAATTCGTAGATGTTGTGCGTCTTTTCGTGTTGACAGCATAGACTCTGCAGCTTCCTTCTCTATACTAGCAAACGTAGCTTTGACATCACGTTGGGTCCGACCAATGATGTCAATATCATCGGCGTATGCTAGTAGTTGTCCGATTTTTTGGAAAAATGTGCCTCTGGTGTTGGTTCCTGAGTTTTGCACAATCCTCGCAATAATCAGATTGAAGAAGTCACATGATAGCGCATCGCCTTGCCTAAATCCTTTTTTGGTATCGAATGTGTCGGGGAGATCGTTTCCGACCCTGATGGAGCAGCGAGAATTCTCCATCGTCATCCTACACAAATTCACGAGTTTGGGCGGTATATTAAAACTAGGCATGTCTCTGTATAGTTCGTCTCTATGGATGCTGTCGTATGTGTCTTTGAAATCGATGAATAGGTGGTGGGTATCGATTTGGACATCTTGGCTTTTTCCAGGATCTGCCGAAGTTCGAAAATTTGATCGGTTCTGGAATTTCCTGGCCTAAAACCACACTGATAAGGGCCGATCAGGTTGTTCGAAAACGGTTTCAGGCGTTCACATCACATCACGGCTGATAGAATCTTGTGATTTCACGGAGACTTATGCTTCTGTAGTTGGTGCAGTTCAGAGAGCCTCCTGTTTTGTGGGTCGGGCAAATGATGCTGAGGTTCCATTCTTCAGCAATACTTTCATCCGACCAGGTTTGGCTTATGAGTTGATGGATGTAACTTACCAAGTCATCTCCGCCGGCTTTATAATGAAATGAAGGCCGTCATTGCGGGTAGCCTTATTAAGCTTGAGTTTAGATATTGCTATCCTCACTTCACTCAGGTCGGGTGGTTGGCAGTATTCGCTGTCATTGCCAACATTGAATGGTTCGTTCTGCTTGACAGCGGAATATTGTTCGTCATCGCCGTTTAACAGTCTGCAGAAGTGGTTCTTCCATATCCTCAGCCTCGACTGTGTCTCAACAACAACATTTCCCTGTTCATCCCGACAGGATTCTGGTCGAGCCTTGTATCCTTGGCTTTGATATTTTACACTTTGGTAAAACTTGCGAACATCGTCCCTCTCCATGTCCTCGATCACGCGCTTTTCTTGCTCTTTTTTCTTCTTTCTGAAAAGCCGGTGTTCTTCCCTTCTTTTCTGTCTATAGAGCTCAATGGCGGCTCTCGTCTTCACCTGTTGTTGACATTCCTCATCAAACCACGGATTTTTTGTTGGTGGGAGCGAGAAACCTCAGATCAGCCGCAACTTTTGTGGTAGTTGCGGCTGGTCTAATGGCTTGTTGGCATTGTTGCCAATTTTTCTTCGACATTCAATGGTGGAGGTTAAGGGATACGCGAAGGTTTTCGCGGTCTTCCTCGATTGCAGTCGTTTGACTTAAACATTTTCAATGTATTTCTGGATTGTTGTGGCGTATAGGATATCCGTATTCTTAACTATGGTGCAACAAGGTGTTGTCCGAGTCGATGGTAGCTCCTCGGAATGTTCGAACATCCAAAAAAATGGATACCGTTCAATGATCTGGAGACCTCCAGTCACCTTATGGTTGGGGCGTGAGCGCATATAAGGCTTATGTCGGCGGATTTGGCCTTGATGAGGATTTTTACAATGTTTTCGCTCATGTCTTGGAAACATAAGACTTCTTGCCTAAGTCTGGCACTTATAACAAATCCGCATCCGAATAGTCGCTGTTTCTGCTCATTATAACACGCTCCGTAGTAGATGTCACAGTTTTTCATCCTCTTTTTGCTCGGCCCATCCCATCGTATTTCCTGGATGGTAGAAATGTCTGCTTTGTAGCAGTTTAGGGCTTCCGCTAGTTGTTCGCTTGCACCTCTCCTGTTTAATGTTCTCACATTCCAGGTGCATATGCGAACGTCGCTATCTTTTTTCGTTTAGCAGGGTCATCAACAATATAATCAGTCCTTTCCGAGGCTATAGGTTGTTTCGTAACAAATACTTTATTCCATGGTTGTGTAGTTAACCCAAAGCAAAATCTCTAACCTGGAGGGCCAGTTCGATTTATTATACACCCCTCAGCCACGGGGTCATCAGTATCCACTACTCATCTTTCGGTTCATCCGCCACCATCTCTGTTCAAGGGGCCTGACTAACCCTTGAAATTCCTAGACAACCTGTTGTCTGAATATGTCGAAGCAGCTTATCTAGGTTCGCCTGGGTCAGCAGGCCGGGTATTCATTCCGTGCCATTCTGACCTGGCTGTTTATAGTTGTTTGCTGTTTTTCGTCTTTTTATCAACTCTCGCACTTATCGTTTAGCAAGTCAAATCCTTTTGGATAAGACCAGGAGGAGATGGTTACCACTTGGAGGTTAACAAAAAAAAAACACTTGATTTGTAGTCAGAGTTACAACCACTGGGCATTGCCAAGTTAAATCCAATCACAGTCTACCCTCGTTCTACAACAACCATATTTGGCATTGGGTGAGCGAATATATGACGGACTCAGTGGTGTGATGTTTACTGCGAAGCAGTTCGCACTAGGTCTACATTCGATTCCTAAAATGTTTATATCCGGCCCTCCTTTCGCGATGACCTGAGAAATCATACGAGTTTTATCAATGCTCAAGAAAAGCTTATCTCGATTTAGCCGTTCATATTCGGTATAAAACAGGAGGTTTTGCCATCCCTATGTACACAAGCACGGCTTCTTTTTACATCTTTTATAAACAAGCTGCCACCATTAAACCACATTAAGAATCCAATCATCTTAAGCAAACCCAAGCCTTGTAACTCCTTTGTTAAGTAACTTCTTCAGCACACTGCCATCCAATCCAAAGCCAATATAATCAACTAAATATCCCGCCACAAGAATGGAATTCCCATTAATTCCCAAGTACCTACCGAAACGTTACAAAAGGCCCCCAACTCCATAGGCCACCGAATCGTTTATCAACTCCCACCAGTGACCAGCGTTACAAAAAGAGGACCCACAAGCTCCATACGCGCGAAATTGAAAATTTCCCCCAAATCCCCGCCGCAACCAAAGTTTCCCTTTGTAAGGCGTTATGGTTATGGCTCGCGTTTTGACCCACCCGGTGTTGGACCGCGATCTCATATGACCATTCCATTGGCACATTACGTACGAGTGCGTGTTATATCGTGTTCGTTGCGTATCATTGCGATGTTAAATTAATTTAAGGAAGCAAAAGTAATAAATTTCCCCATAGACACACAGCAGGATACCCAACAATTTATTAAGCCGTCGATAAATTTTGTTCCAGTGAAAAGCGTTCACTGTGCTGCTGTCTTGCTGCTCGTAGTTGAGGCTTATGGCGGTCGTTGGCTATTGCCAGCCTCGACTGGCTGGGTCGCTCGCCTACGGTGCAATTGTTCACTTCTTGAATTTCTGTCGTGCTATGATCCAAAAAAAAAAAAGGAGGAGTATTGGTGAGTTCGCCCCGGTACGCCGCCGGCCGTCTTGTACATTCCACTTGGGTCACACATATGAGCGGATGGATTTCACAGTTCGGTTGCGGTTTTGTGCAGTCAAATTGCACCAACTTCGAATGCGATGAGATTTATCATTATCAGTCGTGTGTGATCGCCTGGAACATTCAGCACAGATGTATGTGTGGAGCGTCGAGATGTGGAACTCCTATTCTTGGACCTTTTCTCCAAGAAATACCATCAATGGCGAAGAAATTACATCAACATGTTGTCTGCAACTTGTTGAAACTTAAGTGCGCATGCACACTCACTTGACTAAATGACCGCCGAGCCAAAAATGAGTGTTTGTTCCAATTTTCGACATTTAATCCAATTTGTCTGCGAGCTAAACAAATGCGTAGGCTATCCGGCCACAAAGTCTAGACAACGTACACCGCGTATCTAGACAAAATGGACAGTTGTCCGGGGCATATGTGGACGGTGCAGCAGTAGGTAACGTGTTTCTTGCCTTCTTTTTGTATCTTGTGTGACAAAAAACGCCGGGGTTGGGTGGTACCGTTCTCAGGTGCTATTTAATCAGTTGGCACGCATGGCACAAAATTATAAAACCATGTTGACAAATGATACGATGACATGGTGCTCAGCAATGACCTTACCGTGGGTAGTTGTTGGCAGTTGTTGCAGCGAAATTCTCTCGAATTTCTGGGATACAAAGTTGCCCCGCAAGCATGGTTGGACATTTATATTTTGCTTGGCCCCGACGCAGGTAGGTGGTCACGACAATATTGGTTTTTGAGTTATCGAAGTCGGCCCGGTGTGGTGATTGGGTAATATATATTTTTATTTGAAATTTATGTCGCTAAAGTTGGCAGCAGGTGTGCATGGTATGCGCAGTAATTTATGGAAAACACAAAATACCATGGAAGGTCATTTTTGACATTTCGGACTGGTTGGGGGATATATCAAAAAGCTTCTAAGGATAATGTGAAATATATTAAGCCATGGAATAAGGTTCTAGTTGGTGTAAAATATCTGCGAGTGTGCTTCTCAAAATTACTTTCTATGATGAAAATTGGCAGACAAAAGAGTTGAGCTCAAAACTCAACTTTGTAGCATTTCGTTCTTCACTTGCTAATCATCCGTCTAATTTCAATATTTCGTTATCAGGAGACAAAGAGTAGTCCAAATGGAGAAGGATTTTATTTTGTATGTTCTGCTGTTAGTAAACAAGAAGATTGACATTGACATCACAGTACTTCGCACATGAATGCAACAAACTGCAGACAGATAACAGCACTGGCGACTGAGGCCATCGGCTGGGACAGAGAAAGACATTAATACAACAGAGAGAGACAGATAGACACATAGAAGGAAAGCCATATAACATATACCTACGTGGCACAGAGGAGGAGACACAGATTTAAATAGTCTCATGTTATCGCACAGGTGGCCTCGGATAAGCTGGCGATTTTTTGTAGAAAAAGATTGCTACCGAAGCTGGGGCTTGAACCTGCAGCGTTGGGTTAGCAGTCAACTACGCATTCCTCTGAGCCATGCCCACCTGCACATACAGATGTTTCAAGTTTAATGATGGAAATCATAATCCTGAAGCTCTTGACGTTGGGTTAGGTTTTAAAACAATTGGTCACAGCACGATGTTGAAATCAGTGGCATATGAGGAAGGATTGTCTGCATCCTTTCCACGGTTTGTAGGCACTGGGGTTTGCTTTGAAGTTAACAGGTTATATACATCCTGGATACTGATGGCTCTGTTTCCTAGAGGCATCCAATAAACTGGAACTGCCCCCCCAGGCTGAGGGTTGTCCTTTGGGTTAAATACCAAGTCAAGGAAAACCTATTGTTACGAAGCAACCAATAGCCTCGGAAAGGAATGATTTCATTGTTGATAGCATTGCTAAATGAAACGACATCCATATCTGCACCTGGAATGTGGGAACATTAAACAGGAGAGGTGCAAGCGAACAACAAGCGGCAGTCCTAATCTGCTACAAAACAGACATTACTGTCACCCAGGAAATACGATGGCCTGGCCAAAAAGATAATGAAAAACTGTGACGTCAACTACGGACCGTGCTATAGAGAGCAAGAAAGGCGACTATTCGGATGCGGATTAGTTATAAGTGCCAGACTTAAGCAAAAAGGCTTATATTTCCAAGACCTTTATGAACGCATTATAACAATTGACATCATGAATGAGGAATACCGACAGATGCTCGCAGCCAAGAACGAGGCCTACAAGGCTAAGCTGCAGATGAAGACGAGACCTGCCACTGAGCTCTATAGGCAGAGAAGAAGGGAAGAATACCGGCTTTTCAGAAAGAAGAAAAGCGTGCGATGGTGGATATAGAGAGATGCACTCCAGGAAGTTCGCTAGTCTTACCAAAGTGTAAAACGCCAAAGCCGAAAAAAATGCTGTCCAGATGAACAAGGAAATATCGTAGTTGAGATACAGTCGATGCCGAGGGTATGAAAGAACCACTTCTGCAGACTGTTAAACGGCGATGACGAACAACATATCGCTGTCAGGCAGAATGAACCATTCAATATTGGCGACGATAGCGAAATTTACTAACCACCCGACCAGGACAACAATATATAAACCCAAGCCTAAAAGTGCTGCCGCGAATTACGAGCTTCCCGCCGATTTTAAAAGTACGGGGGAGATGACTTGGTAAGTAACATCCACCAACTCATAAGCCAAATCTGGTCGGATGGCAGTATGCCTGATGAATGGAACCTCAGCATCAGTTTGTCGATCAACAAAAAAGGAGATCCTCTGAACCTCACCAACTTCAGGGACATACGTCTCATCAACATCGCCTACAAGATCCTATCTGCCGTAATATTTGAACGCCTGAAACCGTTTACCAACAACCTGATCGGCCCTTATCAGTGTGGTTTAGGCCAGGAAAGTCCACAACCGATCAAATTTTCACACTTCAGCAGATCCTGGAAAAAAACAAAAAAAAAGTCCAAATCGATACCCACCACCTATTCATCGATTTCAAAGCCGCATACTACAGCATTTATAGAGACGAACAATACAGAGCCATGTCTAGTTTTGGTATGCCGCCCAAACTCGTCCAAATGATCTCACCGACACATTCGATACCAAAAAGGATTTAGGCAAGGCGATGCATGTGACTTCTTCAATCTGATTATTGAGAGGATTGTGCAAAACTCAGGAACCAACACCAGAGGCACATTTTTCCAAAAATCGGTACAACTACTAGCATACGCCGACGATATTGACATCATTCGTCGGATCCTACGTGATGTCAAAGCCACGTTTGCTAGTATAGAGAAGGAAGCGGCGAAAATGGGTTTAGCAGTAAATGAGGGCAAGACGAAGAATATGCTGCCAACACAAAAGGGCACACAACATCAACCAATCGGACAGAACGTCACCATTGACAGATATAACTTTGAGGTGGGACGGGACTTTGTCTACCTCGGCTCCGCTATACTCTGAAAACAACATCTCGTCAGAAATTAAAGGAAGAATTACTCTTGCCAACCGCTACTTCTTTGCGCTTAGAAGGCATTTTTAACAGGAATGACCTCACTCGAACTACTAGGAGATCCTATACAAGAACCTTATCATCCGAGTCCTGCTATACGGCGCTGAAGCACGGACCGTATCAAAAGCGGATGAAGAAATCCTTGGTCGATTCCAAAAGAGATTCTTCGGTCCCGTTTGCGTTGACGGGCTATGGAGACGATGATACAACAAAGAATTATATACTGTACAGCGACATGCCCCTGGACACCAATACTCCGGCTCGCAGAGTCTTCGAATTCCCAACCAGTCGTCGGACGCAGTAGAGAAAGGCCTCGCCTTATGGGGGCGAACAAGTAGTAGCCGATCTCAACCAAATTGGAGTGCGCAGCTGGAGGCAGTTAGCTACGAGACGGTCTAATTGGAGGGACATGTTGGTTGAGGCCCAGGTTCATTCCAGACTGTAGCGCCACTTTAGGAAAAGAGAAGAGAAGTTACATGGTATTGGTGTGACCAACATGTTGTTTTGACAAGATGGTGCTACATGCAATACAGCCAGAGGAACAATGCAATTAATACATAAGTCCTTACCTAATCGTGTAATCGGCGGTTGTTGCCATCAGAATTGGCCATCCTGCTCTTGCGATCTAACGCCATTGAACTTTTTCCTTTGGCCTGCCTGAATTATGACACACCCTTTACATATTTGACTTGCGTTCGTCCCTTTGATGACACTTCTTCTTGGGCTATCTTATTCTCTTCAAAGCTAACGCTGGAAAACTATGGAGTTTACGCAAAGTAATTCCATCATTTGAAGAATTTTTTTACGGAAGTGGACTTTTTTGAAGGTGCAAGATAAGGGTTGTAGTCTCACGATATAGTTCAATTGTTTCAAACATGTAAGCGCTAAACAAGTCCATGTTATGGAGCAACAATTCTTTACCAAAACGCCTCATCCATAAATGGCCCATAAGCATCCTCTTTTCACAAACAAGTTTCAAATCCCGCCATTATCCATAATTCATAAAATTTAATATCTGTCTCCTCATTACCAATTTGCACGCTACTGCAACAGATATTCACAGCAATCACTGCACCAGCAATCGCATCTGCAGTCGCATCCTATTCCATTTCAATTAAAGTCACATCTAGCAATTGCTGCAACCTTGTCTTGTCCGCTAAATGCGCGTCCTCCAAGCGTATTTCAGTAAATCAAAGAAAATTCCTGAAATTCCATACGCTTCGCAATTATTTTCATATATTTTTGATTCACGCCGGATTGCGTGTCCATCGAACTGCGGCACCATTCTGCACCGGTAACACAACTCATATACGCGCGCCACATATATTGATTACCACCTCCTAGTTGTTGGTGTTCCCGTGATGCCATTAACTTGCCAAAGGATTCCATTTGGAATTGCATTCATAAATCACACTGCTCCGTTCATTGAAGCTGCTCTCTCTCCCATGTACAGTGTCGCCTTCAGAGGGGCACAGTGTCGCATTCAGAGGGGCACCCCTCTTACAAAAAAAAAGGAGCCCGCATCGACGACGATCGACTTGTGTTACTCTCGTATAGGTTGCCCTCATTGGCGCGCGGTCCTTAAGGAAATTATAAATTCACAACGTGTATGCAATATTGTCGCGATCAATTTCATTTGGAACCTTAGAGTGATCCCTGTGCGCTGCACTGCTGCGGTCAGGAGAAACTGAGCATATTGGTGCGCTGGTGCGGTGTACTGATGGTGACGGTGACTTGATGCAGGAACGTGTTTGCTGCACCATGTGGGTATCGAATAACTCACCTGTCCACTTCGATATTCTCCCCGTGTAACATGCTCTGACGGTGATATTTCGCATAGAGTCCGGTTTTTCTGTTCCCCCTTTTCGGAGACCACCAAAACCTTCGGCGGGACGGTGGAGATTTCGGTTAGTTGTGGTGCTGTACCCAGAATCAGAATAATTATCCACCTGCATGAATGAATTTGGTGGTGCCTTCTCGATGCATGTACGCCGCACGCACGCATCCATTCATTCATCCATCGAGACGTCCATCCGTCATCTTAACTGATTTGATTCGTAACCCAAGTTGAATGATATGATTCGAGGGTAGGGCCGGGCCCTTACACCACAACGGGATGCCATGAGATGACCAAGATAGTGACGAAGATCGTCATTAGGTAAGCGCTGGCTGGCACTCGTAACAGCGTGAGAAAACCGAAAGACGGTATTAATGACCTTTAAGTCAAGCGGACGGATATCCAAAGGTCCAATCAGTGCTCACCCGATATGGTCATACTGACGACGGTTGATGTCGCGCGCATTCTCCCCAAAGGAATTAGTCCAGTTCAAGGCTACAATAGGAGTACGATTCATGCAAAACAAAGCGGTACTCTTCGGATACGCGAGTACATATGTCCGTGAGTGGTGATACGCTGTAAGGCACCAGTTTAGTGCGGCTAGTGCAGTATAATCACTCCGGCAGGCGACCATAAAAGAACCGACAAAGCGAAGCCGCTCCGGTAAATGGACCGTGTGTGTGCCAAAATGGTCATGTCGTATCCGTACTATTCAAATTGAAATTTATTTAGCGGTATGATTACTTTAGACTTTTGATACGTACCTAGTCGTGGTGCGCAAGGTGGACTTTAGGACGTTTGCTGAATTTGTGATTGTGCTGGTATTGCACCAGATTTTGAAGTCTTGACAAAGGTTCAGTGTAGTGGGGTAATTTGCAACAGTAAAGGTGCTTTGAGTGAAAAATTCTTAGTTTGTTTTGACGGACCATCAAGACCAATATTGAGGCAAGACTCTAACGAGCTGTAAAGCGACAAAGAACTGGTAAAAAAAATCTCCACATTGGACGTTTAAGATATTTAGGAGGGCTCGCAAAGTCTTTGATTCTTAGCCAGACTTTAGCGTCACTTACGAAGCTCAGCTTCGTCTTGAATACCTTTCTCATGTTTGGAGTTCGCCCCCGAAACATGCATTGAACTTATTGGACTCTATCTATCAACACGCAATACGCCTTATCGACTATTCTTCATTTACTTCAAAGCTGCAACCTTTGCCATACCGCGGGGCAGTGATACAGCAGGTCCATGGTATTCGCTTCTACATCATGGTTGCTACATTTTCTGTGTCAATCTCAGTAAACTTGATTCCTTACATAACAGGTTTTGAGCTGTTACTTATTTACTTCCTAAGTGGCGCTACAGTTCAGAATGAGCCTGGGCCTCAACCAACAAGCATCTCCAATTATACCGTTTCTTAGCTAAGTGCCTCCATTTGCGCACTCCAAGTTGGTTGGGGGGTTGTTTTCTATTTGTGCGAAGAAGACTCGAAGACTATGCGAGCCGAAGTATTGCTGTCCATTCGTTCTACAAGTCCTAGCCATCTTAGACGTCCAATGCGGAGTTTTTTGATCAGGGGCATGTCCCAGTAAATCTCTTAAAGGTTGTGGTTGAAACATCGTCTCTTTTGAGACGTACGATTCGTCGATATTGTGCGTCCTTTCGTGTTGACAGCATATACTTAGTCCTTTCCTCATTTTTGCCGCTTCTCTCTCTATATTAGCTAATGTGGCTATGACATCACGTTGAGTCCTACCAATGATGTCAACATCGTCAGCGTGTTGCACCGATTTTTTGAAAATTGTGCCTCTGGTCTTGGCTTGGGACAAGCTTGGGCGGTATACCAAAACTAGACATGGCTCTGAATAGTTCGTCTCCATAAATGCTGTCGTATGCGGCTTTGAAATCGATGAATAGATGGTGGGTATCGATTTGGGTTTTTTCCATGATCTGCCGAAGTGGAAAAATTGGATCGGTTTTGGACTTTTCTAGCCTAAACCACACTGATAAGGGCCGATCAGGTTGTTGGTAAACGGTTTCAGGCGTTCACATATTACGGCAGATAGGATCTTGTAGGCGATGTTGGCAGTTCAGAGGTATCCTTTTTTGTGGATCAGGCAAACAATGCTGAGGTTCCATTCTTCAGGTATATTTTCTTCCAACCGGATTTGACTTATGAGTTGGTTGATGTCACATATCAAGTCATCTCCGCCGGGTTTATAAAGCTCAACGGGAAGGCCTTCATATCCGGGAGTCTTATTAATCTTGAGTTTAGATATTGCTATCACACGACCTGCATGAAGTGAGGCATGCAGGTCGTGTGATTCGCAGTTTTCGCTGTTGTTGCCAATATTGAATATTCATTCTGCCTGACAGGGGAATGCTGTTCGTTATCGCAGCTTAACACTCTTAACACTATAACACCTTTCGTAGTAGATGTCACAGTTGCTCATCCTATTTTTGTCCGGCCCATCCTATCGTATTTCCTGGATGGCAGTAATGTTTGCTTTGTAGCAGTTTAGGGCTTCCGTTAGTTGTTCGCTTGCATCTCTCCTATTTAACGTTCTCACATGGCAGGTGCAGATACGAATGTCGGTGTCCTTTTTTAGTTTAGCAGGGTCGTCAACAATAAAATCAGTCCTTTTCGAGTCTATTGGCTGCTGTGTAACAAATACTTTTTTCCATGCGTATATAAAAAAGCACAACCCCTTATCTGGACGGCCAATTCCAATTCATTAGATACCCCTAGGAGACGGGACCATCAGTATCCAAATACGCATCAAACAGTCACGAGTTGTGAATGCATTTGTTGGGGGTTTTCTGAACACCAAAGGCGACATT
The DNA here is from genome assembly GCA_949824845.1 of Rhingia rostrata. NCBI lineage: Eukaryota > Metazoa > Arthropoda > Insecta > Diptera > Syrphidae > Rhingia > Rhingia rostrata. The sequence continues at coordinate 20,128,436 of OX463755.1, read as the reverse complement.
AACGAAGCCATCATGATGGAAAATGAGCTTCATCACGGAAGATGATTTTTCGGAAAGATCAGCATCCACTTGTTATTATTCAAAAAGCCATTCAACGAACTCTCTTCGCTCTGCATTGTCAGTAGTCTTCAGTTCCTGAGTCAATTGAACTTTGTAAGCATGAAGTTTCAAGTTTTCGTGAGAATTAGCCGTCGAGAGCTTCTCGAAATACCCAATTCTTGACTACGGTGCCGAACGGTGCAATGCTCTCGCGAATTGTTTCGGTGTTTTCTGTTGGAAGACTTGTGACAGAACACCTAGAGTGTACTAGATCACTAGTTGATCCTGTCTCCCTGAAATTACTTATTCTCACTATGTCACTATAACGGCCATAACGACCATATTTGGTTAGAGATTTGCAGACTGTAGTTGGCAAGCCTTTCAGCAATGGCAGTCCTTTCGTATAGAGCTCCAGTTTTACTAACCTCGAACTGTCAGCTGTCACATTGTTATCGCTTTTTTTGCAGTAGTTACACAATACTATTAAATGGCTCAAAATGTAGTTTCTTTTAAAATAGTGAGACAGATGTAAAAAATGCAAGTCGCCCGCAATCCCAGATGAGCTTTCTTCGGATGGACACAGAAATTTCCGTTTAAGGCCGGATCGAACAAAACGTTTTTGATTCGATGGTCAAAAATGTAACAAATGTAACAACACAAAACGTTTTGTTTTCTTGTTTCGTTTGGTTAGCGTTGAAATGGAACAAAAGGGATTTGCGATTCGATTTTATGGTGTTTTCCATTGGTAAATCTAGTTATTGATATTTTTTGTTACCAATGAAACACGATTTCAGATTGATTTGTTTGTCTTCGTATTATTATATTATAATTTCGTGTCTGTGAATCTATAGCGTTTTCGATTTGGGATTTTCAGATTTTCTCTTAGATTTCAAATTTTTACTTGTCCTAATCATACATAAACGAGACTGATCTGTTTTTGTGTGTGTGTGACTGTGTCATTTGACAGATCATTTTATATCTATCCCCCAACATCTCCTTCAAGATGCTATCTGCCGTAATATGTGAACGCCTTGAACCATTTACCAACAACCTGATCCGCCATTATCAGTATAGTTATGGTCCAGGAAAGTCCACAACCGATCAAATTTTTACACTTCCGCAGATCCTGCAAATAATTCTTGGGTTTTATTCCAAATCGATACCCACCACCTATTTATCGATTTCAAATCCGCATAATCCAGCATTTATAGAGACGAACTATACAGAGCCATGTCTAGATTTGGTATACCCCCCAAACTCGTCCGTTTGTGTAGGATGACGATTGAGAATTTTCGCTGCTAAATTTGGGTGGGATATACTCACCGAAAGACAGTTTTATTATTCAGCCAAAAAAGGACCAAATAGCTTATGAGTATGTGAATATACTTTCCAAATCATCTCCACCGGCTTTATTAGGCTCGACAGTCTTATTTAAGTTTACATACTTACTTTACTTAGATAAGGTGGTTTGTAGTTCTTTCGTAACCTCAAATTCGACTCGCTCTCAATAACGATCTTTCCTTGTTCATCTCAGTTTGCGTCTTGTAGCGCTGTCTTAGAAGTTTTAAACTTTCAGAAAACTTGCTAGCATTTTTCCTGGAGCTATCACTTGGCCAAATTGTCGGTTGTTCCAGTTCGTCGTGGTTACTGGGGCAACAACATCTAAAAACTCCATACCGTGCCTTATAAGGTCACTGGCAAGTGTGGTTCCGTATCTGTGCGTTTCATCCCAGGCCCATGTGGTACTAGTATCGTATCGGCTCCAGTCCCCAAGAAGCTGTTGACCATGGCTGGTATTGAGGATTGTTACACTTCGGCTCATGGATCCAATGGTACTTTGGGTGATTTCGCCTAGGCCACCTATGCTGCGTTTGCCTCTCTATGTCTTAGATCGCGCACCTATGCTGCTATTGCCTCCCTATGTCTTAGACCACGCACATTTTTTACTCGTTTTTTTCTATCTGAAAAGTCGGTGATCTTCTCTTTTTTTGCCAATCTGATGGCAGCTCTCGTCTTCTTCTGCAGCTTTGCCTTGTGGACCTCGTTTTTGGCTGCGAGCATTTGTCGACATTCTTTATCAAACCAGGTTTCTTATACCTTGAGTTATGATTTTTTTTTGTATTTTAAAGCTTAAAGCAGTGGCTTATGTTAGTTGCAATGACAACATCGGTATTTGTCAAAAAAAAAGTTAAAACTGATTTGACTTTCCATCATCCATTACCAGAGGCGCAACTTTTTGGTAGAGATGCAGAGGTTCTCGACAAATTGGTTACAAATCCCATCACTCAAACTTATTCCATTATCTTCTGAGATTTCCAATGAAGATAAAGCTCCAAAGTCGCTGTTGTGCCTCCACAATTCTAATCCAAACCAATGTAGCCAGAGTATCTAAGCACAAAAATAAAGTTCACTCCGGGCGCAGACAGGTTGTTCAAAAATGCTCGAAACAAGCGTAAATCTAATTTCGACTTGAGTCTAACAAATTGGAGTCGCGTACTTTTCAATACGCATAAGCATATTAATGACGCGTAATTATGCATAATATTCAGATTCGTGTTGCCTATACAAACGATATGGCGAGATATTAATTACTTTAGTTGTGGTGATAAATTTATCAACTGAATCGAATGCGCTCGAATGCGCGGCCTGACGTTTCGTGTGTCTAGGGGCCATATATTTCCAACCTCTACTACGGTCTACGGTCCAGGCATGCTCATGCGCATTCGCATTGACCATTCGGTCGCGTAGGCGCACGATACTGGTGCTGCATGGGAAGCATATTCGTTTTGTTATCGAACAAAGAGTGAAACAAATGCGAAAAGTATCTATTTATCTTATCGGCTATGGATTTACGCAGTAAATAAATAAAAACAAAAGCATTTCCAGTACGTCGGATTTATATATAAGGTTCTCTAAGCTAGAGGGTAGAAGTTTTCCTCATGAATATTTACAAAGGCGTGAGGTATAATTTGCAAATAAAACTTATCTAACCGTATTAATCATAAGCCTAACGATTAAATAAGCCACACATTACAATAATAAAAGTCCAGCAGATAGTTGTCATTACAGATGAATCATGATGCTGTTGAGAGAACGCGTGTTGGGAATTTTTCTTACATTTTTCCATTAGATACTTAGATACTTGCATGGCGGACGACTTGAGTTGAACATCTGTAGGCATATGGATTGAGACGTTCCAATTGAATAAGTGGAATTTGATTAGCATGTTAAATATCTTAGATTGCATGCACAGGGAAGGCATTGGATTTCCCAAAGCTATTTCCATTCAATTGAACTCATTGTTCTAAAATTAGCCCGGCCGGCACGGCGTTAATGTGTGAAGTGCGACTAGGGGTTTTCTGAACTTTAAATGGGGATTGGGGAGGACAATTAATTGCCGCCAGGCTCGATGTGATTTATTTATACAGTTGCAGTTCAGAGTTTACGATTGTTATGCAAAGGTCTATGTAATTGGTGCAATGGAAAGTTTCCTATCGACGATGATGTGATTATAACACTTGGAGATACCAATCGTCACTTTTATAGGCATCAAAACGTCTACTAATAAAATACTGGTATATAGTAAATCTGTCCTCAAGCGGTATGGGCCAGACTCCGACGCTGGCAATACGATGGACAGGATCAATAACGCAGGAAAAAGTAAAGATGCTTCTAAAGGTGGTGCTAAATGCCTTGGATTTCTCAAACGATGCAAACGGTTTTTCACTCCATCAGATTTAGCTAATATCTATAAAGCTTACATTCGTCCAAGACTTGAATATAACTCGCACATCTGGGCGGGTGCCCCTGCAACATGCTTGAGCCTACTTGACAGAGTCCAGCGTCATGCTATCAAACTTATTGACAACCAATCAGTTTGTAGCGAAATTCATTCTCTCGAACACCGGCGGAATGTTAGATGCTTTGCGCTTCTTTACCGCTACTTTCACCATAAATGTTCCGACGAAATATATAGTTGTATCCCGCCTGTCCGTCGGCTTAATAGAAATACTCGTGCGACTTCTTCGGCACACCCATATTGCATAGAGCCTGTTTTCGGGCGCACAGCCAAATTTAGAAGATCATTTCTTAACCACACTTCACGATTATGGAATAGCTTGCCTTCTTCAATATTTCCAGATGACTACAACCTAAAAAGATTCAAAATTAACGCGCATCGTCACCTACTCCCAATCTCTGACTATCTTACAAACCTTTTTCCTTTTTTCCATCACTGGGTTTTATAACCTTCAGGGACTGAGTCCTAAGTGTTGAAAAATATTAAAAAAAAAAAAAAACATGCAACCTATAGCACGGCTGCCATCGAATGCTGCACATTTTAGGATGGGTATTCCTTGTTAGGAGTCGACTTAGATCAAAAGTACCTCACATTAAGTGGCTTAGTTATAACTTGGCTGCTATCCGCATCAGAGTAATGTTTGGCTACATCAGCATTATATGTGAACACGCCTGCCGTTGAGACTAAAGTCCCTATCGAGGAGGAAATTCACGACCTACTGAACGGACCCTACGGTGCCTCTCCATAATCGGTAACGAAAACCTATTCGGTGGGTAAGTTGGAAGGCACAGTCTCCACGAAGTGACAACAGTTAACGGCTTCCGACTAATTGACTTCGCAGCAGCATGCAATACCGTGATCAGGAGCACTCGATTTCTTCTTACCTCTTCGGTGGGTAAGTTGGAAGGCACAGTCTCCACGAAGTGACAACAGTTAACGGCTTCCGACTAATTGACTTCGCAGCAGCATTCAATACCGTGATCAGGAGCACTCGATTTCTTCGACTTAGAATCCACAAAATTAACCAGGCGATCTAGATGATCGAACCGTCAACTAAATGACCAACATCCTGGATAAATAGTATATACATGGACAGGTACATACATTCAGTTAAGCAAAAGTCGAATCTGACTATTTTCTCGTCGCAGTCAAATATAAAGCTCAACTGTCGAACGAGAAGAAGCTGCGACTGGTCGCCTTAGTGAACGGGTTATATCCAGAGTCTACAAGAAGCAACTGAATGAGAGGCCCTCCAAGTGCGGAAAGTAGCATGATGATAATGGTGTGCATATCAAGGCAAACCAGGCCCGAAGAAGTGAGAAGAATAAAATTGAAGTTCAGGGATATCGGAAGAGTCTCTTAAAAAGAAGAACTCTATCGATTCTACAAGCAGCTGGCTTTATTAAGCGTTCGAATTCGACATAAAACAGGGGGTCCCGCCAAAGTGCAAAAAGTACGTGTGTACACATGTAATTGTTGAATTTCCTGTCCCAAAACCACCCTGATAAGGTGCGATCAGTTTGTTGGTAAACGGATTCATATAGGATCTTGTAGGCGATGTTGAGGAAACTTATGCCTCGGTAGTTGGCGCAGTTCAGAGGGTCTCCTTTTTTATGGATCGGGCAAACGATGCTGAGGTTCCATTCTTCAGACACATTTTCATCCGACCAAGTCATCTCCTATCCAACATACTGTGTGAACATCTTAAACCTTTCTGCAACACACTAATCGGCACGTACCAGTGCGGCTTCCGCGACCCGATTGATCGACTATAGACCACATTTTCGAACTGAGGCAAATCCTAGAAGAGACCAACGAATTTCAAGTCGAAACTCACCACCTCTGCATCTACTTCAAAGACACGTATAATAACATATATCGTCAGGAGCTCTATATGGCCATGGCCGAATTCGGAATCCAAAAGTGATTCAGCTGTGTCGCGTAACGCTGGAAACACGCGCTGCAACGTGCAGCTTAGAAGTAGCTCCTCTGAACTGTTCCAAACATGCACCGAATTTCGGCAAAAAGACGCGCTTTCATGTGACTTCTTCAATCTCGCACTGGAGCAGATAGTACGAAGCCCATGTGTCAACACTGAAGGCACTATTCTCAACAGGTCCGTCCAGCTGCTGGGCTATGCAAACGACAATTGACATCATCGGTCGCTCCCAGCTCGATCTATATCCTCGATCGCGCGCTTTTCTTGATCTTTTTTCTTCTTTCTGAAAAGCCGGTGTTCTTCCCTTCTTCTCTGCCTATAGAGCTCAACGGCAGCTCTTGTATTCACCTGCAGCTTAGCCTTGTAGGCCTCGTTCTTGGCTGCGAGCATCTGTCGGCATTCCTCATCAAACCAGGGGTTTTCCGCTGGTGGGTGCGAGAAACCTAGCACATCAGTTGCGGCGGATCTAATGGCTTGTGGGCATCGTTGTCATTGTTCTTCGACACTCGATGCTGGTAGTATGGTTTAATCGAGAGGTTTAGGGATACGCGTTGCGAGAAGGTCTTGGCCGTCTCTTGCGATTGCAGTCTTTCGACATTAGGTTTTTTCACAATATTTCTGGATTGTTGTGGCGTGGTGGATATCCGCATTCTATCCATGGCTGCAACAAGACAGTGCTCCAAGTCGATGTTAGCTCCTCGGAATGTTCGGACATCCAAAATACTGGATGCGTGCTTCTTGTCTATCGCTATGTGATCAATTTGGTTGACAGTTCGTTGATCTGGAGACCGCCATGTCCCCTTATGGATATCGAGTTGAGGAAATCGTGTGCTGGCTACAGCGGCATTTCGTTCCGTAGACGTTACCAGACGTGTTGTCGTGTAGGCTATGTTTTCCGACAATGCTGCTAAAGATGTCTTCTCTTCCTACCTTTGCGTTAAAATCCCCCAGGACGATTTTAACATCATACTTCGGTAGTGTCTCATAGGTTTTGTCAAGGACCTCATAGAAGCAATCCTTAGCTATATCATCTTTTTCCTCCGTTGAGGCGTGAGCGCATATAAGGCTTATGTTGGCGAATTTGGCCTTAATGCGGATTGTTACAATGCGTTCGCTTATGTCTTGGAAACATAAGACTTCTTGCCTAAGTCTGGCACTTATAACAAATCCGCATCCGGATAGTCGCTGTTTCTGCTCACTATAACACGGTCCGTAGTAGTTGTAACAGTTTTTCATCCTCTTTTTGCCCGGCCCATCCCATCGTAGTTCATGGATGGCAGTAATGTCTGCTTTGTAGCAGTTTAGGGCTTCTGCTAGTTGTTCGCTTGCACCTCTCCTGCTTAATGTTCTCACATTCCAGGTGTAGATATGAACGTCGTTGTCCTTTTTTCATTTAGACGTGTCGTCAACAATAAAATCAGTCCTTTCCGAGGCTATTGGTTGCTTCGTAACCGTAAGTTTTTTGCATGGTTGGGTAGTTAACCCAAAGCACCACCCCCAACCTGGAGGGCCAGTTCCAATTTATTAGATACGCCTAGGACACGGGGCCATCAGCATCCACTAGCGGATTGAGCGCTGCCGTTGGCTTTTCGGTTCATCCGCCACCTTCTGTGTTCAAGGGGCCTGACTAAACCTTGAAATTCCTAGACAACCTGTTGTCCGAATATGTCGAAGCAGTTTGTCTTCGCTTGTCTTCGCCTGCGACAGCAGGTCGGGTATTCATTCCGTGCCGTTCTTAGCTGGCTGCTTATAGTGCTGCTATTTTTCGTCGTGCTATCAACACTCGCGCTTATCGTTCAGCAAGTCAAATCCGGTTGGATGATACCAGTACTCGATGGTTACCACTTGGAGGTTAAAAATAAGCACTTGATGTGTAGTCAGAGTTGCAACACTGGGCATTGCCAAGTTAAAGCCAACCAGAGTCTACCCTAGTTCTACAACACCCAACCATCATCGAATATTGTAATGTGAAGAATATTGTAAGCCCACACTCATGTAAGAACCGCCACTTTTATAAAACGCCACGATAGCGGGCGCCGACTCCAAGGGCGCTGTGACTGATTAACCCGTATTCCAAGTATCCTTGGAATCAACAACCTACTGATGCGTATACTCAGCTTCTGATTCCCAGACAAATGTTGATGAAAAAAAAAATCCCTTGATATATAACTCCCCCTGTTCACAAGCCAATCAAAGGCTGACCCAAGGCGGGAAACGACTACCAACTCATGTTGGATGTTGCACGTTCTGCGCACAATTCATTTGAAATTCTGCACGAACCTAATGACATGTAACTGTTATTAATAGCCTCACCAGGACACTGGACACAAGTTACTTTCGACGGGTTATGGTACTTTATTTTGTGCTCGCTCTTGGCCTTGTACGCATTTAAATGCTCTCATTAACTCCAGCTGAACACTTTATGGGCCTGCAAGACACACCGAACCAGTTGCAAGATACACCGCGACAGTGTCCGCAGAAGGGGCTTAAACTTTTGTTGTTCCTTTCTACCTAAAGTTTTATGAGGCTGCCAAGGAGCAACAGTACAACAGCCACAACAGCGATATACTTCCAACTGTTGACCATCAGCATGATCGGCTCTTCGCCAGAGTCGGTCGAAATTTATGTCCATCCGATGTGGTTCTTCTGGGATTCCATTTTGCATAATGTGCATCTGCTGCTGGTTTTCACCTCCCTGGTGCCTCTCTAATCCCAGGTTAACCAGCGAGTCAGTTCATCACCGTGAGGAGCACCTGAATCGGGGGTATGTTGGTTTTTGGCGCGCGTAACACACTGTCATGCGATGTCGGCAGCCTGGGTATAAAACGAATTCAAATGGAAGAGGAATTAAGCTCTCACCATGCTAACTGCGGAATTGCGTGCAAGGGTTGGTTCTCAGGGACGCAGTTGCAGGAACGACGAAAATCGGTTCAAGTGAATAACAGCTGGAGGGAGTGGTCGTACTGTTTTTGGGAATAGTGTAAAGATTCTGGCGCACCATTGCATGTGATAATGCCTGGAACTGGCCTTGTTTGAGGTGGAAACAGGAAATCTTCTTCGAGTGTACTATAGTGTTCAAAGCGATGTTCTCACGTGGTATAAGCGTAGTTGCGGGACAGCGTGGGTTCGCATGCGAGATGGTGGTGTGTATTATTGTTGCGAGACGTGATGTTTAATTGAGAGCTAGGACATTGAATGTAGAAATCGAATTTTTGCATGTGTCGGTGTGTATTTTAAGTTAAGTAACCAATCTACGGTCATCATAGAGAATCTAGAGTTGTTGCTCTGAATATTTCCAAGGCTTTCGATGGAGTTTTTAATAGCGCTTTGCTAGCCAAATTGTCACCATAGGGATCTTCTTAAATACTATGCCGCTGGATTGATAACTTTCTTAAAGACAGATCTTTGCAATTAGTGGTGGACACCGTTCCCTCAGAAAGATTCAATACAAACGCTGGTGTACCTCAAGGATGAACTATATCGCCAATATATTTCTGCTGAACATTGGACATTGGACATCACAGTACTTCGCACATGAATGCAACGAACTACAGACACGTAACAGCACTGGCGACTGAGGCCATCGGCTGGGACAGATCAAGACAATACAACAGAGAGAGACAGATAGACACATAGAAAGAGAGGCTAAGCAGTCAACTACGCATTCCTCTGAGCCATGCTGAACATTATTGATCTTTCGAGGACGAATTTTGTTTGCATTTTTATTTTTGCAGATGATAATACTTCAATGGCATCTAACTCAAGCTAGACGCCTGTTACCGCTATTACTACTCACCAGCAGAGGTGCGAACAAATTTGCGAAGGCCTACAAAAGATTATACAAAGGAAGACCAAGCTCCATTCAATTCAAAGAAAATCCAGTATACAACATTTGCAAGAAAGAACAGGTCCACAGTTCCTCAAATCGAAAGAGTCCGTGTAAGGTGTTTTTGCTAGGCATTTCAATTAGCTCCGATGTACCATGGCAACAACATGTAACCCCTATTGCCAAATCAACTATGTCCAAGGCGATATTTTACTCCAGCTTTAACTTCTCTTTAAAGTCCAGCTACCACCAGGTCTTGAATACTGTTTTCGTTTTTGGAGTTCGGCCCCAAAACATACATTCATTCAGGTCATGCAATCCGCCTTGCAGATGATTCTTCCCTTACTTAAAAGCAGCAACCTTTGGCAGAATGAAGACTTGTCAGAGATCTGTCTCTTTATTACAGATATTATATAAGGCGGGCCAAAAGAAGTCATCCGATGTCCTGTGGCCTTCAGAATATCGGTTGTGGCTCATGCAGTGTATGCCGTTGCTCCATGCAGTTGAAACCACATGTCCTCCAGTCCTAATTCGTGCAATTACGGCAGCAAAAACTCGGTTAACATGGCCCTATAGTGCGCACCGTCCACTATTGTCGTTTGATCAGCGGCGTTCTCGTAAAAAAATGGCCCGATGATCCTCCAGCGTGAACAGCGCACCATGCAGTAACTTTGAGGGGTTGCAATGGCTCCTCGTGCATAACCCGTGGATTTTCGGAGCCCCAGAAGCGATAGTTTTGCTTGTTCACGTACCCTCTGAGGTGGAAATGAGCCTCATCGCTCATTATGATTTTGGTCGGAAAATCGATCACTTCGTCTTCGAGATTGAGGATGGCTTGGGCATGGGTAACACGCGTTTGGCGGTCGACAGGCAGCACCTGATACACGAACTGTAGTTTGTACGGGAACATGCGCAAGTCATTGACCAAAATTCGCCTTAGGGACGACCGTCTGATGGCTATTTGCGAGGCAAGGCGTCTGGTCGATGTTTCCGGCGACAGCTCCACATCCTCGGCAACAGCGGCGATATTGTCGGCACAACGGGCGCTCCGGTGCCGGCCACTCTTGGCAACGTCTCGTGTGGTCCCATACTCTTCAATGTTCGTGGTCAAACGGCGCAGTGTTTGCGCAGTCGGTGTCGGACGGCCGGAGGGTGATCTCTTTTGGCCCACATTTTATATGCAGGTGTTCGTAAAAGCTTAGAGAAATTATCCCTAGACTCGTTGAATTCCAATGACCGGCAAGGCACGCAGTTTCAGCTCACAGGAGACACACTGTTCGTTTAACAACGAAACGAACAAGACAATACCAAAGTACCAAGAAGAAGCAAACAATGGTAAGAACTTAAAGAAGACGTGTTCGATGAACGGGCCTCTTGTCAGGGGACCCATTCCCTGGGTTGCGTTACATGTCAAGTGGTTACAATTTTATTGCATACCTGCATTTCTAATTTGTTTCGCTAAGATATCAGCCGCTTACCTGCTAATCGTGTTTATAGAACCGACAACAGGGCCTTCCAAAACTCTGTTAAATTTGTCTTCTTACTTGGGACCTTTGATTCAAAGAACACACCTCTCCAGTTAGTCCTTCCGGTAGCTAACTTCGACCAATTGAACACCTCTAGTTGGTTAAGATCGTTTTAAGTCGTTAAGTCTTTCTCATATCCCCATATCATATGATTGGAAGTCGACGTGTCTAAGACACAGAGAACAAAGTGTCTGTCAAAGTGTCTCAGACATATCGATTCCCATGTGTAGTTTGCTTGACGAGGTGTATATATCTTTACAGCTTCCAAGTAATTTCAAAGGGACATCAAATGTCAATGGACCCTTCCAAGCATCTCTTCATTTGCATACGATATGGTTCATGCTTCAGAGCTGTACGCGGCTATGAAAACTTCTTGATCTCAGCCTGATGGTATTGGACCATATAACCATCAGGCTACGACTAGGGTAGTATTTTGCTTCTGAGAGTATCGTACAAGATGGTGCATACATCACCCTATCGGAGATGCTATAATTTTTGCATTACCTGTAAGCTATTGTCCGCTAAACTGGTGTAGCCTTGGCTGAAGCTATCCTATCCTGCTGAAAATATTGCTGCTGTTGTGGAAGATCTCGCAGAGGACACCAGATGATATGTCATGCAATTGGACAATCGGCGGTCTTCACAGACAAGTGTAGATAGTGCATTACCTGTAAGCTATTGTCCGCTAAACTGGTGTAGCCTTGGCTGAAGCTATCCTAATTCTAGACCTATTGGGAGACAAATTTTCGACAAAAATTATCATAAGGATTGGGCCTTTTTCTCTCTTTTGATATGGTAATAAGCAAAATTATCACTTCTAATCACCGAAAATCTGAGTATAATTCAAGGCGACACATGTTTACGCTAATGACGTCACCGGACCTCATTTTTCGAAAAACGCCTCGAACCAAATGACTTTGAACTGTTAACGCAGTAGAGCCATGCTCAATTATTTCCTTGTTCCTCAATTGGATGAATCGGGACTAGAGAACATGTAGTTCTAACAAAATGCAGCAACAGCGCATACTCCACGAGCCACAGCCGAAATTTTGAAGTCTGGATTTTCGGACCAAAAATGTAATCTTCGCAAAAACAAATGAAGGCAGAAGCAAGGTTTGAGGTCTTGTATGGACCGTTGATGGGTGATATTTCATCTTTTTTAAGTAGCAGGTCTATGTCAGCAAGATTCAATTTCCAGAAGTCCCCAAGAGGGATTATTCGTTAAGAATGGGAGGGTCTCTCACCAGTATTTCTTGGCAGAGTGATAAAAATTCCCCAAAAAGCCTGAAAAATATTTTTAGCCCTAACAAGACCTCTTAATGTCTTTCACTGATCTTCCTCATGATATGAGAAAAATTTCGAGGAAGATCAATTGTTATCAAACAAGGATGAGGCAGAAATATGTAAGGTGCCGTCATTCGTGCAAAAAGTGCCCACGACCGCATGAATGTTGTGAGACATAAACTATACCATGTATCCCGACGAGCTCTTTTGTATTTTCTAAACGTCACAAGATATGCAAAGTGACGGATTTAGATTTACTTTCCAAAAAAAAAAATCATTCTGAATCCCTCCTCCCATAAAGACTTCTCCAGCTTAAGACATCAAACCTTATAAAACCTCCTGTAAGCTTAAGAAAACAAAACCTAAAACAATCTTCTTCGACAAGTGCACGACCTCCTACCTAGGAGAACATGTAAACCACGGTAGGACAATTATTTTAGGCCTACTCACCTTAGCCCTGCTCAAAACCCAAGCCCAAACCATAGTATAATGCTCATCCAAGTATATTGTCCCATTCCAACCACGCAACCATAGAGAGCGACAGAGAGAAGAAGATAAAAATCAAGAAGCGGCCAACAGATAGGTTGCCATTTGTTAGAACAGCGTGTGGCACATGCATCCCTGCGGTGAGCATTATTGAAAATTGATTCTGCAGCGAGTCGTGATTTATGAACGACGAATTACTGTGTATGTGCGCGCGCACAAGCACATGGTGCTCCTCTATGCTCCTTTATTCATCTGATGGTATGGCTGCTGTGCGGTGCTGCACACTGAGCTGCACTTAATGGAACTACTTCAGTACCGAATCCGGGGTGTACCACAAGGGCTGTAGCCATAATAAATTTCGATAGTAGCTCCCACCTTTGACTCACCTAAGTTATTGCCATCGATCAAAGTATCTTCATCCTTTTTTTGTCCGTTTCCATATTTACGATGAAGTTCTACGAATTGTTGGAGCACGCACAACAAGGAGGCGATTGCGTGGTATTTGGCCATTCAAGAAGGTAGCAGTGCCAGTGATTGCGGATTAGGAGCAAATTAATTAGTCCACCATGCGAGGTACTTAATTTTGGAGCGATTGATATGCAGCCCTGTTTGATCTCAATCAAAATTCAGATACTTTGTATCAAATGCCAACAGCAGGTGGTCGTACCAATCACGCTGATATGCGGAATGCCAATCAGTGATCGGATATAGCCCTTAATCAGTGGAGATTGCTCACAGTAGTATAACTGGCGCAGGTCGCCACATCAAGTCGTTAAATCTAAAAGTTTATGTTTGCTTTTAATTCCGCTTAAAATGTTGTAGTCCCAAAGTCACACTCTGCTCCTCTGTCCGAGACCGATCTTTACTGTCCGGGCAGCCAGCCGTACATGTATATGATGCGATCGCTAGGACCGATTGTGGATTAATAATAATCCTGGTCGGCACATTTGCGCGCCAAAGAGGTTTTATGCCCAATTTAATGTCTTCATTAGGGCGAAGCCCTGTTTGAGGGGCCACTAGCCCCAACTGCAGCTCAATCAGGCAATTTCAATTAATTTTTTATTCCCTCGCATGGAAATTAAGACGCTCAATAAAGAAGCGTACGGTTTGAGGACGTGCACGAGCGCCCAGCCTTATTGACAGCAACAAACGAGCGGATCGAAGATGGAAGGAGTTTTATGGCGCGCGAATGTTTTTATGGGATAATTCATAATTTCGAGAGCGGAGATTGGGTTTCGGGATGTGTTTTTTTGGTGTTTTATTACCAAACAATCGGTTGGCAGAAAGGGGGGTAGGCGGCAAGTATATCGATGGCAGTGCCATTTGAAGGAGGACGTGTGAATTTATATTTCATGATAGGGCTGAGGTCGGTTAAGGACTCCTTTGCATACAACAATGTGGTGATTGGTCAGGCGATATAGGTGATTCTGTATAAATTTGTTTACGGAGAAGGCCAAAGGGATCATGATTAAGTTTGAAGATAATTGGAATCAGATAAGAGATAAGGTCTGACATGTTGATGAAATTTAATGGGCATCATGAGACGATCGCCACTGTTCATTGATGTCTATAAATTACTTTTTCAATTGCCTGCGATCAGAAAATGGCTTAAAGTGTCAATTGTATAATGCTGGCCTAGTCAGTTTACTTACTTAGATGATACTCATCTATCATCGGACGATTCCTACGCCTTATCAGGACAGAAAAACACTAAATATCCGGCATCAACTGACCATACAGATCCTCAAACCAGGGTTCTACTTTATTTTTTGTGTGCTAAGTTATGTTGCAGACATAAAGACGAGGGCATCCTGTTTAATTCCGACGATTGCTTCTATTGACAGTTTTCTTATTATTGAACGTTTGCTCGACTCTCGCAAGAGGTGGGTCACTGCAAAATATAAAATTTGTTTATAATTTTTGATTAAACGAAAGAGAATGGAAATTATATTGATAAATATTTTATTTAATGTCGGCAATTATGTATGGAATACAATATCAGGTAAATCGCCGCCTCTGTTAGTCTCACATATGCCAGCCCTTTTGAGCATATTTTTCATTACATTCTCACACATTTCACGCGATATTTCATTAATTTCATCACGACTGTTTTGTTGGACTTCCGCGTGTAGTGGTAATGTGTTCGTCTGTTGAGTGGAAGGTTGCGCGTTCAATCCCAACCAAAATCCATTTCACTTTTATTTAAAAGAAATAAAAGGTCGGTGTAATACCTAAGTATGCACACCATCTTGAATTTCTTCAAATTTAACAAACACTAGAAAAAGTGACTCCCCGAAGCTAGTTCGGACACCACCCATGGAGTTTAAGTCTCCACTACATCCAAAATCTTTCCTATCCTCTCTCTCTTTCTTCCCCTTCTCTAACGCTCGTACTATGGTAACATATAAAAGGGTATTCATAACCCCTTGAGTACGTGTAAATTATAAAAAAAAAAAAAAAAAAAAAACGTTTTTGGTTTGTTTGCATAAAGCTTGCTTTTCATATATCACCACAAAAGAAGTCAGGAGCCGTCAAATCAGGCGACCGTGGAGCCCACTCAACATCACCATTTCTTGAAATAACTTGTTGTGGAAAGAAGTCTCACAGTAATTCCATTGTAATCCTGGCTGTATGCGATGTGGCACCGCCTTATTGATACCACATGTTAATCAAGTCCAAAGCAAGCAGTTGTGGCGTTAAAAAGTTGTCAATCATGTCACGATATCGCTCACCATTCACAAATACCGTTACGCCGTTTTCATTTTCAGAGAAGTAAGGTCCAATGATTCCTGCTGACCAAATTGCACACCAGGCTGTAACTTTTAATGGATGCAAAGGTGACTGATAACTTATTTGAGGATTTTCCATTGCCCAGAACCGACTATTCTGTTTATTCACAATTAAATGAATTTTCATAATTTTTTCATGAAAATCGGGGTCAAGGGCTAGCTATAACATCCTATTGGCATATGTACGACGGCGTAAATTATCTTGTGGGAGAAGCTATTGTGTCAACTGAATCTGAAATGAGAACAAATGGAAATCCTTGTGCAAAATTGTGGCCAAAGTTGTACTTTGAAAACCAAGCTCCTGAGCACGGCATCGAATTGAGGTTGATGGATTGTTTTGAACACTTCCTTGAGCAGCAGTAACGTTGGACGTTGTGGTCCATGCTTTCACCTATCACCCACAGACCCTCTTTCTTCGAAATCATTCACTACACGATCAAAAGTGCGTTTCGTTGGCACGTTGTTTCTCCCGAAAACTTCACGTAACTTTCTCATTGTTACAGTAATTGATGGTTGATTTTGATAAAATGTTTTAACGATTAAAACACGTTGGCTTATCGTATATTTTTCATAATAAATTTGCCACGTGTTTACTTCACGACTGCCAAATATGAACTCTCAAGAGTAATGTTTACCAAAATGGCGGCAAAGAAAAAAAGTAGTATACCTTCCCGGCGGACAAGCTGTATTTTTGCGTTGTTACCTAGCGTATAGTAGTCCAATCTGTTAATTACCATAAGAATCCAATGCCGAAGAACAATGGTGACGATGTCAACAAGCTCTTTTCTATTTTCCCGCCACATGTGAACACTGATAACGAGGAATAATCCATGAGAGTGTTTTCCATTTCTGTCAACCCTCATTACATATACCAAATGTCAAAAATTAGCCAATGGATACATTTTAGCGAGCTGTTGAACAGGTGAAAATTTTTATGTCTCTATTCATCATACTAATGTCAAAATTTATGCAATTGCTTAAATTTTAACGCAATTGACACATGGCCTTAGAAAACAAATTTTAGCTTAAGAAAGTAATTGAAAACATTTTCTTGTCCAAACAACTTCTGCAAATGTCATTGGTAGCACGGCGTAATCTGCCTATTCAACACTATACCAAATGTCAAAAATTAGCCACTAGATACATTTTAGCGAGCTGCTGAGCCGGTGAAAATTTTGAAGTCTCTATTCACCATACTAATGTCAAAATTTATCCAATGGCTAGCATTTTAACGCAATTGACACACGGCCTTAGAAAACAAATTTTAATTTAAGAAAGTAATTGAAAACATTTTCTTGTCCAAATAACATCTGCGAATGTCATTGGTAGCACGGCGTAATCTGCCTATTCAATTTTAAATTTCGTTAATGAAATGACGAGTTTCGGTTCGGTAGAAACGTACTTTTAGATTATTTCAAAAAAACATATTTACTACAAAATTTATTACAATCAATACAAATTCCGCTGTCATCACTAAAATGTGATTGTTGTTTAAATTTTGTTTGCTAATCCGTTTTCAAATTTTATTGAACTTTTTTGTGTTTTTTTTTTAAACTGGCCACCTAAGTAGAAACGGAAATATTTTATAAACATTATATAATACACCCCTGTATGATAAAACGATGATTTGCTTTAAATGACTAACGTGACAGCTTTTTTCATAAGAAAAACTCGCACAAATGTCAAAAGTTAGGAGCCGCCAAGAATGCATATTTGTAGCTGAAATTAAAAACAAAGCAAGCCGTAAGCGCTTACACAATGTTTATCTTCATGAATCTGTTGCTTGAAGTTGAAAGGAGGGTAATTTTAATTCAAGAAATGTATCTTTACAGAATTTATTGCGGAAACTTTGTGCCGACAAAATCCCAATTATTGCAAAAAAAGTAAGACACCAATAAAAAATCCAAGAAAAATAATAGTTGGAGACAAGTAACCGATTGTTCTCGATATTATTGGCTTCATATCGAACATATTCTATTCGCTAGGCCTCGAAGCCAAATACAGGAAAATCCTGTTTCACATCGACTTTCCGCCTTTGCCCGTTGATTTCCCGACTTTGTTCAATTAGTTGTTGAAAAGGTTTCTAATAATAATTATTGATTAAAAATAATTCACCCTTGCGTTTATTAATATTGCTGCATATATTAAAACAATTAATATCTCAAATGTCGACCAATTTTCATTTATTCATACGGCTGTCAATCGTAGGTGGATTTCACTCAAATTTACTTCAATTTTTAAAATATCAAAACTTGTTTTATCTCGATATAAATAATCCTACATGTATATACTTGAATCATCTGTTTCGGTCTTTTTGATAAAAATCTAAGTTTTCGCATTCCAATTTACGGAGTATAGTGCAACTGAAGCATAATGCGAATCGATAGAACAAACAAAACTCATTCCGTACATCGACCTGTTCCGATTCAACAAACTTGACACACCCAGCATTTGACAAGCACGTGTTGTCATGAGAGCTGTCATGACTGTCATCAGAGCACCAGAAATCTTCTCTTCGATATTTTAAGTAACAAAATAATTAAATACTTTTAAACCGAAGCGATGACTGATAATGAAAAACCAAGATTATACCTGGATGAGCATAAGCTTCAGCAAGATCCACATGATTATGGACTGGCGGACGATCCATTTAATATGGAAACTTTCAAAAAGAAATTCCAAATCGTAGTTGTACGGTAGGTAACCACTACATTTAACGTTCCTATAATAATTTTGTATTTCTTTTCAGATATGATGATTATGAGCTAGAATTCGATATGATTGGTGTCCATCCCGGCATTGCGAATGCCTTCCGACGTCTTATGCTTAGCGAAGTCCCTAGCATGGCAATCGAGAAGGTTTACATCTACAACAACACATCGATCATACAGGATGAGGTTCTGGCGCATCGTATCGGATTGATACCACTGAAAGCTGATCCGCGTCTCTTCGAATACAAAAGCGAGGAAAGCGAAGATGCTGGCACTGAAAATGATACCCTCGAGTTTGAATTAAAAGTGAAATGCACTCGTCGCAAGGATACAAAAGATTCTGCTAACTTTGACACAATTTATAAAAATCATAAAATCTATTCCGGTCAGATTAAGTGGCTACCAAAAGGAAAACAAGCAACTGTCCATAATGAAGCAGATATTGGTCCGATAAATGACGATATCCTGGTTAGTCAGATGCGTCCAGGACACGAATTCGACTTGAAACTGCTTGCGGTTAAGGGAATCGGCAAGGATCACGCGAAGTTTTCACCAGTAGCTACAGCATTTTATCGACTTCTGCCTGAGATCAAGTTGAATCGAACGGTGTCGGGTAAAGAGGCATTCCTGCTCCAAAAATGCTTCTCACCCGGCGTTATTGGTATTGATGACAACGACTGTGCGTTTGTAAAAGACGCACGATATGATACATGCAGTCGGAATGTCTATCGTTATCCACAGTTAGCAGATGCTGTTACTATTGCACGTATACGAAATCATTACATTTTCAATGTGGAATCTGTTGGAGCTTTAAAACCCGATGTTATCTTCATTGAAGCAGTCAAGGTGCTAAAGAAGAAATGCCGAATGTTCTTAGACGAAATCGAGATGTCGTAGAAGTATACGTGATGGATATTTTGTTTAAGGAATTAAATGTTTAGAAACTGACCTTTTGTTTTCGATTGTTTGCAAGCCAAAGTTGAAGTTTTATAAGGAACTAACGAGAGGATAATCCAATGGAAATAACATCGAGAATAAAGAAAATGAAAAATATATAGAGACTCAGGATTCCTTGTCATATTATGGAGACTATCAAGTTGCTAGAAATCGTCACCGCATATTGGACCAGTATTTTTGAGATTTCAAACGAAAGCTGTTTTTCATCCGGAAACCCAATCTGTTGGGCTTTTTTGAAAACTTCTAAAATAATGAGAGATTCTAACAAAGACAATGTGACATCAATCCAATGGTGTCATGGTTTTTTTGGGCTCAAATATTGATTAAGATTAACACAAAGTTGTGTCCATGAAAATGGCCTTAAAAACAAGACGAAGGACAACCCAAATATTGGGAACTTTTTCAAAACGGAAATATCACCCAAACAACAATACAGGGGCCATGACTTGACTAGCCCTTGAGTTTCCTTGTGTTTTTCACTTTGTTGCCACTTTGTTTTGGAAATTCATCTGCAGTCGTATTGTAAAAGGACTATGTGTGCTGTCATCTGCTCATCATGGTAATGTTAGATCTGATAAAAATCTCGAGTTCGATTTTTGTTCACGAAACCATTTAGAACCAAGTAAAAGGTTAGCTTAGATTTACTCATATCCATTCTTATTGGCTTGTAGTCCCTCTAACCATAAGAAAGCTTTCTCATAGCCAACCAGTTAAGCTTTAGTTTTTATATCCTCATATCAAATTTAAATGGTGCGCTTAGCCTTACAGCAAAATATTGTCTCACTAAGAATCTGCAATATGGTCCTTCAACATTTTTAGCACTGAATCCAGCATAGAGTACAGAGCTATAAAATAAAAGGGTGGGACAAAAATATTGCCTTATGGTTAGGAGCCAGTCTCGGGTAAAATGATACAAGACCTTATCTGCTTTCTAAACCTCTCAGGATGGATCTAGAGAACGCCTGTATCACATCCACAACAACAATCATAACATAGGTCACACGAGTCGTGGTAACAAAAAGGCACGTAAGTTGGACTTGGGTTCATGCCGAGCCGCCACTAGGAGTCAACTTATTCATTTCCAAATTAAAGCTTGACCGCTTAACACCCAAAAGCAAGTATTATTTTGGCAACTATTTTAATAGTATAAGAGATTAACCATCTGTTTGTTTGAGCTCGGTAGTACTCTCCTGCGGCCTTACTTTGTCACTAGAAGACCCTGCGATCTTTGGTGTGAATTCTCTCTTAAAACTTCGTCTCCGTAGTCAGTCAGGGCCATATAAACCGAGGAACCCACATTTCTCATAACAAATTGAGAAAACTAAGATTTAACCTTATTCCTCATTATTAGGGGTTAGGCCTTTTATGGGTTTTTTTATACCGTCGTATGGGAGTATATTAGTTTTGATACATAGTTTGTTACGTAGAGAAATAATTTAGGTAGATATACCTCAAAGTATAAGGATCGAATCAATCGCTAGCTGAGTCGATTGGGCCATGCCAGTCTGTCCACACGTCCATCTGTCTGTATGTAACCGATTTAAAGACTTTCAATTTTTGCCAAGGATAATGAAATTTTGTAGAAAGGATCCTTGTCCGAGGCTACAGAACAAGTGTAAAAGTTTTTAAATCCTCGCACTATCATACCCATTTTTTGAAAATCGTTATTTTTGGTCAAGCGGTTAGGAATTTTGAAAAAGTGTTTGAGTGCCTAACATAAAATGTCCCACTTTTTGTGGTTTTATTGCTGTAATTTCCTGTCTGTGAAGTTAGTATCGGTGTAGCTTTCAAGTTTCCAATAACACAGGTATCAGGTTGGTTGTTTTTTATTTAAATTATATTTCACATCATACTATGCTACGGTTTCAATGGTTAACAATAGTTTTTCACAGTCTAAATAATCTTAAATCAACACGAAAGTCACTCAAGTCAAACTGACAGCTATCATTTGTATTAGTGTTAGTCCAAGGAAGGTTATAAATCTGCCCAAAAATCTAGATCTGCAAAATTGAACTATTTCTGTCAAAAGACCGATTTTGACAGTTTTTGTGTTTTGGTCTAAAATTATTTCGGTTGTGAAAAACTATTTTACCATTGTAGCAGTACGATATGATATTTAAATTAAATCAAAAACAAACAACCTGACACCTCTGTTATTGGAAACTTGACAGCTACACCGACACTGACTTCACAGACGCGAAATTACAACAAAACAACCACAGAAAAAAATCAATCTGAAATCGTGTTCCATTGGTAACAAAAGAGATGAAATTTCAGATCATAATCCAAATTTACCAATGGAAAACGCCATGAAATATCAACACAACAACTGTCAAAATCGACTTTTGATAGATCTGGATCGAAAAAAAATTGATTTTTTTCTACCAATGGAATACGGCATAAATAATTGGTTCCAATTGTCTATTTAACTTTTGTTAAGGTTAGTCTGTATTTTAGCGCGCTATTTAAGACGAGATCTTTGGAATCTGCCTGGGAATTAGAGATGGCAGAGTTTTTATTTTTTGATCGTTTATTTTAATTCTGCTCACAACTACCACAGTTCGCAATTAATTTAGTTTAGGCGCAAAATAAATTTTTCTATAAAACAAGCAACCCAAAATACATTTTGACAGATACCACTGTCTACTACATTTTTAACTACATTAACTATCTTAGGCCCGTGTGTCAATTGCGTTAAAATGGGGGTTAAACTTCATCCACTGGATATTTTTTGACATTTCTGCAGGTGCTTTTAACTCTGTCAACCCTCAGTAGGTATATCAAACGTTAAGAATTAGCCACTGGATACATTTTAGCGAGTTGTTGAGCAGGTTAAAATTTGGAAGTCTCTAGCCACCATACTAATGTCAAAATTTATCCACTGCCTACAATTTTAACGCAATTGACACAGGGCCTTTGTTACGTAGCAGAAGTAACAAATGTAGTTATTCCAAAAAGTGTCATTTATGCCATCTCTGCTGGTAATCGAAGACTCTGAGTGGCGGAGTTTTGGTGCGTTTTCGTTCTGCAAAGCTCGTAAAGTTCTAATCTCCATATATCATCAAAGAATTTATCGCTTGAATCGTTTCGTTCTGCAAAGCTCGTAAAGTTCTAATCTCCATATGTCATCAAAAAATTTATCGCTTGAATCGTTTCAAGAATTTATTTATCCGCTTTTGATACTCTCCATCGTTACAAGCCGTGTATAGCAGAACCTCAGTAGTCAGGGTCAGGGGCTTATGTACGGTCTTGTCAATCGTTCGAGTTAGCGGGTTTTCTTGACAAAGTAAAGAGTGTTGTGGAGGTAAATTTCTTCGATTGATTTAGGACGAGATGCCGTTCTCAAAGATAATAACTCAGCCGAGGTAGACAAAGTTTCCCGAAATTGCTGTCGATAATAAACGTTCTTACCAATTGGTCGATGCTGTTTGTTCTCTTTTGTCAATAGTATATCAAACCGATTCGCCATTCGTCAATTTGCTATTTTTTTCTTCCGCTTTAGTGCCTGGCCACACGTTCTTTGGAATGAAAGTCATCTCCAACCAGAGAAGTTGAGCCAAAAAGAAAAAGTAGGATTGCACCGAAAATCCACCGAGAATCCAATTCAAACTGAATTCTCGATGTGGGCATGAAGGCGCCCCTTTCAAATCATTTAGTTTTGACAAAAATGCTAATTTGAAAGTTGCACTCCGCAGACCTTAATATCGGTATCAGAGACAAGCAAATATGAGGAAGTTGTTTCAGATTTCCCCGTGTTTCAGGTGTAAAAGCTGACTTCATTCCAACGATGCTTTTTTCTGTGTGGATACGGCCGGCGTGGCGTTCATGGGAATAAAAGTCATTGGGATGACCGTGTCGCCAGGCACTTATACAATCCAACCAACCCGTAGAAATGTTAATTATTGTAATTCAATCATCGTCTTTCTGGCGCATTTCGTTATGGCGTTTTTTTATTTGACATGATCCGGATGAATGGTCAATCGACCATTGTCAATGAAACAATTCATAAGAATTCACTAAAAAAACATCTCAAGGTTGTACAGTTATACAGTGCAGAAGTATTTATAGAAGTGACAACTTTGTTTTCAATACTTTAGTACCTGGGTAACTTTTTGTTAACGTATGCTGACTCAATAACTTGTTAACAATATTAAGTCTGTAATTAGAGAAAAATAAGCATTTGAATAAATTAAACCGTGCAACACAACTGCCAGAATACAAAAATTCTCTGGAAAATTTTTTTTTCAACTTACAATTGAATATTTGGCAACCCTTATGCTCAGCCGTCTGTGTAAAATCAGACGCGTTTAGTATATGCATTCAACGTTGTATAAGTTTTATGAGTATTTAAATGTTACAATAAAGTTATGAATAAGGCTGTATATTTTCATTTAAGTCGTTTTTGCCGAATTTCACTTTTTGGGAGTGTTGAACAATGCTCGGGTGTAGTAAGCTGCAGTATTTCATAGCATCCAACAAAGTCTTTAATTGTCAATGTGTCAATTGCGTTAAAAAGGGGGTTACATTGTATCCACTGTTCAATTTTTGACTTTTATGCACCATACTAATGTCAAAAATTATCCATGGGCTTACATTTTAACGCAGTTGACACACGGCCTAAATGTTTTTGTGTCCAGTGGCTAAATATTTAACAAGATTAACTTTTGATGTATATTTCAGAGTTTTTTTTTAAAGACAACGATTTGTTTTAGTCCCTACCTATATGTATTTTATTGTAAGAGATGTGTGAGCTTTTTCAAAAATAAACGCATTTATTCTAAAATGTTTCTAATATAAGCGTTTTTTTTTAAACATTAACCGCCTGATAAGAGGAAGGCATCTTCCCGAACATATGCAGAAATTTATTTCCATACCAAAATTGTACCAGTAACGGTTTTAATTACAAATTTATTCGTGTGTGTTTTGATAAAATTATAATTTTGTGTATAATGTTTTGTAATGCGTATTGTGAATACACCACGTGGAGTGACTACAACAAGCTGTCAACCGGGCTAAGCCTGCTTAGATATCTTATGTCATTTCAAATGTCATCAGATAAATTGATAAACACGTCGTTTAGAAAAAGTATATTTCTTTCGAATTAAACAAATTGCTTTGCTTTTAAATTAATGATTAAAGTAAAATATAAATTAATATGGACAAACGTTATCAACCGCTCAAAGAGTATGGCAGAGTGAACAAAAAGCCCAAACTTGAGATAGTTATCAACAAAGGCCGGCCAAATCATAGCTCCTCGGTACCGGGACCTGTACGCGATGCAGGTATGCCGTAAAAACATCACCACATTCAGCAGTGTATATGGATTTTAATTTGTTTTTAGCAAAACAACGAAGTCCATCCAAATCCAGTCCCGACGATTTTTGGGATGATGACGACGATGAGGTTATCCTATTGGCATCGCAAGTTGTTGAGCGAGAGATTCCTCGTGGACAAGTTATGCCATCGTCTTCTCAGTCAATGGATTTTACGTTTAGTGAATTTGTTCCCAATGCTAAGGTTACCAGTACACAAAAACCGATGGCGCCTGATATTGAAGTGTTTTCGGAACTACTCGACGATGATTGGGGACTAGACAATATACCTGAGGAGCCTCCTGTTTTTAAGATACCTGCAGTAGTTCCTCTGAAAAGGCCACATCCGGAATCTGAAAAGTGTGCCAGTGAAAAATTGCAGACGGAACGCCCGTTCAGTGATATAGTCAAATCGACTTCTTTAGCTCTTAGTCAAACTGTACTCAGTAATGGTGTTGTACACAGCTCTTCACAAAATGCCGCATTTTGTCTCTCTCAGCCAGCTTCAAGCAAGACGACGAATCGTGAAAAAGCGCACGAGTGCCAAATACAGTTTTTACAAAAACGAGCAGATACCCTTAAAAAAGAGAACACTAAAATATCCAAGGAGCTGGATGAGTTCAAAAATAAAATGGAAAGCAAAGATGGAGAGGTTTGGATTTGTTCTTCTCCAATGCATTTGTTTAACTCTCATTTCCTAGGTATCGCTGCTTCGCGATGAAATCCGTCATTTGAAGCAACAAATCCAGTCTGTTTACCGCGAAAAGATTCACAGCACTGATGTGGCTAAAGGTCAGTGGCAGGACAAGATCAATGAGCTGTCCAAACAAGTAGAAGCCCAGCAAACTATACTCGAATTCAAAACTATGGAGATATCTAAGCTTAAAATGAATCACGCCGATGAGAGCATGCGTTTTGAGCAAAGTATGCGCGAGAATCTTAATGAGAGCATTCCTCATCATAGCAACATCAAAGTAACTTCGCCCAACCGTCGCCGCATGACTAAACTGCAGAGTTCAGCGCGACTTAATTTGAGAATACCAACCACTTCTAATATTCCTATTGAGATCTTTGATCATTCCACGCAAAAGGGCAATTCCAAATTTCGTAAAGACGTCTTCCAGCGAGAATTTGAAAAGTTACAGTTCCAGCTTTCACGCCTGCAGTATGTCAGCCAAATGAAGGAAAACCAGCGGTCAGAGCTGGCTAAAAGCGTTGTCGACTCAGCGAAAAGTGTCATAGCTGAATTCTGGACATATGTACACAGTTTGGAGTACAATAAACATTGCCAGAGTCTCCCATACCACGCGTATGATATCACAAAGGAAATCAGGACACTGGGTAATCCTACCAGCCTTTTTCAATCCGGAGAATTGTTCCCAAATGAGAAGACAATAAATCTACGACGTTACATAGCTGGACTGAGCGTCGTTTGTCGAATGGTACCTGAAGCTAGTTCGTTACTCTTCACGATTCATCACAATGAGTATCTGCTTGTACAAATAATCGTAGATGCCCTAAACAAGCTTGGTTTCTCACACGAAATCTCTCAGCACTATGGGGTTGTTGAATCCTTTGCGCTGCTTTTGAGTACACTTTGGGATAATCACACCGAAGACGGGGCATGTCAGGAGCATTTGCTGAGCTTCCTCAAGACTTTGGTATTTTGCAGACCGAGTGCATGGTCGGGTCAACACATCACGCGCTGCTTGCTCAAGGTGTCGGGAGCTGTACGTGGGCAACTCTGTTGTAATTCACCGGCACAAACATTTTGCGTGTCACAGTCGCTATACAAATTTACTCCGGATTCGTGTTTTCTTCAAGTTCACGCTGGTTTGTTGGAAATTGCTTTCCCAATGCATCAGCAGCTAAGTGGGAGTCAATTCAGATTGCTATCTGAAATTTGCTACAATCATTTGATTTTCTTTTCAAACTGTTTCCCTGACCCACCGCCTTTTGTGTCAGAGATACTGCCCTGCAATGATGACTTGGACGATGATGTCGTTATGTCACAAGGTCCCGGAAAGAGTATCAGATGTCAGTGTTACACCATGATGTGTAGCAGTGTGATTAAGTTGCTATATCAGGTTCTGCGACAGTGGCAACAAAAGGAAATAAACCAACAGCGTGGTAAGTTACGGTATTTTTTTTTTTTTTTTGCAACGAGGATTCTGATTTCGAATATCTAGATCTCAAGCTAATCGAAAATCTATCTAAAGTGGGCGTTCGCCTGGTGCACACGATCTTCATTCGTTACTACATGACGAAGCTGCTTGATCATAAGGGTTATTTAACTCGTCACTATCTTTACTTCGTTTGCAAGTATTGGTTAGAGAATGTGGATTTGCTGCAGTTCTCAGAGTCTCATCGTAAGTATTATATAATCAGTGACTTGATGTTCCATTAATCGAATGCTTTTAAGGAGAATCACTGGACCAACTGGCAAGTTCGCACATAGTTGATATAAATACATCACCAAAAAATCGGGATACGTTCAAAGTCAACCGCGACTTGACAAAATGGTACACACAGTCTGGTGATACTAGACAAAATGATGCGGCAACTATAAATGCCAACGGTCAGTCGAATGATTCAGCCAACAAAGTGATACTTAAAAAGACCTGCACTGCCGGACTCTTCTTCAAGAGATACTGATTGGAGTAACATTTCTGTAGATATTGTTTTGTTGTAGATAAATATTAGAGCTTAAGGTAGTCAGCGTATATTTATTTCATAAGCCTATTAAAACTTGTTGTTTTATAGAATTGCAAATCCTTAATTAGTTACCAAGTAATACTCCTAAAAAAATGTTTGCCATCACTTCTAATGTAAAAAAAATTTTATTACTCGTTGCGCGAATAAAATAAAGCGAAATAGTTTTTTAATCTGTGTGCATTCGAATTGAATCCTAGCTTTCAGTTTCGCATAGTTGGGTTTTGCTTCTCTATAACAGACTTTTAAAATGCAAATGTTTACAGAAGGCCCCGGAACTGCTATGCCACATCCAAAAGTTCCTCTGAAAACTAATCACTTGGACTGACTTACATCAACTTGTTTAGTTTAACTAAATTTCAACCAACTCCAAAATTTAAAATTTTACGGAAGCAATGAATATTTTCATGCAATAGTTACGTAGAGGAAGGAGCTTTTTAGTCTTCAGTCATATATAGGAACACGAAGCTAATTATACCTTTGACACACTGATGGTATTGATACTATGGTATCACCTATGTATTTGTTTATTTATTTAAGTCATTTCATCATTTCATCACAAGTTATAATAACAACTTGTGATGAAATTTTACATTTCCCTAATTTCACGTCAACATGTAGCTTATGGCAATCGGCTACAGAATTGATTACAAAAAAAAACGTTCAATCATCTGCAAACCCTAGACACTGACAGAAAGACACCCTTGAATCTATATCGTTCACAAATAATGCAAACAACAAAGGTCCAAAGTGACTTCCCTGAGGAACACCAGACCTTGCTTCAAACTGCCTCGAAAAAGTATTTCCTATTATAATTAACTGCTTCCTTTCACTTAGGTAAGATGTGATCCACTTGTTGGATGGATACCAGATGCTTCTAATTTTCTTGTAAGCAATTTGCGGTCTACCCGATCAGAAGCTTTAACGAAACCTGTACAGATTACATCAACCGGTGAACCATTTACAAATTATATGTGGACTGCTAGTGAGACATCATTTTCTGCGAGAAAATATGTTCCAAACGAGCACAGGCACTGTTGTTTCACTGCGGACTAGCAAAGAAACGCATGCCGTCGTCAAGCTTAAATTTCCATAGTACCATGCTAATTTTTTTTGTCAATTTGACGAAGCAAAGGATTTTTTGCTTACTTAGGCCGTGATTCAATTGCGTTAAAATGGCGGTTAAACTTTATCCACTGGCTAATTTTTGACATTTCTGCAGGTGCTTTCCATTTCCGTCACCCCTCAGTAGGTATATCAAATGTTAAAAAATAGCCACCGGATACATTTTAGCGAGCTGTTGAGCAGGTTAAAATTTGAAGTCTCTTGTCACCATACTAATGTCAAAATTTATCCACTGGCTAAGATTTCCACAGTTGGCTACTAGCAGTCCATATATAATAAGTCAATGCTGTGAACCTTCTTCTATTGCCTCTTATTCATAAAACTTATACAACATCGAAAAGAGGCTGCATATCCTAAACGCGGCGGATGGTTGAATAGTTCCTGTATAAGCTGAGCGCATTTTTTTCTTTATAAACAGGTGGCTGAGCATCAGGGTTACCAAGGATTCAGTTGTTAATTGAACAAAATTGTCAAGTGTATTTTTGTATTTTAGCAGTTGTGTTTCACGGTTTAAGTTATTCAAATGGTAATTCTTCTTTACCTACAGACTCAATAATATAAAATTTTCTAGTAAGTCAACATTATGTCCACAAAATGTTATTAAAGTGTTGGTAACAAAGTTGTCGCTATGGATTTCGCAACCATAAAAATAATTCATTGGTAACTCTGCCGAGTTGTGAAACATGCAATTAATTGCAATAGATTTCCCTCTTTTTGGTAATTTCTTTAACATAAACCCTGTATATCTGATATGGGCGGGAAAATAATTTATGAATAAGAATTTGTGCGACTATGAATAAAAAAATAAAAATAAATTTATGGCGCAACAGGCTCGTTAGTACCCAGATCGTAGATTTTTTCTCACAACCATTCATGTGGGCGTGTAAACTTCTTAGGACGATGGCGGGACCTCCTGTTGTATGCCGAATCCGAACGGCTTAGTTGAGATAAGCTTTTCATGACAATTGATACTACTCGGATGATTTGTCAGATCATCACGAGAGGAGGGCCAGTGAAAAATCATTTATGTGTTGCTTCGGCGCGGAATCGAACCCAGACCTTCTGCACGGTAGTTCATCGCACTAACCTTCGCGCCACTGAGCCGAGATGTGTTTTAGTGAATGTATTCTCGTTGTTTAAATGCTTAATAACTAAAAAGCATTTTACCATAATATACATAGAATTCTAACGATCGCAGCGGCATTCTTACTAAGTGATATGTTTGAGAACTATGTGACTTATAAAATGTCAAAGTAGCGTTTCAAGATTTAACCATGAGATATCAAGACCTAAGGCCCAGTTATAGCTATCATTGAAAACCCTCATTGGAAATTTTCTTTTTTGCGGCGAGTTGGTTTTAAAACAAAGCTTTTGAATTTAGGAACATGATTATCCAAAAATATTTAAATTTTGAATTATAGTTTTCGCAGAAAGTCAGTGGACCCTTAGGCCCATTTTTAGCTATTGTAGAATGAAGCCGGGCTTCGAACGATAAAACACTTTTCTAATATATAAACAAATTTAACATAATTTGTTTAAACACACTGTTCTTTCTAGAATTATATTATTTGCAAAATGGTTTCTCGTTTAACAATTCAGTTACACTTATTTGAAATCAAATACCAACGATTAAATTCGCCCACTATTATCACTTTCCAAAATTCACTTAGGTTATTCACTCAGTTAACAATTCATAATTTAGTAACTCGCTGATTGTCACATCATCTCTATTTATATGCCGTCTGTATGTGGAATAATACAGACGGCATATTCTCGGAGATTCCCGCAGTTACTAGATGGTTCGAGAAGTGGTTTTGACAGATGCCACTATTCCTGTCATTCATTCCAGTGGGCGCATCGAGTACCACAAATCGACACCAATTGAATCTGTTCGTTTTTCACAAATCAGGGTAGGTTCGTACACTACAATCCGAATTTATAACAATTGTTTTCTAAGGCCTATATAGATTCGGAATGAAGAGAACAAAACCCTTATACATATCATAGCTGATTAATAAAAAAAAAACTTTTTATTCTTTTGGCAAAATTGGAAAAATGTCACTAAATTCTTCAAACAGCTGATTTCTCCAATTCGTTTGGAATTGGACTCTCGGTGGATTTTCGGTGAAACCTTCCTTTCTCTTTTTGACTTTCTTTCCAATGAACGTGTAGCCAGGCATCAATGCACTTTTGCAGACAAGAGAACATACATAAAGTGTAAAAACAAGAGAACAAAAATAAAGTGGAGAAATTATGTTTCGCACGCCTGCCTTCGTATTTAGCCGTTCTGGTGTGCACGTGAGAAGTTATTCATCTCTTCAATCTTGCACAATTGCTATTAAGGGTATTCAAGCAACGTCGTAATTTTATTAAGTGCGAAAGATTGTAATTTCACGACGACGTTTCATGACTTACTTACTTACTTAAGTGGCGCTACAGTCCGGAATGAATCTGGGCCTCAACCAACATACCTCTCAAATTAGCCATGTCCTTAGCTAACTGCCTAAGAAGAATTTTCGAAGAATTTTCCTCTCAAATCAAGGATTTCTTCATCCGCTTTTGAGACGGTCCATGCTTCAGCGCCGTAGATCAGGACTGGGATGATCAGGGTTTTATATAAGATCTCTTTAGTAGTTCGAGTGAGTGAGTGGTGACGTTCTGCCCAATTTGTCGATGTTTTGTGTCCTTTCGTATTGACAACATATACTTCGTCTTGCCCTCATTTACTGCTAAACCCACGACGTTTCATGAACTACCCTAAGATCAAACCACTAAATAATGAGGTAACCCACTGAATTGAATCTCAATTTAGCTATCTTTTTATTGATAGAATTTTGTTCCAATTGTTGTCTTTACGTTCTTTATAATTTTTTACAACGTTTACCATCTCAGTTTATACACCCAAAACCTGTGCGAAAATTCCGATGTTGTTGGGAAAGATTTCCCATACAAATTTTGAAGTTCATTTATCACGTCGTAATTTTATCACATTAACAATTTTTAAGACGACTTTTCGCATGGCAGGAATACCGCCCTATTAGTTTTTAATTTGTTCTGTTCGTATTTTGTACTTGTACCAAAGAATTTTCAAAATATACACACTTTCTTCCGCCAATTGTGTTTTTTTATTTGTCACTGTGTTTGTCGCGAAATATTCTATTGGGTATTTGTAATTTAAAAACATGATCATCCAAAAATATTAAAATTTCTAATAACAGTTTTTGCAGAAAATCAATTCTTATTTCTCACTGATCAACGTTTATTTTTATGAAGTAATGATTGCCATTCCACCGAAGTGAAACGGAATTTTCCAATAATTCCTACAGAAAGCTATTGAAATGTCACAATTCCATAATGTGCTGTGTTCCATTGAAGTTGTTCAATAATAGTCATAAGTGGGCCCTAAACTGAAAATGATAACATACGAAATGCAATCCTGGTTTAAGCAAAACATTTTGTTTATATGCGATATATGGTTACACCTTCATTTATGTTCATAATTGTAGTAGATCTTTTGGACATGCAACAGCTGTCAGCTGTCACTATCGTATAATATAAAATTTTTCAACTCTTAACAACACAAACATGTAATTTAATAAAAACAAAGTGCTAATAACAAATTTCTCGCATTAATTGTTATATAAAGAATTAATTATTATATAAAATTTCGAGGATATTGTTTGTGCGAAATTGCGCTTCCGAGTTCTGTCATTTTACCTAAGTCTGGTAAAGACAATTCGCTTTCAAAATATTTTCTTTCAAAACACTGTGGCAATCCATTGTTTACAAATTCACTTCAAGATAAGGCTCCAATATACATACAATATAAACAACAAGTGTAGGTGTAATAAAAAGAAATCTGCTATTTTTCCAAAAGTTGACTTTGG
The DNA here is from genome assembly GCA_949824845.1 of Rhingia rostrata. Taxonomy (NCBI): domain Eukaryota; kingdom Metazoa; phylum Arthropoda; class Insecta; order Diptera; family Syrphidae; genus Rhingia; species Rhingia rostrata. The sequence continues at coordinate 20,096,044 of OX463755.1, read as the reverse complement.
TAATGTTAATCTGTATCTCGCTTTGTACACTAACCGCCTTTAGAAAGATGAGACTTCTGTGATAGTTTTGTGATTGGTTTTTCAAAGATGGACATAGCAATGAGAAATTTCACTCTGTTTTTGTCTTTTTTTGATTAAGGCGTAAACGCCAGCAAACGTTTGAAAACGTGAACAGTGTCTAGGGTCCTTTCACTATAAAAGTCAACCACGGGCAGTTTTATATTTCGTCAATTCCGTTCCGATAATTTCGATGTCAAGGATGCAAGACGCTCTATAAGGCCAGTTGTAAAAAATGTCGATAAAATCATGAAAAATTTTCGAGTCTACGAGTCATAAGCATTGTTTCGACTGACCAGAAGGCAAACATTGCACAAGAACAGTTTGGATTTCGAGCCAGTTGCAAAAAGCGGGCTACAAAAAAAAATAAGCTATTGGTCCTACAATTACAACAGTAAACGCACAAAAAACTCATCGGCTGAATGTCCATTCTCGAATCGCTACTGATTCGCAACAAAATCGACACATTTTTGAAGCGGATGGTGATTGTCATTCTAACAACGAGCGAGTCAATCATTAGAGATGAAAAGCCACCAAGACTTACAAACAAGAAAATCAATTGGGAAAGCTTCAAAAACGATATTGAAAATAATATTCCACTGGGTGTATCGCTTAGATCCCCATTGGAACTCGAAGTAGCGGTTGACTCCTTTATCGATACCGTTCAAAAAGTGGCATGAAATAATACTCCTGAACAACGCAAAACAGAGAGCTATAGTAAGATCAAGTACCCACGGGAAAAGATTTGGTTAGACAAAAATGAAAAGCTCCAAAAAGATGGCACCAAACTCGTGCCCCGCAGGATAAAACACGCCTCAATCGGTTGGGTAACTTGCTATCGAATTCGATTAAACATTTTTAAAAACGTGCAGTAGAAACTTATCTGCAAAGCCTAACCACTGGAAAAGAAACCAATTATTGACTTTGGACAAAAGCGACAAAGAAAAGGCAGACTTTTTGCGGCACATCTTGAGGAAACATTGAAAGCATTTGATGGTCCAGAAAACATTAATTTATTCGAGACTACAACCGATAGTACGCAAGTATTGCCGAGCTTAAACGGGAAATACAGAAACTAAAGCCTAAATAAGCTCCGGGTTATGACCTGATTACTGGAGAACTTCTTAAAATGTTGCCTCGGAAAGCTATAACTAAACTCTTCTACTTTGTAAATGCAGCAATCAGATTAGATTACATACCAAGACAGTAGAAAGGCGCCGAAGTGATTATGGTTCTCAAACCAGGAAAATCACCGAATGAAATAAAATCTTACAGACTTATTTCACTTCTTCCAATAATTTCAAAAGTTTTTGAAAGGGTTTTACTCGGTCGCTTACACCCCAATATTGATCAAAAACCCCTTTTACCTGACCATCAACTTGGGTTTAGAAGTAAACATTTGACCGTGGACCAAGTACATCGAATTACTGAAGTAATTGAAAAGCTTTCGAAGAAAAGAAAATTTGCTCAGCCGTATTTCTTGACGTGTCGCAAGCTTTTGACAAAGTTTGGCATAGAGGCCTTCAATGCAAGCTAAGACAAGTTCTGAATGAAAAATCATATAAAATCCTCGTGTCGTATCGTGAGCATAGACTCTTCCGTGTGAAACTTGGAAGTGAATATTTAGACTTCAAAGAAATATTGGCAGGAATACCCCAAGGAAGCGTCCTTGGACCACTCTTGTACCCCCCTCCCCATTTACTCGTGATATCCCAGAAACATACGATAGAATTGTTGCCACGTTTGCTGGCGATACTAGCAGTTGGCACAACAAAAGAAGTAGCAAATATGAAATTACAAAACGCTCTTAACGAGGTTAATGAATGGACAAAGTCCTGGCGGATTGCACTTAACTAGAGCAAATCGATTCATGTAGATTTTTCGTAAAAACGGTATTTCTCAATACGAAATATCTCGGAATGACACTCGATGCAAAATTAAAATGGAAGTTGCATGTGAAAAAGAAATGCGAAGAACTCAAAAATAAATACAGAGAACTCTTTGTACTGGTTGCTCGGAAAATATTCGAAGCTTAACCTTGATAATAAGCTGCTATTAAACAAGCAAGTGCTAAATTCGGTTTAGACATATGGTATACAACTATAAGGTTGTTCCAGTGAAACGAATCTAAATATCTACAGACTTTTGAAAACAAAATGTTATGCGACGTGGTATATAAGGAACGTTCTGTTCAATTCCTCGATGTTGTGTACCCTTTCGTGTTGACACCTCATTAACTGCCAAACCCATTTATGCCGCTTCCTTCTCTATACTAGCAAACGTGGCTATGGCATCCCGTTGAGTATGATCAATTATGTAACTATTGTCGGCGTATACTAGTAGTTGCACCAGTTTTTGGAAGATTGTGCGTCTGATGTTGGCTCGGGAGTTTTGCACAATCCTCTCAAGTTAAAAAAGTCACATGAGAGTGATTCGCCTTGCCTAAATCCGTTTTTGGTATCGAATGCGTCGGTGAGTTCGTTTCCAATCCTGCAGCAGCGAGAAATCTCCACCGTCATCTTGCACAGACGGGCAAGTTTAGGCGGTATACCAAAACTAGACATGACTCTGTGTAGTTCGTGTCTATAAATGCTGTCCGATGCGGCTTTGATTTGAGACGAAAATTCTATCTATGAAGACGAAGATTCAACTTATTTGCTTATTGCGATGGCAGAACTTTTTCGACCTGCACAGTCAACAATTGGACCGTCTGATTAAAGTAATCGCTCAGAATCTGCTAGCTATTACCAATAAGAGTGGAATTGTGTTCCATCAGTACAACGCCAGGCCACACAAATCTATAGTGACTCGTCAGAATGTCCAAGAGTTTGGTTGGGACTATGCATGTATTGCGGATTTGTTCAAGTCCCTGGCGAACGAATTCGGTGGTGAAAAACTCGCCTCAAGACAGGAATGTCTCAGTTTTTTTTTGCCAATAGGGACGGATTTTGCTATGATAGAGAACTTGTTAGCAATGGATTGCCTCCGTATATATTTATTTAGCTTATTTTAACAAACTACGTTTGATTGCGTTTTTAGGTGGATACTAAAGTCGTTGAATTTAATTTCTGCTCAGAATAACAGGGGTTTTTACTTTACTCTGCATCTAGTATACTTATGTTTTAATAATATCAATATTAATAAAAAATTGTGCCTACGAATAAAATGGTAAAAATGTCGATAACACAAACTACCAAACGTCTGGTTGTGGTTTCTGGCTTAGCAGCACTTATAGGACTCCTCTTGGTTACCTGGTAAGTTACTTAATTCATTTATTTCAGCCTAATATTTCGATGCCTTAATATTTTTATACAACAAATTCTTCTTCTTCATAATTTTTTGACGTCGTTATGGTCTGATTAGAAGTTTCATATCTCTTTCACATATTTACCAGACTCAGCAGATTTCACACCACTTCGTCATTCAGTCAATCCAAATCTGTTATTTTCGAAGCTAGTTAAAGTGAATCAGGAGTATTTAAGCCTTCCTCGCTAACCCGTGTTATGTCATCTTTGGATACTAAAGGAGACGGTTGCGGTCTAATATTCTTTGATAAGTTTTCCGACGAGAAAGCTTCGTGGGCTCTTGATGTTTGAACTTCTCATACGAGCTTTGATTTTCCTGATGTTATATTCATCTCAGATGCCGGTCATTTGCTTTCCTAGTTTTTGGGTATTGCCCAACAGATAATTGTGATGTTAGCTAAAAAGTCCTTCTATCGCCACTACTTAAAGCATCGTCATGCATGCCTCCCCAACAAGCCAGTCTTGTGTGTCCAACTTATGGCGAACCTTTCCTCTACTGTGCCGACGTCTGACTAAGAATCGAAGACACTGCGAGCCGGAGTATTGATGTCTATTCGTTCTACATGTCCTAGCCATCATTAACGTCCAATGCGGAGTTTGGCGCTATACAGCTCGTATAGTTCTTGGTTGAATCTTCGTCTCCATAGCCCGTCAACGCGAACGGGACCGGAGATTTTTCAAAGAACTTTCCTCTCAAATCGACCAAGGATTTCTTCATCCGCTTTTGAGACGGTCCATGCTTCAGCGCCGTAGAGCAGGACTGGGATGATCAGGGTCTTATTAAAGATCTCCTTAGTAGTTCAAGTGATGGGCCTTACTACTGAATTGCCTTCTTCGGCCGAAGAAACAAAGAAGATTTTGAGGTCAGAGTTAATAGCGGAACTGAGGTAGACAAAGTCTCGTACTATCAAAAATTTATATGTGTCAATGGTGAAGTTCTGTCCAATTCCTCGATGTTGTGTGTATTTTCGTGTCCACATCAAATACTAAGTCTTTCCCTCATTTACTGCTAAATCCATTTTTGCTGGTTCCTTATCTATACTAGCAAACATGGCTATGACATCACGTTGAGTTCTGCCAATGATGTCAATATCGTCGGCGTATGCTAGAAGTAGAACTGATTTTTGGAAAATTATGCCTCTGGTATTGGCTCGGGAGTTTAGCACAATCCTCTCAAGAATGAGATTGAAGAAGTCACATGACAGCGCGTCGCTTTGCCAAAATTCTATTGCATCAGCGATATTTCTCCACCGTCACCTTCCACAGACGGACAAGTTTGGGCGGTATACCAACACTAGACATGGCTCTGTGTATTTCGTATCTGTAAATGCTGTCTGATGCGGCTTCGAAATCGATGAAAAGGTGGTGGGTATCGATTTAGACTTGGTTTTTTGTCCAGGATCTGCCGAAGTGTGAAACTTTGATTAGTTGTGGACTTTCCAACGATCAGGTTGTTGGTAAGTTGTTTTTAGGCTTCATTGGATCTCTTTCCTGTAGGTCGGGCAAACGCTGCTGAGGTTCCATTCCTCAGGCATAGTTTCATACGACCAGATTTGATTTATTGGTGGATGTTACATACCAATTCATCTCCGCCGGCTTTATAGAGCTCAGCGGGAAGGCTGTCATTTCCGGCAGCCTTGTTAAGCTTGAGTTTAGATATTTCTATCTTCACTTCGCTTAGGTCGGGTGGTTGAAAGTTTTCGCTGTCATCGCTAATATTAAATGGTTCGTTCTGCCTGACTCGGAAAAGTGCTCTTTATCAACGTTCAACAGTTTGTAGAAGTGTTTCTTCCATATCCACAACATCGACTATGTCTCAAATATGATATTTCCATGTTCATCTCAACAAGATTCGGATCGAGCCTTGTATCCCTGGCTTTGACGATTTACAATTTGGCAAAACTTACGAAAATCATTTCTGGAGTGGCACCTCTCTGTTTCATCGGTCGCGCACTTTTCTTGCTCTTTTTTCTTATTTTTGAGAAGTCGGTGTTCTTCCCTCTTTTGCCTATAGAGCTCAATGGCAGCTCTCATCTTCACCTGCAGCTTAGCCTGGTAGGCCGCAATCACCTATCTGTATTCCTTATCAAACCAAAGTTTTCTTGCGCCCAGCAATTCACAACAGTTGTGGCTGATCTAATGGCTTGTTGGCATCGCTGCCATTGTTCTTCGACATTAGATGCAGGTGGTATGGTGTTAATGCAGGTTTTAAGCGATACGCGCTCTGCGCAGGCCTTGGTTGTCTCTTGCGATTGCAGACTTTCGATATACAAAATTTGTCTGACTTGTTGCGGCCAGTTCGTTCATCTTTATTATTGGGAGCACAATAAGCAGTTCATCGCAATGTTTCTATGCGTGTTGGCATACTCGTTTCGAAGCTCAGAGCAGTGAGTACATGTTTTCCAAATGGCAATCAATGTGGATTTCATATCCGTCAGTGGAATTTATGATTAGGGTGAATTTTCGAATTTTGTGTCAAAACAAAAATGGGTGCATAAATCTGGTGGTGTTGGGACGGTAGTTCGGGCCTTCTATTGGTGAATTGACTATGAGTTGACATGACAAATAACAAACGACGACAGGACTTGACATTGACTTAGTATTTCTGATTTTCAGAACATTGTAACTGGGTGGTGTATAAGGGGCTATCTCTCGTTGACGTGGCCAGAGGGAGAGCCATAGGAATTCTTTCGAGAATTGAAGGGTGGGGAGGCCAGCCTTTGCCAATAACATCCGGCATGTTTTTGGAATCGAGGCGAATCCATCTATACTGTTGAGAATCATTACAAACAAGTTTTCTTACTCGTTTTGCAGTATTATAGACATAGGCTTTCGATCATTTCTTTTCAGCTTTTTTCTTGAATCTAAACGTTTCCTTAAAGAATTCTGTTAAGTCCGTCCGTCATAGAGTAACTTTCTTCTCTCCTTTTTTATTTTCTTTGATTCTGGCACGTACAAAAATGTTTGTTGAGCTGGGATGTTTGGTTAGAGGGCAAGAACTACCCCCGCTGAGCAATCACAAGTGTGCCGTGCCCTTCTCTCCAACATTCAGGATGCCTCCGTGGCCTAACATAGACTGACAACAATGGCTCCGTTTTGTTGTATTTCACTACTATTCCGTAGGAATCATAATTGCAAGGTCTTCTAGTTTTTCATGGCAGTTGCTATACATACACAAATATGGTAGTTCGTTCTTCCCACATGACCGTTCAAATCTTCGTCAAAAAACAAAAAACAAGCACCGTCGCACCTACTGCAAAATGATCAGAAATAACTAAGCTAACTGCAGCGGCACTTAAGACGAGTTATTATCTAATACGTCGGAGGACTTTTGGATAGGATTATTGGTGTCCATTGGCTTTAGATGTACTAGCCATCTCAAATGTCAGATTCAACGTTTTTGTACAGCTCGTGAAGTCAATTTCTCCCTTTTCAACGCAATCATTTCGCGGGGGTCCAGTATCTCTCATTTCTATTTGGCCAAAATATCAATTTGAATTACAGATCCATTCCAATTAGCATATCTATGTTGGGATAGCTGGTTCCTTAATGATAAAAATGTTTTTGTTCATTCCTTTCATGCATTTATTTACTTACTACTTGTAGGTTGCAAATCAAACCCTTGGGGATGTTGTTCCTGCTGATTACTTTGTTTTGGTTATACCAAATAAGATTCGGGGTGGAAATAGTGCCACCAGAAGACCTCCTAATAAAAGTGAATGCTTTTTTCCAACATATTAAAACTACGCGCGAAGCAAATCGTAAACTTTTCAGTGCAGTAGCATCTACTCTGTTGGGATCCCTGGCAATAGTGGGTCATATCCTTTCCGGCTCTAGCGTGGCGCTTATCTGTTTAATTATATCCGTCCTACTGTCGACGAAATATAATTTCAAAATAGTCAAATTGAAGGAAACATGTAAGTACATTCGCTATATTCCAATTGGCGTGTGCATTGAAATGAGTAAAAATATTCTTTAGGTTTCAATTGGCCAGACAAAGTATACGAAAACGATATTGATGACTTCTTACCGGAAGTAAATGAAGCAAACATGTCTCTCTTAGAACGGGCTAGTGATCAATCCAATGTTACCTTCATCAGTGAAGATGTGGAGGAAAAAAGTGAAGAGATTCCATCAGATTTGCTTATTCCAGATTCTATACCAGAAGTGGACGAAAATTCTACGGACGAAGATGACGCATTAGGTATTGATGTACCAGACAATGTAAAGGAACGATCGACTACCCCATCTGAAACTGAACTTAAAAAGGGACATTTCAAAAAAGATTCATTCCTGTCAACACCTTCGTCTTCCGAGGAAGCTTTGAACTCGCTAAATCTTGTATCTTTTCATAAAAACTGGATCCAAAAGAGCAGTGTAGCGAATATTAATCTTTTAAGTCGAACTGTAGTCTTTGGTGATAATGCGCAAGCCTAGAGGTATAAAAACTATACTGAGGCATATATGGGACCAATACCAATATGGGTAGAGGTTCCAACACTGATGGAGTTGTCTCTGATGGATGGCAAGCCCACGTAATACCGAGTAGAAAAAATCCAAAAACTATAACCACATTGCACCTGATGTGTAAATGCCATTAAATGTTTATTTTAATTTTTGATAAGGATTTTAAGACCTTATCCAATAACAACTTAATAACAAAAGAAAACGCTTAAATCTAGAATAAATAAATAACTTAACTTGGAACTAATTACGCATGTGTTATAATTGAAAAGTCCTTGTGCAGAAATTTCATGTTTGTTAGTTGAGTTAAATTTAAATGCTTACATACACAGGTATCGTTACAATCCGGGTAAACCTAGGCATAAGTCAACCAGCGTTTATAGGTATCCTGGTCCGCAGATTTTTTTTATTATTGGCAGACGGCCCCGTGTCCATGGGGTATTTAACAAATAGGATCTTGTAGTCTAGGTTGATGCGGTTGTGCCGTCAGGGTTACTTTCTTACCACGTAAAAAATAGCTAGTCATGAGAGAAAGAATGGCATTGGATAACGGATCCCCTCAAATACCAAACGAAATCGCAACGTTCACGAACAACGACTTTCGAGTATGATCCTGGAAGGTAAGCACGCTATACACCCTAGGTGTTACTCAAAAACTTGAATCTATCCTCGCACACATCAGCCTTATATGTATATGAACACGCCCCAACCGATGATATTGAAGATCTATCAAGGAGGCGGTACTCAAAACTTGAATCTATCCACGCGCACATCAGCCCTACATATGAACACGCCTCTACCGGTGAGACTGAAGACCTATCAAGGAGGTGGTACTCAAATACTTGAAGCTAGCCTCGCGCACGTCAGCCTTTTATATGAACACACCTCTACTGATGAGATTGAAGACCCTTTCAAGGAGGTGGTACTCAAAAACTTAAATCTAACCTCGCGCACATCAGCCTTATATATGAACACGCCCCAACCGATGAGATTGAAGACCTATCAAGGAGGTGGTACTCAAGAACTTGAATCTATTCGCGCGCACATCAGCCTTACATATGAACACGCCTCTACCGGTGAGACTGAAGATCTATCAAGGAGGCGGTACTCAAAACTTGAATCTATCCTCGCGCACATCAGCACTACATATGAACACGCCTCTACCGGTGAGACTGAAGACCTATCAAGGAGGTGGTACTCAAAAACTTGAAGCTAGCCTCGCGCACGTCAGCCTTTTATATGAACACGCCTCTACCGACGAGATTGAAGACCCTATTAAGGAGGCGGTACTCAAAAACTTGAATCTATCCTCGCGCATATCGCATATCAGCCTTATATATGAACACGCCCCAACCGATGAGACTGAAGATCTATCAATGAGGGGGTACTCGAAAACTTGAATCTATCCTCGCGCATATCAGCCATATATTGGTGAAAAGGAATTTTACGACCTCCTGGACGAAGCCTACTTATCCCTTCCTGATTACAATGCACAGCATCCACGAAAATACAATAGATATTGGCTTCAGACTTAAATACTTAACGGCAGAATGTAATACTGTTATCAGCAGCACTAGCTATCCACAACATGGCGATCAATAAAAGTTCGAACCGCCAACCAAATCGTCAATGTGCTTAGGCACGCAGCCAACATCCTTATTATCAAAGTAACCAAGCAACATGTTTTCCTCCTCGGATGAAGAAGAATTTCTTCTTTTAATGGCATTATCAGAAGAAACGAACAGGTATTTATGATTAAGATTATTATATTGCAATTATCTGATACTAAATTTTTGTTTATTGAAATATAAGGAAAAAAAGAAAATGGGTTCATGAAATAAATATTGATCGCCAAAGTTATGGAGAGATTCATACGCTTATGCCAGATCTTCGAAAGGATGAACGGAGATTTTATGTGTATTTCAGAATGACAAGTGACTGTTTTGACGATATTCTTGATCTTATCAAAGACGATATTCGTAAGTTATGTACAAATTATCGTGAGTCTATTAGTCCCGAGGAACGTCTTGCGATTGCATTAAGGTATGATAATGAAAGATATTAATACGATAAATCCAATTACAAATAAATTAAAAGTGTTTTATTAAATTATTGCAAGTCTTTTCACATAATTTTTAACAGAGGTGAGAATTCTTAAGAATAAGTACAATAATATAGAAAAAAAAGTATAGTATTTTAACCGATTCTATGGTTTTTTTTAAGTGAACTGAAAGAGTGTTTGAGAGCTTTCTTCCAATACGGACGATTGTGTATTTTCACAAGGTGAATAAGTAAACGAGCTTGGCACAGCAGATGTACTTGTAGAAGGTCCAAATTCTCCGTAAAATTGTGACGAAGAGGATGATATCTCTTCTATATGTTGTAGCTCCTGTTCCATTATAATTTTGGATATTTGCATTTTCGATATAGCTTGCCTCTTAGCCGAAAAAGACTTGACGGTTTTAGCGTACCCCATAAATATTAACTCAGTAGCATCCATATTCCGTTGTCCTTTTTTTTGAAGATACTCCAAAACTGCATTTACCGGTGAAACTTCTTGTTTTTTTTCTTTCTTTCTTAAGGGTCTCACTTTTTTTTCTCTCACAGTCATGTCTTTGTTGTGTAGTTGTTGCGGTCGAATGAAAATTATCTTCTACTCGTGTCTGTTTATCTCTACCTAATAATTCCGACGATAATATTGGAACATCTAGATTTTCTAAGACTACTGCTGGGTCATCCTCATCGATTGTGTTTAGAGAATCCTCAATGTTTGTGTCCTTAATATTTGAGTCCGTTTCTGCAAATGTCAAGTAAGGCTTAAAATATTGCATCAATGGTGCCCATTGCCAATTACTATAATTTTTGGCCTGTCCTGTTTTCGTTTTCGTACTTCTCAGATAGGCGATTGTTGGTCCAGAATAGCGATGGTGGAATCTTCGAAGCTTCAATAATGGGTAGAAGATTTGAACATGGTCAGATGAATATACCAAAACCAAAAAATCTCCCAGGTCAAAATGAAGCATGTAATCATGTTTTAATAGGAGACGAGGCATTTGCTCTTAAGCCATTCTTAATGAGACCATTCCCTTATAGACAATCTAGAACCGAAAAACGCAAGAAAAATTATAATGAAAGGCTATGCAGTGCAAGACGGGTAGTTGAAAATGCCTTTGGAATTTTAACCAACAAATGGAGAGTATATCTTAGTCCTATTGAAGTTAATGTAAAAACTGCAATCTTAATTGTAAAGACAACTTGTATATTGCATAATTTTTTAAGAAAAAAACAATGTGACACTCTTTATTACGAATATTTAGAGGAACTAGAGGTAAATGTAGGAGGTCTCACTAACTGTACGAACGAGTCAAAAAGAGGCACTAATGAAGCGTTTAATATGCGTGAAAAATTTGTTAAATTGTTTAATAATGAAATTTAAATAAAACTAATTTTAAAGTTACATACCATCTTGTTTTAACTCTGCACCAATTTGTCCCCATATTTCATCTTTTTTTCTTATATTGTTGTATTCAGAGTGTGCCAAATTGTACAACACCGGATATTTTTTTATAATTTCCAAGAGGTTTTCCACTGACACCATCTTCAAAGTACAATAACACACGCGGGACTGTGAAAATATAGTGCATGCAGCGAACCAGCGAAATAACGCTACAATCCCGCTATCGTCTCTCTGAGTACGCAGCTATTTGCATGGTACCATATCCCGCCATGTACTTATTTTCGGCGGGAATTTCGCTCCCGCTCCCGCACCTAAGTTTCGCGTTGGTTTGAGTAGGCCTTTATTTCAGTACAAACGCCCAGCTGCTTACAGTTCGCTATTATTTAACTAAACAAAAAAATCATTCGTAAACTGTTGCGTAGACCTTCTGTGCCTGTTGGGTCGGTGCTCGGTGGGTGTGGGACGTGATCCTTGCCCTAGCACAACAAAAAAATCATGTCAATCTTGTCGTCTAGTAGTACCACGAACAACCCTCTCTACCATGGTTACTATACTGTTTAGCCACTTTTAAATTTACTATTTGAATAACGGAACGGGCCAACAGTTAACTGCCGCGGCTTTGATTTTCTCTTTGATTCTAGCAAACCTGTTCATCCAGCAAAGTACAAGCCGCTCTTAAGAGCAGGAATGCAGCATTGCGATACCATACCTTTTTCGACCATTTGCCAACTGTCAATCTATTCACTTAGACCATTTTGCTTGAACTCTATTACAAAACACACAAATAATGGTACAACATAGTGATTTGATTTATTGGTTCGTTTCAATTTAAGTACAAAAAATTTGATTTGTGTAAATGACTACGACTATATGTTTCCTAAAGATGTATACATATATACATCTAATGAATGTATTTAATAAATACGCTATATGAAGAGATTACAATTTCTTTTGTTTTTTTAAATGAATGTGAATGTGAATGTGTGTATAATTGAAACGCATACAATGCATGTAAAAAGCTAAAGCTTCTAAAATAATTCGTTTCTTGTTTAGAGAAATGCTTTCATAAAATACCTTTTCGTTCTATTTATTTATAGTTTTTTGTAAACTCTTCTTGTAAACACACAAAATGTTTCAAAACTACGTATTTAAAAAAGAAAATAAACAAAATTTCTTAAATGATTTTTTTTTGGTTTCGCTCAGTCCAAAATGTTAACATAAAAATAAAAACATAAAATACAAATAATTACTCTTAGTTTGACTATTTTACTAAAAGATTTCATATTTTTTCTTTTTTTCTTTTTTGAGTACAAAGAAATGCTTTGATTGGTTAGAATTAATTTGTGAATAATTAGGTTTACTTAAAATAATCAGAAACACTAATTATAATCCAATGGAAATGCATGGTAATGATTTAAAGAAAAGAAGGAAACGGTCGATTAACTAATGTGCTGATCATGTGATGATACTTGATTTTGTTTAAATAGTGAATAATTTAATGAAAAATAAAATAATTTACCATCGTAATGGTGTGCTCTTGCTGACGTAACTGTTGGCGCTAAGTAAAAATAAACAAAAAAGAAGGCGATGGTTAATTATAAGGAATGCCATTGGGTACTAATTCTAAGTCAACTCTAAATTATGGTGAATGGGAAAAAGGGATTGTCAGTCAATGCTTTAAGAAAAGAGTTGATGTGGAATGTACAAACGAAATAATGTGCTGATAAAAACAATTCTAAATGGAGTATGGTTGTGCAGTGCTTAAATGAAAATGTGTTTTCCTAGATTTGTTGCGTTATTTAGATGTGGACGCCATTATTTGGTGGCAGTTGTTGGTAGTGAAGTCCCGAAAACCTTTGTCGTTTTGTGAGATATCACCAAAACATGCTATGACTTCGTGAAATAGTTTTAAGCAGTTTCTTAAATGGCCCTGTCTAACAAGGGTGGGAACCAGCGGGATTTTGAAACCTTTTGATTAAAAAAGCGGGATTCTTACATCGAAAGAGGGACATACAAAACACAAGTAGTTTTTTTTTATTACTTATCATTTCAGTTGGGTGTTGTTGAACGAGAGTAGACGCTGATTGGCTTTAACTTGGCAATGCCCAGTGGTTGTAACTCTGACTACACATCAAGTGCTTATTCTTAACCTCCAAGTGATAATAATCGGGTATTGGTCTCATCCAACTGCATTTGACTTGCTAAACGATAAGCGCGAGTGTTGATAACACGACGAAAAACAGCAACACTGTAAACAGCCAGGTCAGAATGGAACGGAATGAATACCCAGCCTGCTGTCCCAAGCAAACCTAGACAAACTGCTTCGACATATTCGGACATCAGGTTGACTAGGAATTTCGAGGGTTAGTCAGGCCCCTTGAACAGAGTTGGTGGCGGATGAACCTAAACGCCAACGGCAGTGCTTAATCACGTAGTGGATACTGATGGCCCCATGTCCAAGGGGTATCTAATAACTTGTAACTGGCCCCCTCAGGTTGGGAGTTGTGCTTTGGGTTAACTACCCAACCATGAAAAAATTAACTTTTACGATGCAGCCAATAGCATCGGAAAGGACTGATTTTATTGTTGACGATTCTGCTAAACGACAATAGGACAACAGCGTTTGTCGTCGCCAATTGTTCCCTGGATGATGTCATCGTATTTCTACGGTACTACCAAAGACAAGAGTGCTTCAAAGAACGAAAACCAGATGGATAAAAGGGATTGATTGGCCGTTACCTTTGCGTCTAAAAATATTTTTCCTTTGTTCAACAATTTTTATGGCATTCCAAGTAAAGAAGCAGCAGTAGCAACACAGCCAGGGAACACAATTTCGAAATAAAAAAAATTGTTTTTAAAGTCTTTTTAAAATACACACACATATTATAAAAGCCTTGTGTTTTCATTTTCGCAAACAGATTACAGCGTTCATATCCACACCTGGAATGTGAGAACATTAAGAAGGAGAGATGCAAGCGAACAACTAGCGGAAGCCCTAAACTGCTACAAAGCAGATATTACTGCCATCTAGGAAATACAATGGAATGGGCCGGGCAAAAAGAGGATGAAAAACTGTGAAATCTAATGCGAACCGTGTTATAATGAGCAAAAACAGCGGCTATTCGGACACAGGTTTGCTATAAGTACCAGACTTATGCAAGAAGTCTTATGTTTCCAAGACATTAGCGAACGCATTGCAACGATCCGCACAAAGGCCAAATTCGCCAACATAAGCCTTATATGCGCTCACGCCTCAACGGATGAAAAAGATGATATAGCTAAGGATTGCTTCTACGAGCTCCTTGACAGAACCTATTAGCGACTACCGAAGTATTATGTTAAAATCGTGCTGGGAGATCTTAACGCAAAGGTAGGAAGAGAAGACATCTTCAGCAGTATTGTCGGAAAATATAGCCTACACGACAACGCGTCTGGTAACGGACTTGGGCTGATTGACTTAGTTACGGAACGAAATGCCACTATAGCCAAGCCTGCACTCGGTTTCCTTACCTCGATATCCATAAGGAGACATAGCGGTCTCCAGATAAACGAACGGCCAACGGTCCAGTATTTTGGATGTCCAAACATTCCGAGGAGCTAACATCGACTCGCACCACTACCCTTATGCAGTCAAGCTAAGAATGCGGATAACCAACTCGCCACAACAATCCAGAAATACTGTGAAAACATTTAATGTGGAAAGACTGGAATCACATAAGACCGCCAAGACCTTCGCGCAATGCGAATCCCTTAAACTCTCGATTAACACCATACCACCAGCATTGAATGTCGATGATCAATGGCAACGTTGCCAACAAGCCAATAGATCAGCCGCTACTGATGTGCTAGTTTACCCGCACCCACGAGCAAGAAACCACTGGTTTGATGGGGAATGCCGACATATGCTCGCAGCCAAGAACGAGGCCTACAAAGCTAAGCTGTAGGTGAAGACGATATCTGTCATTGAGCTCTATAGGCAAAGAAGAAGGCAAGAACAACGGCTTTTCAGAAAGAAGAAAAGCGCACGATCGAGGACATAAAGAGGTGCCCCTACAGCAACGATGTTCGCAAGTTTTACCAAAGTGTAAAACGTGAAAGCCAAGAATACAAGGCCCGAACGGAATCCGGTCGAGATGAACAACAAGAAAATATAGTAGTTGATACACAGTCGATGGATATGGAAGAACCACTTCTGCAGACTGTTAAGCGGCGATGACGAACAACACTCCGCTGTCAGGCAGAACGAACCATTCAATATTGGCAACGACAGCGAAGACTGCCACCCACCTGACCTTAGTGAAGTGAGGCTGCCGGAAATGACGGCCTCCCCGCTGAGCTTCATTAAGTCGGCCACCAACTCATAAGCCAAATATGGTCATGAAGAATGAAGCCTCAGCGTCGTTTGTCCGACCCACAAAAAAGTAGACCCTATGAACTGTGCCAATTACAGAGGCATTCGTTTACAAGTAAATGAGAGCAAGACTAAGACGACACACAACATCGACAAATGGGACAGAACGTCAGCATTGACAGATATTACTTTGAGATAATACAGGACTTTCTCGGCTCCGCTATTAACTCTGACAACAACATCTCGTCAAAACTTCAACGAGGAATAACTTGCCAACCGCTGTTTCTTAGGGCTAGAAGGCAATTCAGTAGTAAAGCCCTCACTCGAACTACTAAAGAGATCCTATATGCTTATCCCAGTCCTGCTCTACTGCGTGGAAGCATGGACTGTCTCAAAAGCGGATGAAGAAATCCTTAGTCGATTCGAGAGGAAAAATCTTCAGTCCCGTTTGCGTTGACAGGCTATGGAGACGGATGAAGAAATCCTTGGTCGATTAGAGGCAAAAATTCTTCGAGAAATCTTCAGTCCCGTTTACTTTGACGGGCTATGGAGACGAAGATTCAACCAAGAACTATACGAGCTGTACAGCGACATGCCCCTGATCAGAAAACTCCGCATTGGACGTTAAAGATGGCTAGGACTTGTAGAACGAATGGACACCAATACACCGGCTCGCAGAGTCTTCGATTCGCAGCCATACGTTGGATGTAGAAGAGGAAGTTAGCTAAGGACCGGGCTAATTGGAGAGGCATGTTGGTTGAGGCCCAGGTTCATTCTGGACTGTAGTGTCACTAAGTGAAGTATGTAAGCATTTTTTCGTTTTAAGACAATTACTGAGCACCGGCAATGCCAGGCATCCCCAGCTACTCTATTAAATATTTTTCGGATGTATTCGCACACCGCTTCGGGTGCTTCCATGGACCACCAGCGGTCCGCAGGCCACTGTTGTAGACGAATGCAAACTATGGATTAGCATCGATTTTAGGACACTTGTGACTTTATTGTTGGATCGCAAGAAATTCGTTGTTGAATACGGAAAGCATCGGTTAGTACTTCTTTAAAAATTGCCATTACCGTCAACGGCGAGTGATACAGACAGATGACCAATAACTTCTGGTGGCCTATTCTAGATGAAATGGATGCCGATGCCATGTAGTTGCAGTCAACCCAAGCAGTTGGCTTTTAAGTGAAAACGCAGCCTATACGAATTATCGATAGTGATATGGACGGTTTAAAGCAGCATTTCTGGCATCAGCTAAATGAGCATAATCTCGACTGAGTGTTATAGCAAAAAATCGTCCATTTTCAGTAAACAGGAGATAACCTTCCCATCCCTACTAGAAGGGGTCAGTGTAGCATGTAAAAAGCTGAAGAACAACAACAAGTCCGCCGATTCTGATGGATCAATAGCGGAACTTTAATACAAATGGGGGTTCCTTGCAAATGGACATATACCGAACAATCAGGTGTGTTAAAAGAAGTCCGAGGGATACAACAGCAAAGCTTATGAGATTTACCAAGCTGCGGAAGTCGATAAGGTAGCAACACATCGACTGTATTGGTTTAGCTACATTGTGCGAGTGAAAAGAGGTGCTCGAGCCAAAAGAACCCCAGTTTCGACAAGGAAGACAGAATCTTCGGTTTAAGAATCAAGGAAAAACGGATGCAAACGTTTAAGAACTGTATGACCGGAAACAGCGTCCAAAGGATAGAAAAGGATGAAAGGCTGTCTTGTTTCAGACATGAACTATTAACGGGTTAGAATACTGGGGATGTCTGCTATTGACTTTAGTGACTGAAGATATTTCAAACCGTCCTTTCCCTTCAAATAATGACAACAAAACGAATTTGCTTCGAAAATGAGGATGATGATAACTAGCGATATATGATAACAACTCGACTACAAACTATTTGTTATGTTTATATACCTCTGGTGGCCGTTCGATTTAGTTCATTTCAATTTTCCTATTTAGTGGGTGCAAATCAGATGCAGATATTTAATAACAGACAATTGAAAATCGATTGCAACTTACTTGACTGCTCCAATTGCTTGACTAGGAGAGAGTGTAATCAATGGTTTTAGACGTTCCAAAAATCGTTCGTTATTTCGCTCCAACTCGCGTTGGTAATCCTTTTGGTCGGACAAAATTAGATTTCGATTTTTCTTCAGCGCATCAGTGCATCGCTTTGCGAATTCTTTGAAACACAAACGAAGCTTGTTCTGATGTCTTGTTGGTATTGTTGTGCCATCGGCTAAATTCGACAGGAATACCGACGCCATTTCCATTGGTCCTTGATTGACAGTTGTGCCAATGCAACCCTGCAATACCATTTGCAGGATTTTCGGGTCGGCGGGCTCTTGATTTGTTGCGGCGGCCAGTTCTAATGTTTTCTTCTGAATATCTTCGATAGCGACCTCAATTGGCTCTAGAATAATCTGTTGCCTACTGATGACCTGGATACGTGTCTTCACGTAAGGGAAATGGTTGGCTGTTGTGAGAATTGTTTTACGTTTGCATTGCTCATTGAGTTCTCCGTGGGCTTTGCCGCCTTTAGTAAACGGTGTTGCGAATATAAAGCGTTCTAGAGAAAGACGAGAGGGTTATATGCGGTATTTATGACTTGAAAATGCAGGCTTACTGATGTTGAAGTTTCTTTCGAAATAGGTTTCCCTGTGGCGCAGTTCGAAGGTTTCAAAATAAGGCTCAACGTAGGTGATCTGAATGTAAGCTTTATCCGGGTCCAGGCTATTTAAATCGACATTGTTCGAGTCCTTGATTATGTGTACCGAATCTGGTCCGAAACGGTCCGCATAAAAGCTCTACAAGGAAACATTTATTTATGTAAAAGTGTATGAATGCAAATAGTGCGCACTCACCTGTAATCTACTGAAGATCTCTGGCAACTTTGTCAATGTCGGCTCTTTGTATATGAATTCCTGCTGATCCAAATCGCCAAATGTCGCTCCATAAAATCCGACTCGGAAATATGTACCAAAGACTCGCTTTCCTTGCAACTGAGCGATTCTATTGAATGCCTCTTGCAGTTTACCATGTACCTTGCCCAACTTTTGGAAATCGCGGTTCGCTTCGCATATGGGAATTAAAATTTTCAAAACCTCGTTCATTGCTTCGTACATTCCAGCAATTTGGAACGAGTTTGCAGCTTCCTCCAACAACGCCTTCAGTCCGATCTCAGTAAAATGATTGCCAAGGCAAATACCATCTTCGCCGGGACTAAGTACATCGTCCGATACTGCGGACTCCATAAGAGCATTCGGTGTAACTTTTTGGAAGCTCACTGCTCCAACTGGCAAATGAGTCTGAGACTCTAACATGCTCAAGTATTCAGCCACTAGAGCAGCACTGTGTACATAACACATTGCCGCCTCAGTGTGGTTGGCACGCTCGCGATGCTTTTTAGCCATATTCTCCAACCATGTTAGCCGCAAGTCGGGGTTATTTTGATAGCCCTTGGCTATGCGGTGCATAAGATCGAGTAACATTTCGGGATCTTCTTGGTATTCTTTCATTTTGACTGTGTCCGATAGGATCATGTGCAAATTGAAAAGAAGATCCTGAACTTGCTCGGGAAATGAAGTGTCCTGCAGATCGATGTCGGACTCGGCGTAGACTAGAATGGTTTTTAGGGCTCTGCGAAGGGACTGCTCGCTGAAGGAGGAGCTAGTTCCGACCAGCGAACTAAGGGACATGGTAACTTGCATTTTTACGCGTGCAAAGTTCTAAAAAGAAAATAAATTGGTCATCATAGAACAACAAGAGTTGGACATGGAGCAACCAGCATTTACAACTTACATTTCCAATTTCAAAGTTCTGCCTCATGAGCAGATATAACGAAGCTGCCGCTTGTGACCTGATTCCTGGCAGCAGCGATCCACAGTGCTTGAGTAGCAACAAACAAAGGTCTGCACAAATATCCGTTTCCTCGTCAAAAAGCAAATTGGGAAACTTAAAGATTAACGACCGCTGAGAGGCGAATAGATTCTGCAAGGCGAGTGTACTCTGATTGCGTGACAGAGCATGCAGTAGAACCTTCAAGACTGTGCGCAGCAGGTTATGGTGTATTTCCGAGTTAGTAGCAACTTGTACAATGATCTCCAATGCGTCGAGAGTAACCAAAATCAACTCTGTTGCCAAAGATCCCTCTATGCAATGAGTGATCTCAACCTCAGGTTCATTCTTCGCAGGAGCATCTGAAAACTGTGACCTGTACGGCATTTGATCCTTCCGCCAGCGGAGTTTTTCCGTTGAATTACGATCTTTTCGACGATTGATGAGATCGTTTCGCGCTGAGCCGGTTCCTCGAATGTATTCTTCGAGTTTCTCCTTCATGTCGGGTGTTTTACGGAAGCTTTGAGTGTTATTTCGCTTGACCATTGGTAGGCGTTTCTGTCCTCTGTACTCAAAGCAGGGGATACACCAATTCAGCACTTGTAACATTTGGTGAACACGATGTGGACTTAAACCGAGAACCCAACGATAGAGAATGGTTCTCTCGAGATTCTTGATCACCCATATGAAACAGGCGAGAAGATGACGAGTGTCTTCGGTGTTCAACTGCGATTTGTTCTTCACTGGATCAGGGACGTATGAATAAGTGCAGCTTCCAGAGATGGCAAGTGCTACCTCGGGACATATGGTAGTGGTTGCAATTGGTTGATGTGGTCCTTGGTAATCCTCTAGAAGACCGATGCTGTGCAGTCTATCCTGAGTGTCAGTGAGAAATTGATGCAGTTGCGGAATGGTGTCCATTACGATAGCAAGCAGTGGAATGTAGAGTGAAGCCACACGTGCTCTAGCATCTGCATCGCTGTAGCGTGTATCCAGGTCGTGCGAGGTCATCAAATTGCGTATACACCGAATGGCTTTACTGTGTAGTGGGGGATTTCTAAAAAAAAAAACATAAAATAGCGTGATGGACATATTTTTGTGATGCGGTCTACTTACGAGACTTCCAACACTGTAGCCAATTCACTAAGGACCAGTCCAACCAAATAGTGCTGCTGTCGAAAGTCCGCATTCAAGTCAGCTTGTAACGCCTTCTCAATGGAACCCTAAAAACACTCAAAAATAGATTGTCTCCTCTGTATATGTATAAAATTGCACTTACATATGAAGTTTGGCTATTGTTGGAGTTGGTACTAGGAGTTGGACTTGTCGGAGCCGGCACAGTGGTATACGGCGTCGCAAATGGTAGATTTAAAGCAATGTAATGCTCATGACTGCATACGATGCGAAGAAAATCCACTTTGTAGTGCATAAGATCGGGAATGGAAGAGTTTTTCGAAATCAGAACCTTGTAGTAGGTCTTTATGAGTCCGAACACAAAACCCCGGTCCATGATGTTGAAAATATCAAAGATAAAGAAACCTAAACTTGCGTTCAAGGATTGCGCCAACTTTTGATCGACGTTATGGTAGCCGACTACTTTCGTTGTCACCAGATGAACCAGTGTGGATATATCGTCTGTGAATTGATGTGGGAAACGACTTTTTCTAGGTGCATTGATGGTTCGGGTGAGATCCAGATGCTCAATCATAGATTTGATCATTAGCTCAAAGAGAAACCAAGAGTTTTTCATTGCCATTTCGGCAGCATTGCCACTTGCCACTACCCAATGAAGAGCCAGTTCCTCGTGCAACAATCGAATTTGTCCATCGCGTCCCATATACGAGGGAGCTATATCGGTAGTGATTTCTAAAAGGAAACATACGAATTGTAATTTTTTTTAAGGAGCTTTGACTATAATATTTACCCTTTCTATCCAAACTCCTCCCCGAGTGTTCGTAAACGATGTAACCATCATGTGACGAAGTCAGCATCTCCTCGGCATTGCTACGGCTATAAGTCAGCCGCCGCTTGCCACTGAATGGATGTAGGATTTTCGTTTGATACTGCACATACGTCGAAAGCAGACTTTGCCGCCCATACTGATCCACTACCAAGTCATCAGAGAGAATCTAATAGAAATGAAAGTTATAAAGAGTCGTGATTCAGAGACAATCGTAAAGAACCCACGGATAGATTTTCGGAAACCATGCAAAGCACTTCAAAAACATTCGAACCCATGGACAATGTCTGTCCGCTAATCTTGTAGGTTGTTACTAGCAACTCGATGAGTTTATCCAAAACAATATGCAGATTCTTCACCAATGGTTCACGTTCGGCGTTCCCGATGTCCAGTAGACATTTCTTCATCTCCTTCTCCATGTTACCCTCGCCGATGTGCGGGGGTACTTTCTTCGATTCCAAGAACTCACAAGCAAGGAAGAATCTGGAAAAAAATTAACGCAGTTATAGGTTGAAGATGATAGGAGATACAAAGTGCCTACCGATCCAAGTATGGATCCAAAGTGTGTATCGATGTGACTGCATCGATGGCCACGGTAAATACTGGACGATGATTATCCAACCACTTGGTGCCGGGCAAATGCACATTTGGCGGTATGAAGGAGTAGTTCTCTGGGGGTGTCTCCACCATGACGGGCAAATTAAATTCTCCAACTTTCAACTTGCCATCTTCGAGCAATGGAATCCATGTGTACCCCACCGGTGTTTCAACAGAGGTTTGCACTTCCTGAGGTTTCTTTTGGCACGACACATGATACAGCGTAAACAGCAGATGATGATTTTGTTTGATGTTTGCTGGAAGAGCTACTTTGATCTCATCATAGAATGCCGGACACTTGTTGTGGTAGTTCACAGCTGTAAATGCCTCTGAACTGTACTCGGGGCAGGACGACTTTGCGAATATAGCTCGCAGAGCATCGTTTTGTGTCTCGCCAGCCATGAGTTGAATTCGTACAGCGATATTACGCGCTGAACCAGCACGTGCGGATAAGTTCAACTCCTTTGGGGAGACAAACAGCAGGTTGCGGTACGTGTAGTGTGGTGTGTAGATGGTTGTGGACGGAAATTCGAGAATCTCCTTAACCGGGCGAGTATTGTCATCTGGAAGATAGAATAGTCAAGAAAATTCTTGCCTGAAATACTTTTTCTTACTTGTATACGATTCCACTCGAGCCAGCTCTGGCGACAGGGCGTTAGTGATGTCATCGGGACAGGGAGAGATCTCCAATTTAATGGAACCAGGGATGCACTTGTACTTCTTCATCACGGTTGCTGGTCGCTTAAGCTCGGGCAGAAACTTGTACAAATCTTCATCTTTCATTTTATCTGACTCCTGAGAGAATTTCGCAATGAGATACAGATCCAGTTGA
This sequence comes from Rhingia rostrata, assembly GCA_949824845.1. Classification (NCBI taxonomy): domain Eukaryota; kingdom Metazoa; phylum Arthropoda; class Insecta; order Diptera; family Syrphidae; genus Rhingia; species Rhingia rostrata. The sequence goes on along the minus strand of OX463755.1, from coordinate 20,073,170 downwards.
GATCATTTTCCAACATACCTGCTTAAAGAAACTCGACACTGTTATGGTGATTGGCCTGAATGTCTCAATGCTGTTAGCAAACTCATCTGGAGACCATGATCTTCTCTTTTCGCTCTTCCGCTCTAATGAACCACGTCGCGTCAACGTTCCACTCATTACGTTCGCCTTTTGTCGCAGCTGGTCAAAGCTACTGGTGGATGACTTCCGATCTACAAGGAGAACAAAATATTTATTGTGATAACCAATCGAACCCGACTACCAATACCCAAACTATTAGAACTTGAGGCAGTACCGAGACTACTGTTTTCTTTTTCACTCTCGAAGTTGTCCCCATTGAAGACGTTCGTCAGGTAGATTCCCGTCCATGCGAATGGCATACGATATTTGCCCAGACGTTCACAAAAGTCGGCCGCATTCGATTTGGCTTTGTCGCGATACTTGTCTTTATCATCTTTAAGGTACGGCTCCACGGAATCCTTGATATCGCCCTGCAATACCTTTTCCAGTCGGATAACCAGAAACAAATCGTTGCTAGGGTATGTGATTTCGAAAATACCCGTTCGACTTTGGGTGCTCATGTCACTGTACTGCACATGGGATATAAGCATTCGCTTTAGACTATCAGAGTTCATGTCGAAGTAGAAGTTTTCCGAGATTTTCTTCTTTTCTTTGGCATCGTAGATTGCCATTGAGGCAAAAATTGGTTCCACCTCCAGTTCCAGACGAAGTTGAAGACATTTGACATGAATTCGGTGGCCCTGGTGTTCGATTGGCTTTTCGGCGGGTAATCGACGTTCGATGAGATCTTCTGGATCAGCTTCGGGATATAAGCTGAAGAGAGACTCTTGGCGATCTTCTTGGCGACGATTTTCGTTTGCCTGATCAATACTTTCTGGAGGTAGATCATCGAGGAGATTTGGGATAAGTGGATCGTTGACAGAGCGGCGTAAATCGAAGCTCGCCCATGAACCGCGTGGTGTTAGGGTGTCGGTGCATGAGGAAACCGAGGACAGACTGGCTATTGATTGACGGCTACTTGGCGTACAACTATCGCTTTTGTCGGTGAGTGTGTCGTCGAATGAGGCAAAGTCTTTGTCGATTTCGAATTCTTGTTGAAAGTTGGTCGGACTGAGGGTACCGCGATCAACGCGTTCTCTAGTGCAACAAGAGCTGGAGTAGTGGCGCTGGGAATAATCGATTATTTTCCATGGACGTGTGAAACAGTTAACACACTCCTGGACATGTGGAGGTAGTTCCGCTCTGAAAAGGAAGGGAAGAGTAATTAAGCGATTGGCTTTGGTTTGTGAACCTGAAAATCTGAGTGAAAGTCATAAAATCGAAGCGACTATGCTTGGAGATCAGCTGATAAGATTGATGTATTAGTCTCTCTTAAGTTAAGGGAGGGAGAATCTGTTTTTTCTTTGGTCAAAACATTTTAGTTTCGATAATTCCAGAGAAGAACAAGATACAACTTGTAAATTGTGCTAATCTACTTTCTTCCTATGGAATTAAACCTTCCATTTAATTCGAGAAAACTTAAACCCAAGGTAAAACATTTATCTAAGTCAAAGCAGTCACGTTTCATCCATTAACATGGCCAGTATATATGCGTGACTAAATAGAATATTGCGGCATTTAATTACGCTAAACAATGAACTCAAGCCTTTCGTATACAAGCGCACTAATTAAAATTCATAATTAAATTGCGTTGCCGGGCACTTAAAGCGAATTTAGAATGGAGTGCTCATAAAAGTGGTTCAACGTATATATCTATTTCGGATTTGCGCATATTTTCTTATCTACTGGTTCATTCTAAAGGTCATTTCATAGGAAAACTCAAGTCTACTTACATATTCTCCTTTGGCACAATATGTTCGACGGTACGAATCTTCCTTGGTATCGTCTTCACCGACACATCTCCTGGTGGAAATTCTAAAATCTGTCTTAGTGGATCCCGATTGAGAATACTCGAGTGTTGAAGTAGAAACTCTTCATAGTCCAATGGTTCCACTGGTTCCGTAAGGCAGATCTATTTTACACAAAGCCAACAAAAACAATTCATATCCACAACATTAAATGACTCACTTGCCAAGATTATGATAAAAACGAAACAGAAAAAATAATCAATAACATCTCCTCCTCCCAAGGATGGCTAAGAAAAAAATACCCCAACTCACCGTAGAAGAACATAAAGAGGCAACATCTGCAGGTTTTGTCGTCAAGCCACAGTTCACCACGTTTTTCCGTACTTCCGTAGCATGTTGCCTACGAGATTTGAATGAATAATTAGAATTTAATTCATGAAAATGGCAGAGAAACATTTTGTGTTGATAATCAAGCTCCACTGGACTATGGCAGACAGGGCGAGGTCATCCTTGTGACGCATTTGTCGGCAGATAAATTCACTTACTTTGATAGTTTTTGGGCGAATTGTCGTTGATTTGATGACATTTCTAAAGCACACTTATCGCCCACTTGCAGAGAAATTATTTTTTTTTACAAGATTTGATTATTTTCATTAATTTTTTGGCATTTCTTAACGGAGATAATAGAATTTGATCGTTGCACGAATTTGTTTTATGATTTATTTTTGACGTCTATGGACGCCATACAAATGACAATGGGGGAAAAAAAGAAGAAAATGGTGGCCTGTCAAAGTGACATTGGTAAATTTGGTCGTGAAAATAGACAAAACGCACGTGACAGATTTATGTAGTGGTGATTTATTTACGTTTTGTGTGTGTTTGGATAGGGGATGTTAAAGTGTGTGAGCAAAATGTCAGCTGGTGAAAACTATACAAATGCATTAATTTTAAACAAAAACTGTTGGGTTTTCCGTTAATATGGATGATATTCAAATGTAAATAAGACTCCGGTTGCACTAAGCCAAGTTGAATTTTTTATCGTTTCGATTGGGCTTTTCCGTTTTATTTTTTTCATGCCCAGTCGAACTTAATCGTTTTCTGTGTTTTTATTTTGATTTCCAGTTTGGGTTAAATGTGTAAATGTCGACAGAGATATCAACAAAACATTTTTAATTTTGAGTTAACATAAAAGGAACATAACCTGATTTAATAAAATTGATCTTCGATTGCAAATAGAAATATAAATTTTAAAATGACGATTGATTATGCTCTGATTCTTAAGAAGAAAAATGAGTGCATTTTTTTTACATTCCTACAACCTTGCTTAAAGTTTACCTATTTAGGCCGTGTGTCAATTGCATTCAACTTTTTAACAAGTGCATAATTTTTTGACATTAGTGTTGTGAAACTTATAGGAGACATAAGAATAGCGAACTCCTTAGTTTCGCTCGAACACCGTCGAAACATCTCCTGCCTTACCTTGTTTTATCGCTATTTTAACAAGCAATGTTCAAATGAAATAGCCAGCTGCATTCCTCCCATTCAACAATTCAGCCGCAATACTCGTTACGCAATGAATGCAAATCGGTTTACCCTCAAGCCTATCTTCGGACTTGCGCTGAAATATAGAGATTCGTACATAAACCGAACAACACGAATGTGGAATTCTCTACCAAACTCTGTTTTTCCTTTCCATTATAACTTACAGACATTTAAAACCAATGTGCATCGGTATCTCCTTTCTTCTTATCCCTAATTTCCTTAACGCCCGCACTGTGCTAAAACATATAAAGGGTATTCATAACCCCTTGAATGAGCGCAAATTATAAAAAAAAATACCCAACTAATAATTTGCTTCCATAAAGCACTATCGAAGCTATTTCCCTTTTCTTAACATTGCCTGTATAAAGTCTTATGGAAAAACATTTGGCGCACTTTGAGGAGGCTATTTACCTCTATAAGACTTCTTTAAATATTAATTAAAAGCCTTACAGAAAAAAATCTGTTTGCTGTAAAAAAAACTTTATAGAAGCATATAATCGGCCTCGCAAAAAGTCCCTCCGAAAATATTTGCAAGCCTTCACATAGTTGAAAAGTTACATCATTTCTGATTATTATATTTTATTTTACATGTTACAATATTATTTAATTTTATTAACTTTGCAATCCCTAATACTATAAAAGGAAGTGCCAAAAGTTTGAAATCGCTGTTTCTCAAAAACTGTTAAGCGCAGAAACTTGAAATTTTGCACAACAGCCCCTTAGTAACTATAGATGGGTGATAAAAAAGGGAGGGAAAAACGTTTTTTTTTCTCTTTTTTAAAAGTTTGAACACAGACATAACTAAATAATGGGTTATCGGATTTAAAAAAAGCGGAATTGTTCTTAGGCAACTTCTCAACGATTCGCTTAAGCTATCGACCAGTCTTTTGCGTTGTTCTAAAGCTAAGCTATGCTCATTTCCATTTATAAAACCATCACCAAAAATTGTTATTTTATCTCTCGCTAGCAGTTAAAATGAAATTTATCTTCCCGCAGTGACGTCATTTAACAAAAATGTAGATATACATAATATTTTATGCACACAAGCAGTGTACTATGTACAGTAGCTTCGAATCCTACATTCGACTCAGCTTGCAGGGCTCTGGGACTATTGGAAGACGATAGACATTGCGACCAGGCCCTGGAAGAAGCTTCTGCCTCGGATTTACCTCATAGCTTAAGAAATTTTCTTGAAGTTAGCTGTTTTTTGCCAGTTGTTAGATCCACAACGTCTCTGGGAAAAACACAAAGATAGTTTGGCTGAAGATCTAAAAAATAAATTGGGAAAAGAATGTATGGAGATGCATGGACAACAGAATATGGATGAGGTGTGCAACAAATGCTTAATTTCTCTCGAAAATGTAGTAGTTGGGCTGGCTGGCCAACCTCTTAAATACTATAAATTGCCACAACCCGGTAATCACGACTGACCGGAGTTTTATCGGAAACTCCGGTCAGTCGTGATTACTTAAGAAAAAACGTCATATGACGTCGACAGCCCCTCCAAGATAATTTCTGAGAACCAGAAGCTTCTCAATTGTGACCGAAAAAAGCGTATGATGAAATCATAGAAAGCTTAGAATCTAGTACAGATGGTAAGATTTTTTTTTAGACGCTCCAGGTGGGAAAAACTTCTCATATTTCCATTGCTGTTGTAAGACTGCGCATTCAGCATTCAAGCTACCTCTCAAATTAAACTCAGTTGAAAGTCCTCTTTGTAATATATCAAAGCAAAGTAGCATGGCTCAGGTGCTTCGAGAATGCAAGCTCATAGTCTGGGATGAGTGCACTATGTCACACAAAGGAGCAATCGAAGCACTTGATAGGACGCTTAAGGATCTACGAAGTAAACGAATGCTCATGGGTGGAGTCACTGTACTGCTTGCTGGTAAATTCAGGCAGTTACTTTTAAAAATAGGCGACGGAAATATAAAAGAAGTAGAGGGTAGAATACCGATTCCTCATAGTTTGTGCAAAATCCTAACGGACGTTAGCACGCTTACTGAAAGTATATATTTCGATTTGCAGAGCATTAGAAACAAGATAATTACATGCTAAAAGGAGCGTGCTATACTAACACCAAAAAATGATGTAGCAATCGAAATCAATGCTGGCCTCTTGCTTAAGTTCAATGCTATAGAAATGACATACAACTCTATAGATACAGTAGTAGATATGGAAGAATTTGTGCCTTACCGGGTGAAATTCCTCGTCGTATAGGAGCCGATCTATCCTCTATCAGCCCTCGACTATCCATATATAGGAAAGCTTCGGGCGGACTCTCAAAATATTCATCATTGGGGTAGAAGTCCCCAAAGATGAGACTATTGTTCGAAACCATCGCTCTTGCCGGGTGAAACCGAATGAGTTTCACCACAAAATTGTCTATTCTGTTTATGTTGATCCCGATGTATAGGACCTGGTTGGAATAATATATAGTATAGTCAGATACTGATGTTCTGTGAAGTCCAAGACAGCTTCTTAAACACTGCCTCTCAAACACCCGTATCTTGACCATTCGAGATGGGGCAACGTAACGTTGAACCAAACCGGGCACCCAAAGGCAGTCATCGGCCAGACGAAAGCCATGTAGCAAATCACCATCACCCTGCTGTCAAGACGACTGCTATAAATCAATCGTCTTGTGAGGGCAAACGCTCCTCTAGCTCTCAACAGAGCAGCATCTACATGCCTTCCGAAATATAGATACTGATCCAGCCAGCTGCCAAGGCACTTTACTTCTCTTTTACTTTTCAGTGTCTGTCAATTTGGTTCAACGATCACCAGCTTTAGCCAGATCTTTCTCGTATCAATAGAGGCCCTAGACAACAGTGTCCTAAACAGGATAGTTGCGAATTTCTGAAAGTTGATTTTCAATTTCCAGTCATCACAATATCTCTGGATCTTGTCGAAGTCCCGCTGCAAAAAAGTTCGAATGACTATGGAAGATTAAAGTACAGTCAGTATAAAGAAGTACTTGAATCGTGTTGACTTATTCTGCGGTAGGTTCCCGATCTTTCCACCTTTTCCCCAATCTTAAGTCTTCATTTGCTTCGGATTAATTTTTTGCGAAATTCTACCGAAATATCTTAACGTATGTAACATGTACGCACAAATTTCCAGAAGCTTAAAAACAACCTTACAGAGGTTGTACTATCATAACTTCGGTTATACTTGTGAATTTTCCTACATAATGTCTTAAATAGACTTTTACCCAAACAATCGACTGCAAAAATGTTCAACCTCCTCGCACAAGTACTGTAAAAGGCCTACAGAAATAATTTCTTGTGGAAATTGTGTAAATATGGACATAGCTATCAACAAAACCTTTTAAATGTTGAGTTCACATACAATAGAAGCATAACCTCATTTAATAAAATTGATCATCAATTGCAGATGCAAATAGAAATTTTAAAATTTCTTAGACCCGGTTTTTCAGTCCTGGGTTAACTTTGAGTTAACAAAATTTAATTTTTCAGTGCGGGATTAAATTTGATTCCGAGTGTGGTGATTTGATTTGGTAGCACTCAAGATATATCGATTTTGCTGTCAAAAACTTATCGAAATGTATACAATCTGCAACAACTCAATTATCAGCTGGATTTAAATTGCTTTCTCGAGTTAACTCGAGTTAAGACCCGAAACAAGGATGATCTCGCACTGAAAAACTAGGACTAAGAATAAAAAAGAGTTCAGTTTTGTAATAATCGAAAACCTTGTGAAAAGAATTTGCACAACTAGTTTACAATAGATAATTATTGTAAAGCACTTACAGTCGTATCTCTAAGTATATTTTTGGGACTTCTCAAAATCGGTATCTAATTACAATCGATTTTCCCATTCATACAACGTTGCTAAAAGTTCACCTAACATAAACGTGAACGACCCCCTATTTAGATCTTGAATAGATCCATTTAAATATTCATTTTGACATACACGAAAATGTTCATCTGGTAATCATTTCGAAATTTGTTTTTAGTTTTTGTGCGGAATTTTTCAATAAAGTGAAATTGAATTAATAAAATTGGACTAGTAAGCTGCATTTTGTTTGTTTATTATTTAAGTGTAGGGATTATTATAAGTTCTTACAAACCAATATATACAAGACCAACAAGTTATAAACTTAGGACTGGAATATATATAAAAGAACCGCAATTATTATTGCGGTAAATCCTCAAACCAATTTCGAAATACTGTTATTACAATTGACGGTAATAACGGGTGATCCAAGCAGAGATACTTTTTTCAATAGCCTTTTTTGACAGATCACGTGTGAGTCGTGTCATGCTGTCATGTTATTTTTGTTTAGTATTGTTTGGCATTTCATAATGGAAAGACTTACGCGTGAACAACGTTTACAAATTGTTCAACTTTATTATGAAAATTCACGTTCTGTGAGGAATGTGTTTCGTGCACTTCGCTCAACTTATGGTCAACATAATCGGCCTACTGACCGTACTATCCGCAACACCATCACCCATTTTGAGACCCAGCATTCATTATTGGATAATATTCGACCGAATAGACCACGTCCAGCACGCTGTGGAGAAAATATAGCGGCCGTAGCTGAGAGTGTACACGAAGACCGTAGAGAGTCGATTCGGCGCCGTTCGCAGCAACTCGGACTGACGTATGGAACGACTTGGCGCATTTTACGTCAAGATCTTAAATTGAAAGCGTACAAAATACAGCTTGTGCAACAACTGAAGCCGCTCGACCTTCCCAAGCGACATCGCTTCGCTTTATGGGCTCTTGAAAAGTTTCAAGAATATCCGACGTTTTCGAGGCAAATTTTGTTTAGCGATGAGGCCCATTTCTGGCTCAACGGGTATGTAAACAAACAAAATTGCCGCATTTGGGACGAAGAGCAACCTGAAGAGATTGAAGAACTGCCACTTCATCCAGAAAAAACAACGGTTTGGTGTGGTTTGTGGGCCGGTGGAATCATCGGTCCATATTTCTTTAAAAATTATGCCGGTGCGAACGTAACCGTCAATGGCGACCGTTATCGTGCCATGATAACCGACTATTTGATGCCTGAAGTTGAAGCTCGTGATCTCGGCGACATTTGGTTTCAGCAAGACGGCGCCACTTCCCACACATCACATCAATCAATGGACTTATTGAGAGAACATTTCGGTGAGCACATAATTTCACGTTTTGGACCGGTCGATTGGCCACCAAGATCCTGTGGGGATATGTAAAGTCAAAAGATTATGCCGACAAACCCGCTTCAGGCCTTGGAGGAAAACATCACGCGTGTCATTCGCCAGTTACCAGTCGAAATGCTCGAACGAGTGATCGAAAATTGGACTTAACGGATGGACCATCTGCGACGTAGCAACGGCCAACATTTGATAGACATAATCTTCAAAAAATAAATGCCAAAGAATGTTCTTTCAAATGATAATAAACATTCTCCATTAAATTTGAATTTTCTGTGTTTTTTTCTTTAAAAAAGTAGGGAACCTCGAAATGGATCACCCTTTATATACCACAAAGTATTCATTGAGCAAAAATTTCCATTAAGAATATTTATACTAAATTATTTTAAGATTTGTTTATTTAGTTTTCGTTCACGTCTAATAATAAATAAAAAATCCAACAACAACACAACAAATAATCTCCTTCCAAGCTTCTTGTTTAGCCCCTGAGGTGTTTGTGTCCACACGTTTGCCTTAAATTATTTTTTAATTCAATTAAATGTTAAAGAAGTACCTGCAAACGAGAATCATTCCTTAAGGGCCGCACAAAATGCGTATCTGTAGCTGCTATCTTGTATCGCTGTCAAAAGAGAGATTAATTTCTTGCATGAACCCTCCATTCATCTTCAAGCTATAGACTTACGAAGATACAAATTTTGTAAGCGCTTTACGGGTTGCCTTGTTTTTAACTTCTAACTTAGATTTACGCTTCAGCTACGAATACGCATTCGGGACGCCCAGAATTTAATGGCTGACCAGAATGCGTATCAGTAGATTATATCTTGTATCGCTGTCAAAAGAGAGATACACTGCTGACTGACTGCTTGTCAAAATCTCAACATTTGTGTTGAGTAGGTGTAAATTATTTTTTTTTAATTGAGACAAAGGTTATTCAAATTTCGTATTTAAATATTTCTAATTGTAAATGGAGCTGTGAAATCGGTCTTTAAAAAATTAAAATTTATTTATTTTTAATGTTTCCTTTATAAATTGTCCCTTTCCAAAATAGCAGCATTGTTTTTTAAACTTTTATTCGTCTCTTCAGTTTCTTGAGAATTATTTTCCAAACAAAACTCCAATCTAATTATTTAAAGAAAATAAAACATATGAGAAGCCTACAATCCACTGTGTGGATCGTCTCATACCCTATCCCATCCCATCCTTAAAACAAATATCCTCAAAATGTCGGTTTTTTTTTGGCGATGAAATATAGAAATTGTCATGGTCAGAACATATTGTTCGGACATTTTATCAAAACCATTTGTGGTTCCACAAAAAAACATCGTTTTTCGCCTGATTATGCTATTAGGTAGTGTATAGAAATAGTTTTTGTATGAAAACGCCTCCAAATGGTGGGCGTGGGTTAAAATGATGTATGGAAGAATGGAAGAACTAATGATTTTGCATCAACATTTTTTTCGCAACATTTAAATTTTTTCCGAAAAATGTTTTTTACTGAAAACGCCCCGAAAAATTGGGCGTGGCAAAAAACTTTGTTTGAACAAAATATAGAAATAAAGACTGTTTAGATATGTTCTTCAGACATTTTTTCAAAATCTCTAACGGTTTGGCCTAAAACTACGTTTATATGAAAAAGGGGCGTGGCAGTGGGCGAGGATTTCAAAAAGTTTTACACTTGTTCTGCTGGGAGCAACAACAAACACGTGTACCAAATTTCATCATTCTAGCTCAAAACTTAAAGCCCAAAAACTGGTGACGTACGGATGGACGGAAGGACGGGCGGACAGACATGGCTAAATCGATTCAGCTATCGATTCTGAATCGATCCATATACTTTGAGGTGTAACTAGCTGAATTATTTCATTATGTTACAAACTATGTACTTACTTACTTAAGTGGCGCTACAGTCCGGAATGTACCAGGGCCTCAACCAACATGCCTCTCCAATTAGCCCCGTCCTTAGCCAACTGCCTCCAGTTGCGCACTCCAAGTTGGTTGAGGTCGGTTTCTACTTCCTCTACTGCGTCCGACGTCTGGCTGGGAATCGAAGATTCTGCGAGCCGGAGTATTGGTGTCCATTCGTTCTACATGTCCTAGCCATCTTAAACGTCCAATCCGGAGTTTTTTGACCAGGGGTATGTAGCTGTACAGCTTCTATAGTTCTTGGTTGAATCTTCGTCTCCATAGCCCGTCAACGCAAACGCGACCGAAGATTTTTCGAATAATTTTCCTCTCAAATCGACGAAGGATTTCTTCATCCGCTTTTGAGACGGTCCATGCTTCAGCGCCGTAGAGCAGGACTGGGATGATCAGGGTCTTATATGAGATCTCCTTAGTAGTTCGAGTGAGGGCTTTACTACTGAATTGCCTTCTTAGCCCGAAGAAACAGCGGTTGGCAAGAGTAATTCTTCGTTTAATTTCTGACGAGATGTTGGTGTCAGAGTTAATAGCGGAACCGAGATAGATAAAGTCCCGTACTACCTCAAAGTTATATCTGTCAATGGTGACGTTCTGTAACAAACTATGTATCAAAACTACCCTATGGGAGTAATGAAAGAGGCTAGAATTGCTACAATAAAAGCTCCAAATACGAACTTTGAAAAAAAAAAAAAACGTCCGAATCGTTATTTGGGAGAAGCAAGAATGTACAGATGGGCGGAGTTGCGAAAATCAATTAGTTGGATTCCCTTATCATCGTTATGCTAGAATCATTCAAAAGCTTGAGTTCGAACATTATTTTATACGAAAAAGTTAAAAATGTTCAGCCATTTTATAAACTCGTTAAGGTTCTTCCTATCATTATGCTCACAAAAAATATGATCTGTCGAAGCTATGCATGAAACATCGGAAACTCGTCGTATACGTTGTAAAATTGATAAAATTACGACGTGATGAACTGTCAAAATTTGTATGGAAAATCTTTGCCAACAATATCGGAATTTTCTCACAGGAATTGGGTGTGTAGACTGAGGTGGTAAACGTCTAAAACTTTTGAAATGCTATTTTGACATTAAATCAGTCACTTTTACACATCAAACGTATGCAGTAAACTGAAAAAAAATATGGAGAATGGAAAGAGAACAAAAGTACCAAAATTCCATCAATAAATAAAAAACGAAGTTGAGATTCAATTCAGTGGGCTACCGCATTATTAAGTGGTACAGTTTTAGGGTCGTTCATGAAACGTTGTCGTAAAATTACAATCTCTCTCACGTAGTAAAATTACGACGTTGCTTGATTACCTACCCTTGTTATGAAGAGTTTAAAACCACTGATAATATAGTTAACTATCTGTGGTACAACGTTATGTACTCTTTAAAATGCCTAGCTATATACGAAAAACCTTATTCATAGACCTTATACAACGTTGAATAGAGGCTGCATAATCTAAACGCGTTGTTATTGAATTGTGTCTGTATAAAGGTGTTTAAAACATTTTTTTGTCTCTGTTTGTCACAAATGGCAGAGCTTCACGGTTACCAATGACACAATTTTAAGTCGCAAAAAAAAAACAAATCTTCCAGAAGTAAAGAGGGTCTTTTTGTATTTTTGCAGTTATGTTACGCTGTATAATTTATTCAAATGCAAATTCTTCTCTATCTATAGACTCATTATTGTCAACGATGTTATTGAGTCAACATAAGTCACTAAAATGTTATAAAAGCGTAGAAAATAAAGTGGTCGGCATGAGTTTCACAACCATAAAAACAAAAGATATCGGTGGTAACTCTGCTGTGCTGCGGAACTGGAACAATTAATTGTAATAGATTTCCCTCTTTTCTGGTGACTTTTTTGACTCAACCCATTAAAAATTTTTATGGATGGCAATGTTTTATAAATCGAGTTTTTGCGATCCTGAATAAGGGTCTAGTTATAGCGCTAGCAATGGAAGAGTCTCAATTGAACACAGAACATGATGAAACTGAATTTTTACTTGTGAATTCGGTTATACCAATTCGTGTGATCCTGAATAAGTACGTGTTTTAGAAATAGCTATGGAAAAGCCTCAATGGAACACGGTCCACGATGAAACTGATTGTAACAACTATTCAATATCAAAACCTTTTGTTAGATAACTCTATAAATAGTGGGCGTCGCTCAAAACTCAATAAAGATGAAATTAAAAAAAATTGTGTGCAGACACTTTTTCAAAATCCCAAGTGCTTTGTTGAGGCAGACTATTGAATATTCTGGGTACGGTGTACGTCAGTCTTCTCTTGCCGTATTCATTTGTGAAGGAAGGATGTTGATACATTCCCCCGGTCGTCGTCTGGTATGATACTGGTGACTGATTTATGTTCGAAAGTTCCGGTCATCATATAATTCCAGCTCTGCTGTCATTGCAAACATCTGCTTCACTCTTGGAACCCTTACATTGTTGATCATGGTACCTCTTCTAAACAGTAAATTGATCGCCCTATCTTGGATGTTCTGCAACTTCTCGATGTGGGTTTGTGCTGCACCTCCCCAAGCCAGTACACCATATCTCAGTCTGGACTCGATAAGAGCATGGCGTACTTGCTTTTGTACACAAGTAGCAGATTTGTTCTGTAGACAGACCAGCGCAAACAGGGACCCTCTGAGCTTGCGACGAAGATCATTTATCCGAGCATCCCAGAGGAGATGATTATCGATAGTGATGCCTAGATAATTGTATGTATAGACAAGCTCAATGTCTTCAAAATCAGATTTAATGTTACATCCAAAAGTCCTTAGTACGTTTTTAGTAAGTTTTGTTTTTGGTGCGTTGAATACTATTCCGTTGTCATGGCAACACTTAACTACTTCGCAAAACTCATATTGCATCAACCTTGCTGCTTTTTCCTCAGATTGATGGGAGACAACGATCGATGTGTCATCTGCATAGGCAAACGGGAAGCTCCTCTTCAAACATCTAAGCATTTCATTTGTATACAAAATGAACAGAAGTGGACCAAGCCTTGATCCCTGTGGGACCGTATACTGCACCTTTTGTTCACTGCTAGAACAATCCTTGATTTTTACGCGAAAGGTCCGTGCCTCTAGGCAATCAGTTAATCAGTAATTTTCGCCTAATTACAGCTTTTTGAACAGCTTCGATAAGACTCTTATGGTCCATTGTATCAAAAGCTTTGTGAAAAAATAGAACTAACACGTGATCTCGCTTACTTTAGCTGGTATTAAGCCATGTTGCTTTTTGCACAGTAAGTCATGCTTTCGGATGAAATCCGTTACCAGACATGTTGTCGTGTAGGCTATGTTTTCCGACAATATTGCTAACTAGTATAAAAGTTTTTTATGTTAAGGATGGCTTCCAATTTATTAGATACCCTTAGGATACGCGGTTTAGTATCCACTTCGGGGTTGATCGCTGACGTTGGCCTTCGGTTCATTCGCCACCATCTCTTATCAAGGGGCTTGACTTACCCTTGAATTTCCTAGGCAACCTGGACAACCTGTTGTCCGAATATGTCAAAGCAGATTGTCTAGGTTCGCCTGGGATAGCATTCCGTGCCCTTCTGACCTGGTTGTATGGAATATGTATGGAATTATGTATGGAATACAATATCAGGTAAATATCCGCCTCGGTTAGTCTCACAAATGCGAGCCATTTTGACCACATTTTTCATTACATTCTCACACATTTCACGCGGTATTTCATTAATTTCATCACGAATATTTTGTTTGAGTTGCTAAAACGTTTTTGGTTTGTTTGCATAAAGCTTGCTTTTCATATATCACCACAAAAGAAGTCCGGAGCAGTCAATTCAGGCGACCGTGGAGGCCAATCAACATCACCATTTCTTGAAATAACTTGTTTTGGAAAGAGGTCTCACAGTAATTCCATTGTTATCCTGGCTGTATGCGATGTGGCACCGTCTTGTTGATACCACATGTTAATCAAGCCCAAAGCATGCAGTTGTGGCGTTAAAAGGTTTTCAATCATATCACGATATCGCTCCCCATTCACAGTTAACGTTACGCCGTTTTCATTTTCAAACAAGTAAGCTCCAATGATTCGCCCTGACCAAATTGCACACCAGACTGTAACTTTTAATGGATGCAAAGGTGACTGATGAATATGAGGGTTTCCCATTGCCCAGAACCGACTATTCTGTTTATTCACATATCCATTCAAATGAAAATGTCCCTCGTCACACATTATGATTTTTTCATGAAAATCGAGGTTGTCATGGGCTAGCTGTAACATCCTATTGGCATATGTACGGCGGCGTAAATGGTCTTATGGAAGAAGCTCTTGTGTCAACTGAATCTTAAATGGAAACAAATGCAAATCCTTGTGCAAAATTGTGCCCAAAGTTTTTTTTGAAGACCAAGCTCCTGAGCTCGGCGTCGAATTGAGGTTGATGGATTGTTTTGAACACTTCCTTTAGCAGCAGTAATGTTGTCAGCCGACCTTGCAGTAAGTTATGGTCTTTGCTTGGGCCTATCACCGACAGACCCTCTTTCTTCGAAATCATTCACTACACGATGCGTTTTGTTGGCATGTTGTTTCTACCAGAAATTTCACGTCACTTTCTCATCGTCAAAGTAATCGATGATTGATTGTGGTGAAATGTTTTAACGATTAAAAATCGTTGGTTTATTGAATATTTTTCCATAATAAATTTGCTAAGTGTCCACTTCACGACTGCCGAATATGAACTGTCAAGACTAATGTTTACCTAAATGGCGGCAAAACAAAGTAGTATACCTTCCCGGCGGGCAAACTGTATCTTTTTATTGAAAATATTTTCCATATAAATTTATCTTTCCAGAATTCCTTAAACTTAAATAACGACAATAATTATATCATATTTACGGCGTTATTGCAAAACCAAATTTGATGATATATGGACCCTGAGTTTCCGAAAAAGGACAGAATTTAATTTTTTCATAAAGAATTCGTTAACATTTTGGCCGCTGAATTTCCCTTGTAAATATTTTTTTTCCTCTTAAAGATTGTATCGTATAATGTGTAAAACTAACATCCCGCATAAATAATATTTATTGCATAAATAGTTCATAAATCACCATATACTCCTGAGGCTAAGTGTTTGAATATGTATGCATCTTATAAAAGTGATCGCAGGTACATTCGTGTAACTTATAAAAGTAATATTGCCTATGCAAATGCGATTTGTCAGCATATGGTATCTGATTTCCAATGAAATAAAACTTTGCACCACAGTGTTGTAGTAATTAAATATATGTGTCGAATTAAAATGCTGTTGCTAATGATAGATGTGTTGTGCAACAAATTCTTTGATGCGACCAAGTGATGCTAATGCTCATTTGGCGGATACAAAAATTTGAATTATTCCCAAGATACTACTTCAGTATGACGAATTGACGTTAGACCTTTCAATCAGAGATTATGCAAGTAAAGAGATGTCAAATCTTTATCTAACCCACCACAAATACACACACACACTGTCTGTGAATACGTATATCCGACTGATTAAATTCAAATTCAGTCAAATATTTTGCATATAATCAAAAATTATTTAAACATATGATTTGTACTCAGATCAATTGTAACGTTTAAAAACACTCCGCTTCAACTGAATAGCCTTTACGGCACGACCGATTTTCTTCAAACTTCCAGGTTTTTTTCGGTCATTATAGAATATAATTCTAGGCCATTTTTTGTACTTTTAGCCATTTGTTACTTGCCATATAAATATTATACTTAACCTTAGTTTTCTCAAAAATGGCTCTAACGACTTTGATTAAACTTTGTCTACACTACAAGCACAGCTATAAGCATATAAGTTTCAACAATAGCTTCAATAAGATATTCTCTACCTTCAAATTGATGGTCAAACTCGAACACCTTTCAGACTAGCCATCCCCACTAAAGCAAGTCCACTTTTTATTCATCTCTCCGCGTAGGACAACACACCCGTTCAGTATTGTCCTACACAGACGAAAAACTTGCAGAAGATTAAAGAAACAACAAGCTGGTACAAAGTAGACGTTAATACCATTGGGGAAATACGTTGCCATGGGCCGGCTAAAGGAGGTTAAAAATTGTGACATCTACTATAGCCCATGAGGAAAAACTGCGACAATATCCGAATCGCTCAATCCCTAGCAGAAGTCGTGGAAAATGTCAAAGGTATGGATACAAAGTCCGAATAGAATGCTGTCGAGATGAACAAAGAAACATTTTTGTTGAGTCACAGTCGATCCTGAGAATATGGAAGAATATGGAACGGCGATGGTGAAAACTACTCCGCTGTTAAGCGGATCGATCGATTTAATATTAGCGATGATAGCGAACACTACCAGTCACCTGACCTAAGTGAAGTGGATAGTAATATATTAACTTACTCACTTACTTACTTAAGTGGCACTATAGTCCGGAATGAACTTGGGCCTCAACCAACATGCCTCTCGAGTTAGCACGGTCCTTATCCAGCTGCCTCCAGTTGCGCACTACAATTTGGTTGAAGTCGGTTTCTACATAAGTGCCCCAATTAAGGCAAGGTCTTCCTCTACTGCGTCCGAAGTCTGGCTGGGAATCGAAGACTCTGCAAGCCGAACTATTGGTGACCCTTCGTTCTACATGTCCTAGCCATCTTAAACACCCAAATGCGGAGTTTTTTGACTGCACAGCTCGTATAGTTCTTGGTTGAATCGTCGTCTCGATAGCCCGTCAACGCAAACGGGACTGAAGATTTTTCGAAGAATTTTCCTCTCAAATCGACCAAGGATTTCTTCATTCGTTTTTGAGACGGTCCATGCTTCAGCGCCGTAGAGCAGGACTAGGATGATCAGGGTCTTAGGGCTTTACTACTAAATTGCCTTCTTAGGCTGAACGAATAGCGGTTGGCGAGAGTAATTCTTCGTTTAATTTCTGACGAGATGTTGTTTTCAGAGTTAAAAGCGGAGCCGAAATAGTCCCGTCATACCTCAAATTTATAACAGTCAATGACGTTCTGTCAAATTCGTCGATGTTGTGTGTCCTTTCGTGTTGACAGCATATACATTGTCTTGCCTTTGTTTACTGCTAAACCCATTTTTGGCGCTTCCTTCTCTATTCTAGCAAAAGTGGCTATGACATCACGTTGAGTTCTACAAATGATGTCAATATCGTCGGCGTATGCTAGTAATTGCACCAATTTTTGGAAAATTCTGCCTCTGGTGGAGATGATTTGCTAAGTAACATACACCAACTTATGAGCGTAATCTATTCAGATAAAAGTATGCCCGAAGATCGAAACCTCAGCATCGTTTTCCCAATATACAAGAAGGACATCCTATGAACTGCACCAATTACAGAGCCATAAATCTTTTAAACATTGTCAACAAGATCCTGAGGAACCCTTTTCAATGTGGTTTACGGCTGGAAAAGTCAACAACTGATAAAATCTTCACACTTAATGAAAAAAAGCGAAAGGAAGTTCAAATCAATACCCAACACACATTCATTGATTTCGAAAACGCATACGACAGGTATTTTATAACACCCAAGCTTGTCCGTTCTTTCAGGATGACGATAAAGAATTCTCGGGGTCGGAAATGACCTAACCGACAAGGTAAGGTAAGGAAAGGATTGTGAAAAACTCACACCAGAGGGAAAATCTTCCATAAATTGGTGGAACTACTCGGACTCAAGGCGGACTCAAGGCGATGTCATAGCCACGTTTGCGAGTATAGAAGCGGATGGATATCTACGGCTAAGGTACTACGCACTCAGCGGTCGCCACGTGAAGGCTAAGAGTCGGAAGTGGGAAGTTATAAGCTAAGTAAAACTCACGTCCCCTTCTTTTTGTGAACCAAGCATATGCTGTCAACACGAAAGGGTACACAACATCGACGAATTGGACAGAACGTCGTCATTGATAGATAAAACTTTGAGACAGTAAAGGACTTTGTCACCCTTCGATCCGCTATAAGCTCTGTCAACAACATCTCATCAGAAATTAAACGAAGTATTACTCCTGCCAACCGCTGTTTGTTTGGGCTAAGAAGGCAATTTAGTACTCGAACTATTAAAGAGATCTTGTACAAGACTTTGGGCATCCCAGTTCAGCTCTAAGGCGCTGAGGCATGGACCGTATCAAAAATGGAAGAAATCCTTGAAAAAAAAATATACCCAGGGCCGAGCTTTCTCATTACCATTAATGTGTGCGTGTGTACTTCTTGCACGATGGGGGGACCTCCTTCATACCAACTCCGCACGGCGAATTTGTGATAAGCTTTTCTTGAGAATTGATACTACTCGGATGATTAGTCAGATCGTCACTAGAGGAAGGCCAGTGAAAAATCGTTTTTGGTGTTTCTGCAGCTGGGAAACGAACCCAGACCTCCTGCGTGGCAGTTAATCGCATTACCATTGCGCCACTGAGCCCGTCCTTGATAGTTTTGGAAAAAATCTTCGGTCCCGTTTGCGGGGTATGAAGACAAAGATTCAACCACGATCTATACGAGCTGTACAGCAAAATAGACGTGATTAAAAAAAACCTCAGAACCAGACGTTTATGATGGCAAGGACATGTAAAGCGAATGGACATTAACACTTCGTCTCGCAGAGTCTTCGATTTAAATCCAGACGTGGGTCAACTAGAGTTGAGGAATACCTCGACTTTAGTTGGGCGCACAGTTAGACTCAACCAACTGTAAGTGCCCAACTGAAGGCAAGTTTCTACTGATCGTGCTGCTTGGAGAGGGATCTTGGTTGAGGGGCAAGTTCGTTTTTGAGTCAACCAACTGTAAGTGCCCAACTGAAGGCAAGTTTCTACGGATTGGGCTGCTTGTGAAGGGATCTTGGTCCCAGGCCCAAGTTCATTCGGGATAAAAGCGCCACTTAAGTAAATAAGTAGGTTACATGTATAATAAAATATAAACCAATCAGATATATGTGATAGCATAACCTATGGTCTCTTCAGCGTATCTCATATATAACTTCAGTGGATAATCATGCACTCATCAGTCTTTAAATCACGCTTACAATTTACAATTTCCAAGACTTTGGTTCTTTTTGGAGATGAAATCGTGGTTATTTTTTCAATTCAGTTACAACCTATCAAGCTGCTCACATTCAGTATCGTGGGTCACATTGACATCACATAGATTCACAGTACATTCGCAAACGTCTGAAAGAGTGAAAGGAATCTACAAATCTGGAATCTAAAATTGATGTCGTAGGTTAACGTTTTTTTTTCTAAACAACTTTAATAAAGATGACGCCAGTTAACCTCCACCTTGAATAAATACGACTGCGCTAACATTTTGAAATCTGTTCAGCAGTTGATTGATGGAAGAACGCGTCCGAGACTGTTTAATTAAAACTTAAGTTGATAGCTTTTGAGAATGTTGACCCAAAGTTGATTGACTGAGTGATGGATGAGTTACGGATCTAATTTTAGTTTGGCTAATCTCACGAAACCAATGACAAATCTAAATTTACGTGTTAAATAAATCTCGCAGTTGTATTCTAAATGCATGCAGACATGTGAACTGTTATATTTTTTCAAGTGACATTTATGTTCGATTGGAATCTGAAGGCTGGTGTGGAATTATTGTGTTGGATTGATGCAGGCTGGATGTTTTTGCGCATTTGGAGATTTTTATTAATAACGGGTGATTTTTTCAGAGTTTAGCTTTTCAAGTTGACAGCGCTGGTTAGTAATGGCGTTCAAAACTCCAAACGTCATCTGTCAAAGTGAAAAGTTTTCAGTATACTCTGTCAAGAGATGAAAATCTGTCATTTATTCATAGAAATACTTACAAACGAGCAAATTATTGAAATTTATTATCAAAATTCGTGCTCTGTGAAAAGTGTGCACTTTGTTGCTACCATATTATGGTCGTCATAATCGAAGTCATTTCTGGCTCAACAGATACGTAAATAAGTAAAACTGTCGCATCTGGAGTGATAAACAGCCACATGCCATACAAGAATTACCGATGCATCCCGAAAAAATGACAGTTTGGTGTGGTTTATGAGCTGGTGGCATCGTCGGTCCATTTTTCTCCAAAGAAGAAGCGTTACCGTCAACGGCGAACGATATCGAGCCATGACAAGCGATTTTTTTCCCCCAGTTGGCTGAGTTGAACTTGGTTGGCATGTGATTTCATCAAGATGGTGCCAAATGCCACACAGCTCGTGAAACAATGGCAATGTTGAAGGTTGAATTTGGTGAGGAGCTTATCGCTCGAAATGGCCCAGTGAGTTGACCGCCAAGATCATGCGATTTAACGCCTCTTGACTATTTCTTGTGGGGTTTTGTCGTTAGTCTATGTGGACAAGCCGAACACGAAGCCTTACAGGATAACATAACACGCGTAATTCGTGGAATACAGGCCGAAATGCTAGAAAAATTAACGCAAAATCAACCTTCCGAATGGACCATTTAAAAAGCAGCTGCGGACGACATCTACATGAAGTTGTCTTTAAAACGTAAACAAAGGCCTATTTATCGATTACAATAAAATTTTTGAATATTTTTTTTTTGTGGGGGTTCGCTGGAAGGAAAAATCATCGAAAGACATTGCAGAGTTTTATCGCGAGGGAACCTTCTGCAATAGTGAGGGACTTTAACCCGATCTAAAAAAAAACCTCCCGAAGACTGACTTTTGTATGTCTTCAAGGAATCGCACCTAGTCTAACTAATCACCAATTTATTTTTCACATGTATGTGTATGTTATATGTCTTTCCTTCTATGTATCTATCTGTCTTTCTCTGTTGTATTAATGTCTTGATCTGTCCCAGCCGATGGCCTCAGTAGCCAGTGCTGTTACGTGTCTGTAGTTCGTTGCATTCATGAGCGAAGTACTGTGACGTCCAATGTCCAATGTCCAATGTCCAAAAATATAAATTTTAAAAGAAATTCCGACGTTGGTCGGATTTCTATGAGTTTTGTTTGAAATTGTACTTAAGTTTCAGTATTTTTTTTTTTTTATATATATAATATATCTTTAGCTACATAGGTCAAAGGGGTTTAACCCGTCTTAATCTCCTGACTATATTGTCGGTTCTTAAAAGCTGTGCTATTTCAAAATTAACATGGCTGAGAAGCCTATCTCTGTGTCTTAGAGCTACTTTTTTAGCTTCATCTTCAACCATTTCAATATATAGATCTCTACGTAGATTGGTGTTACGTATGTACCACGGTGCGTTTACTATGCTCCGTAGTACTTTGTTTTGGAAGGTTTGTATTTTTAGTAAGTTTGTCTTGCATGTGCATGCGCACAGCTGGAGCCCATAGGTCCATATTGGTTTAAGAATTTGCTTATATAACGGGTGATCCAAGTGGAGATACTTTTTTCAATAGCCTTTTTTGACAGATCACGTGTGAGTCGTGTCATGCTGTCAAGTTATTTTTGTTTAGTATTGTTTGGCATTTCATAATGGAAAGACTTACGCGTGAACAACGTTTACAAATTGTTCAACTTTATTATGAAAATTCACGTTCTGTGAGGAATGTGTTTCGTGCACTTCGCTCAACTTATGGTCAACATAATCGGCCTACTGAGCGTACTATTCGCAACACCATCACCGGCCGGTCGATTGGCCACCAAGATCGTGTGATATCACACCGTTAGACTTTTTCCTGTGGGGATATGTAAAGTCAAAAGCTTATGCCGACAAACCCGCTTCGATTCAGGCCTTGGAGGAAAACATCACGCGTGTCATTCGCCAGTTACCAGTCGAAATGCTCGAACGAGTGATCGAAAATTGGACTCAACGGATGGACCATCTGCGACGTAGCAACGGCCAACATTTGATAGACATAATCTTCAAAAAATAAATGCCAAAGAATATTCTTTCAAATGATGGAAATGGAATCAAATGGAATTCTCCATTAAATTTGAATTTTCTGTGTTTTTTTCTTTAAAAAAGTAGGGAACCTCGAAATGGATCACCCTTTAGCAATAATTTATTGTAGTTGGATAAGGGTGAGTATCTCCCAATAAGCCAATACATTTTACTGTAGCGGATGTTTAACTCATCTCTTTTTTTCTTTACATGTGCTTTCCAGCGCAGTTTGGCGTCTAGAGTCATATCCCTAAATATTTAGCTGTATTTGAATATTCCACTACATTACTATTTATGTATACTGGAATGTGTGGTACATTTTTGAACGTAAAATTTATATGAACTGACTTCAGGTCATTTAATCTGATCTGCCAATTTTTAGTCCATTGTGAGATATTGTTTACTGCCTTTTGAAGCTTTTTTGTAGCTATTTCGACAGTTTCTCCTACAGAAAGTATAGCAGTATCATCTGCAAAGGTAGCTAGAGTGATTTCGTCACTTTCTGGTAGATCACTAGTGAATAGGAGATATAGTACTGGACCTAAAACACTGCCTTGAGGTACACCAGCCTTAATTTCTCTTAATGTTGAGTACGTTGTTTCTTGTTTAATTCTGAAAAATCGCTGTAGAATATACGACTCCAGTACTGCTTCGGCAGTTGCTTTTGTAATTTATGGATCAATCCTTTGTGCCATACTTTGTCGAAAGCTTGTGATATATCAAGAAATACTGTAGAGCGTACTTTTTTCTCTTCAAAAGCATTTTCAATTTTATCAGTGATTCTATGCACTTGGTCAATTGTTGAGCGTTTATTCCTGAACCCAAATTGATGGCTCGGTACTAGCGATTTGTCTACAATAATATTTTGCAGGCGTTTTACCAGCATCTTTTCGAATAGCTTGGACAACATTGGTAGTATCGATATTGGCCTATATGAGGTTACTTCGCTAGGTGGTTTACCTGGTTTTGGAATCATTATAACCTCCGCGACCTACCATATGTTTGGCACATATCTTAATCTAATACAGCATTAATGATCTGCGCTAGATGTTTCAGTATTTTTTTTTGAGAATTGTTTAAAAATTTCCCCCGTTATTAAATCAAACCCTATACCTTCTTTTATTGCTTTGGCAAGTTCTTTAGACGTAACCGGTCGAATTGGTACATCTTCCTGGGACGTTTCTTCAATTCCTTGATAGTCTTTATCTTCATATGGTTGGAAGACGCCTTCAAGATGCTCAGCAAAAGTATTTGCTTTTTCTTGACTGCTTTTTGCCCAGTTTCCTTCTCTGGTTTTCACTGGTGGGATGTGAGCTGTTGGCCTGTTCATTTTCTTTGTTGCCTTCCAGAGCGAGTAGTCAGTACTAGCATCATTTGTTAGGCCTGTAAGGTATTTTTTTAGTGACTCATTTCTGAATTCAATTATTGATTTTCTGAGTTTACTATTAAGTCTGTTTAGTTTGTTTTTGTCAACTGGAGCCCTTGTTTGTTGCCAACGTTTTCTAGCTTTTCTCTTTTCTGCAATAATTTCACGTATGACAGGAGGGTATGAATTTTGTTTTATTTTGTTTTTTATTTTTGGAGTTGCAGCCCATGCAGCTTTTTGTATATTGAGCGTAAATAATTGCACTGCTTCGTCTATTTGCTCTTCTGTTTCAATAGCTATCATTTGGGTATTTTCTTCCAACTTCTCTCTGAAGTAGCTCCAGTCAGTTAGCTTATTAACTAGTGTTGGACTTTGTTCTTTCATTATTATTTTATCGCCAAGTGTGAAAAGTATTGAAGAGTGATCTGAGTGTAGGTCTGGCCCTTCTTCCACATTTATATTATTTGAGGAGATATTTTTTGTTATAAAGAAGTCGACAAGATCTGGGGTTTTATTCCTATCTGTTGGCCAGTAGGTAGGTTTTCCCGCCGAATGATATTTACTGCCACATTTTTTTATTGTTTCAAGTAAAGCTCTTCCTCTAGTATTCGTTAGTCTAGATCCCCAATACTTATTTTTGGCAATAAAATCTCCTCCCGCAATAAATTTATTGTGAAATATTTCAAGAAGACTTTTAAAGTCATTTTTCTGTATTCTATAGCTAGGGGAACAGTATACTGATGCAACTGATATCTGCCCACTGTTCGTTTTTATTCTTATGGAGATCCCTTGAATCGCACATGACTGGAATTTGGTTTCTATATGGTGTTCAATCTCGTTTTCTATTAAGACTGCAGCCCCTCCTTTTGCACAATTGTGAGGATGTGGGGTGTGATATAGTTTATATCCTTGCAGCTTAAAGTCTGTAGATAATTTTAAATGAGTCTCTGAGATGAGGCATATATCGATTTGGTTAATATCGAGTATTATTTGAATCTCTTTCTTGTGATTCTCGATACCATTAGCATTCCGTTCAAGGATTTTTATTTTATCCATCTTTTTGAATATTTGATGCAAATTTGAGTGTTTTACTCGATTTTTAATCAGATATCAGAAATATTTGTTCAGGAATAGTGTAGCGATGGTATGCCAAATGTTGACCCAAAGGTGTGGAAGTCTTCATAGACACGATAAGCACGTGCCTTAAGTAGTGTGAGACTTTTACTCACTATAACCACCAGCCTTTTTGTATTTGTACTTCAACTAAGTGTGCGGGTTATCTAGAATTTTTTTTTATTACGAGTAATGAATGTTTGGCCGGTAACTTTCCTTTGAGATTTCCTGCCTTTTTCGCAATTTCTAGTTTGTTACTATCGGGCCAAATCCAAGGGTTTACTTTTTTGAAGACGCCGCAAAAAAATTATATCGTCAAGAATTGGGAGGACCATTTCGTTAACGTGTCCTAAAAAACGTTTTTTTATGTTTTCTTGCAAAATTTTTCGTTTCATCTTTGACTGTGGAAATATCCAGATCTGCGTAGATCATCATTCCTTATACACCACGGTGCATTCACTAATGATCTTTACATTTTGTTTTCAAAACTTTGTAGAATGTTTAGATTCGTTTCACTGGTACAACCCCATAGTTGTATACCATATGTCCAAACCGGCCTTGTTCATACAGTTTCTGCAATTATTTTTCAGTTCTTCGAATTTATTTTTCACATGCGAATTCCATTTTAATTTTGCATCGAATGTCATTCCGAGATATTTCGCTTCATTTGCAAAAGGAACGCGAACCGTATTGAGAAATACTGGCAAATTGTTTGTCCGTTTATACGAAAAATCTTCATGAATCGATTTGCTCTCGCTCTCTTAAAAAGGCTAATGAATTGACAAAATCCTGGCGTATTGCACTTAAATTCGCCAGGATTTGTCCATTCATTAACCTATTTAAGAACGTTTTGTAATTTCATGTTTGTTTCCTCGATTGTTGTGCCAACTGCAAGTATAGCTGTATCGTCAGCAAACGTGGCAAGTATTGTATCGTTTGTTTGTGGGAAATCGCGTGTAAATAGGAGGTACAAGAGTGGACCAAGGACGCTTCTTTGGGGTACTCCTGCCAATATTTCTTTGAACTCTGAATATTCGTTTCCAAGTTTCACACGGAAGATTCTATGCTCAAGGTACGAGACGAGGATTGTACATAATTTGTCAGACAGAACTCGTCTTTTTTTTTTGAACTCATCTTAATTTGTACTGAAGGCCTCTATGCCAAACCTTGTCAAGAGATACAGCTGAGCAAATTTTCTTTCTTCGAAAGCTTTCTCAATTACATCAGTAGTTCGATGAACTTGGTCCACAATCGAATGTTTACTTTTAAACCCAAGTTAGGGTCAGGTAAAGGCGTTTTGTGACCAATAATGGGAAGTAAGCGACCGAGTAACATCCTTTCAAAAACTTTTTAAATTATTGGAAGAAGTGAAATAGGTCTGTAAGATTTTATTTCATTCGGTGATTTTTCTGGTTTGAGAACCATAATGACTTTCGCGACTTTCCACTCTCTTGGTATGTATTCTAATCTAATTTCTGCATTTAGAATGTAAGGAAGTTGAGTTAATGCTCTCCGAGGCAATATTGAAGGAAGTTCTCCTGTAATCAAGCCCTAACCTGGAGCCTTCTTAGGGTTTAATTTTGTATTTCCCGTTTATACTCGGCAATACTTGCATATCTTACTACATTTTCAGTTACAGTGCCGAATATATTATTGTTTTCATTTAGAACTGGACCAATGGAGGGCTTAAATGTTTCCTCAAGATGGGCGGCAAAAACGTCACATTTTTCCTTATCGCTTTTTTTCCAAGTATCTTGGGTTACCCTAGTTGGTGGGACAGCGTTTTTTTTGCAGTTTTATGACTGTAATTGCTTTCCAAAGGGAATAATTGGATTCTTTTCCAGTGTTTAGGCTTTGCAGGTAAGTTTCTTCTGCACGGTTTTTAAAATTTTTGATCGAATTTGATAGCAATTTACTCAACCGGTTTAAATATTCTTGGGGAGCATGTGTTTGTTGCCATCTTTTACGAGCTTTTCTCTTTTGTCTAACCAAGTCTTTTATTTCGCGTGGGTACTTGATATGATAATGGCTCACTGTTATGTTTTCTTGAGGAGTATTATTTCAGGCTATTTTTTAAAGTTATCGATAAAGGAGTCAACCGCGACTTCGGATTCCAATGGCGATCCAAGTGGTACACCCTTACTTACTTACTTAAGTGGCGGTGCAGTCCGGAATGAACCTGGGCCTCAACCACCATACCTCTCCAATTAGCCCGGTCCTAAGCTAACTGCTTCCAGTTGCGCAATCCAAGTAGGTTGAGGTCGGTTTCGACTTGTGCGCGCCACTTAAAGCGAGGTCTTCCTCTACTGCGTCCGACGTCTGGCTGGGAATCGAAAACTCTGCGAGCCGGAGTATTAGTGTCCATTCGTTCTACATGTCATAGACATCTTAAACTCCCAATGCGGAGTTTTTTCACCAGAGGCATGTCGCTGTACAGCTCGTGTAGTTCTTGGTTGAATCTTCGTCCCCGTAGCCCGTCAACGCGAACGGGACCGAAGATTTTTCGAAGAACTTTTCTCTCGAATCGACCAAGGATTTCTTAATCCGCTTTTGAAAAGGTCCATGCTTCAGCGAGGTAGAGCAGGACTGGGATGATCAGGGTCTTATATACGATCTCCTTAGTACTTCGAGTGAGGGCTTTACTACTGAATTGCCTTCTTAGCCCGAAGAAACAGCGGTTGGCAAGAGTAATTCTTCGTTTAATTTCTGAGGAGATTTTGTTGTCAGAGTTAATAGCAGAGCCGAGATAGACAAAATCCCGTACTACCTCAAAGTTATATCTATCTGTCAATGGTGACGTTCTGTCCGATTCGTCGATGCATATACTTCGTATTGCCTTCATTTACTGCTAAACCCATTTTTGCCGCTTCCTTCTCTATACTAGCAAACGTGGCTATGACATCACGTTGAGTCCTACCAATGATGTCAATATCGCATATGCTAGTAGTCTTACCGATTTTTGGAAAATTGTGCCTCTGGTCTTGCAGAATCCTCTCAAGAATCAAATCGAAGAAGTCACATTACAGCGCATCGTCTTGCCTTACATTATTTTTGGTATCGAATGTGTCGGTGAGGTCGTTTCCGACCCTGAAGGAACAGCGACAATTCTCCATAGTCATCCTACACAAAATGACGAGTTTGGGCGGTATACCAAAACTAGCCATGGCTCTGTATAGTTCGTGTCTAAAGATGTTGTCGTATGCGGAATAGGTGGTGAGTATCGATTTGGACTTCTTGGGTCTTCCGAAGTGTGTCCTTGCCCTTGAAGTTTTACACTTGGGTGAAACTTGCGAACATCGTTCCTGGAGTGGAACCTCTCTATATCGGCGATCACGCGCTTTTCTTGATCTTTTTTCTTTTTTTCTGAAAAGCCGGCGTTCTTACCTTCTTCTCTGCTTATAGAGCTCAATGGCAGCTCTCGTCTTCAACTGCAAATTAGCCTTCTAGGCCTCGTTCTTGGCTGCGAGCATCTGTCGGCATTCCTCATCAAACCAGGGGTTTTGCGCTGGTGGGCGCGAGAAACCTAGCACATCAGGTGAGGCTGATCTAATGGCTCGTTGGCATCGTAGCCATTGTTTTTCGACATTCGATGCTGGTGGTATGGTGTTAATCGAGAGGTTAAGGGATACGCATTGTGCGAAGGTCTTGGCGGTCTCTTGCGTCTTTCTACATTACATTTTTCACAGTAGTTCTGGAGTATTGTGGCGTGTTGGATATCCGCATTGTTACCTTGGCTGCAACATGGTAGTAATCCGAGTCGATGTTAGCTCCTCGGAATGTCCGGACAACCGAAATACTGGATGCGTGCCTCTTGTCTATCGCAATGTGATCAATTTGTTAACCGTTCGTTGATTTGGAGGCCGCCATTTCCCCTTATGGATATCGATGTGAGGAAACCGTGTGCTTTCTATAGTGGCATTTCGTTCCGTAGCGAAGTAAATTAGCATAAGTCCGTAACCAGACGTGCTGTTGTGTAGTCTATGTTTTCCGACAATACTGCTAAAGATGTCTTCTCTTCCTACCTTTGCGTTAAAATCTCTATTGGATGCTTCGTAACCGTTGGCGATACACCTAGTCGAATTATATTTTCAATATCGTTTTTGAAGCCTTCCCAGTTGGGTTTTCCGTTTGTTAGTCTGGGTTGGTTTTCATTACTAGTGATTGACTCGCTGGTTGTTAAAAAAATTTATTGGAGAATGATCAGAGCAAAGATCAAAGCATTCCTCAACTTTTATTCGATTGGACGTCCATACCTTTTATGAAAAAATCGATCAAATCTGGTATTTTTGTAACTTTAGTTGTCCAGTAAGTTGGTTTTCCCGTAGGATAAAATTCGGTATTGTACTTTTTACCAACATCGTAAAGCATCCTACCTTTCTGTGATATGCATCTAGATCTCCAGAATTTGTTTGCATTAAAGTCCCCTCCGATGACAAAACGCTGTCCAAGGGAATTAAGCAAATTTTCAAAGTCAATTTTCTCAACCTTGCATCGTGGTGGACAATAAATAGAAGATATCTGTTGCGAATACCTTTTCCAAGCTTTACTAGCATGTCGAAAATAATTTAATATGTTTCGCTTTGCTCCTCAAGTCTTGAAAGAATAATCGAAAAAACTTTGGATACAGGTCAGGTGAGATATTTTTATTGGATACTATAGCTTGGGCATAAGTTTGTACATTTGGTTTTGGATGTACAAGATCCGATCGTATTTCTGATGGCCGAGGTATTTGTTTGATTTTTTGTTTTCCGATTGTTGGTTGCTTGGTTAAAATTAATTTCTGCGAAATTTTACTAGTAACAGTTGATCCAAAGATGACTGACTGAGTGATGGATGAGTTACGGATCTACTTTTGGTTGGTTAATCGTTGTGTGTGAAGTTAGTATGAATACTATCTTTGTCACGTCTGTTAAATGACGATGTAACTCTAAGAGGAGACATTCTGCTCACCTTGTGCGAATAACGAACTGACTGTATATTATATCAACTGTTTAACTTTCCCATAAACAATCTTATTGCGCAACTTCTCTTGTTTTGTGTGTATTCTGCATCTTTATTACATATTCCCAGTTTACCTACAATATACGAAGACGAAACTGTGTAGGATTAAGTTGCAGAGTTGCAAACGTTTGGAACAACTTCTTTCCCATCCATTGATCGTGATTTAGTGAATAGTGATGGTGCATTTCAAGTCGGTAACTTCAGTCTTGTTCACGCGAATATTTCATTAGTCCAATTAAAACGTTTGGCAATCCTTCAAAAGTACTACTTATCCTTAGAACAAATTTAGTCGTCACGATTTCGTTACAAATTCAGTAAGAGATACAGTCATCTCTAGTTGTCTAGTGATTTTAATATATGCGACGTTTTCGATGGGCTTATATCATGGCCACCTGATGTAGGATGTATCTTCACAAAAACCAATACATGATTAATGATGAGTCTACTGTGAGATGTAGTGGCAATCAAAATGCAGTAAGCAACTGCACCATTATGTAGAAGTTTGTAGGCCAATCTAGATACATATAGTAGCTGCCTACAGAGTATAGGTGAATTGTCACGTATTACGTGATCAAATGCAGATGTGAAGTTCTGATCTATGAGGTAAGACTCAACATAAAGTTGCTTAATTGTAGGTAGATACTTACTTACTTGTACCTAAGTCTGTCTTAGATAATAAACTAAAATGAAAAGCCAATATCCAAGAACGCGTGAAGAAGTCCCCGTAGCCTTATACACATCGTCGCCCTAACATTGGGTTGCCGTAAATGCTATTTGAATGCTTTTGGGAAATCGCATTGAAAGTTTTGACAGCTTATTGCATGAAAACCATCCGCTGGGATTTTTTTTAATTATTCGACACGATATTCATATGGGAATTCTCTTCCAAAATATTTTTTTTAGTTTTTTGATGGTTACGCTGGTTTTTTCTGTACTGGGAAGGGTCGTTGACTGTAGATGTGGGCATATTTCAAGTCCAACCACTCTCATTATGCCTATTTAGTAGCTTCTGGAAATTCGACCCCTTTACATCTTTTCGAGGGATGGCTGATAGCTTTTTGATACATGCACTGTGGGTTGATATTGGTGGGAGGGTAAACAATTTTATGTTTCGTGGAGTCTGTCCTTTACAACTATCCGCTGGAGTTTTTTTCTTCCAATGTCCTTCATTGGGATTCGCGCAACGCGTATCCCTTAACCTCTCGATTCACACCATACCACCAGCATCAAATGTCGAAGAACAATGGCAACGATGTCAACAAGCCATTAGATCAGCCGCAACTGATGTGCTAGGTTTCTCGCGCCCACCAACAAGAAACCCTTGGTTTGATGAAGAATGCCGACACATGCTCGCAGCCAAGAACGAGGGCTACAAGGCTAAGCTGCAGGTGAAGACTAGAGCTGTCATTGAGCTCTATATCTCTGCCTATAGAGCGAGCGAGGGAAGAACACCGAATTTTCAGAAAGAATAAAAAAAAACAAGCGTACGATCGAGGATATAGTGAGGTGTAGGAACGATATTCGCAAGTTTTAACAGAGTGTAAAACGTCAAAGCCAAGGATAACAAGGCTCGAACAGAATCCTGTCGAGATGAACGAGGAAATATCGTAGTTAAGACACATTCGATGCTGAGGATACGGAAGAACCACTGCTGCAGAATGTTAAACGGCGGTGACGAACAACATTTCGCTGTCAGGCAGAACGAACCGTTCAATATTGGAAACATCAGCGAAAACTGCCAAACACACGACCTGAATGAAGTGAGGATAGCAATATTTGAACTCAGGTTTAATAAGGCTGCCAGAAATGACGGCCTTCCCGCTGAGATTTATATAGCCGACGGAGATGACGGGCTCAGTGGCCCGATGGGTGGTGCGATGAACTGCCGCGCAGTAGGTCTGGGTTGGATTCTCAGCCATAGCAACACCTGGCCTCAATTGTCAAGAAAAGCTTATCTCAACATAGCGGCTCGGAGTCGGCATAAAATAGGAGGTCCCGCCATCGTGCAAGAAGTACACACACACACATGAATGGTTGTGAGAAAGCTCGGCCCTGAGTACTAACGAGCCTGTTGCGCCAAAATTTTGTAGTTGTTTTTTTTTTTTGGGGATGACTTGGTAAATAACACCCAATAACTCATAAGTCAAATCTGGTTGGAAGAAAGTATGCCTGTAGAATGGAACCTCAGCATGGTTTTACGATACACAAAAAATTTGACAACTACAGAGGCATAAGTCTCCTCAAGATCGCCTACGAAAATTTTATATGCCGTAATATGTGAATGCTTGAAACCGTTTACCAACAACCTGATCGGCCCTTATCGGTGTGGTTTTGGGCCTGGAAAGTCCACAACCGATTAAATTTCCACATTTCGGCATATCCTGGAAAAAACCCAAGAAGTCCAGATCGATACCCACCACCTATTCATCGATTTCAAAGCCGCATGCGACATCATTTATAGAGACGAACTATACAGAGCCATGTCTAGTTTTGGTATACCGCCCAAACTCGTCCGTTTGTTTAGGATGACGGTGGAGAATTCTCGCTGCTCCATCAGGATTTAGGATTTAGGCAAGGCGATGCGCTATCATGTGTTTTCTTCAATTCGATTCTTGAGAGGATTGTGCAAAACTTTTCCAAAAATCGGTACAACTACTAGCATACGCCGTCGATGTTGACATCATTGGTAGGACCCAATGTGATGTCATAAACGTTTGCTAATATAGAGAAGGAAGCGGCAAAAATGGGTTTAAATGTAAATGACGGCAAGACAAGGTTTATGCTGTCAACACGAATGGACACACAACATCGATGAATTGGACAGAACGTCACCATCGACAGATATAACTTTGAGGTAGTACGAGACTTTGTCTATCTCGGCTCCGCTATTAACTCTGACAACAACGTAGCGTCAGAAATTAAACGAAGAATTACTCTGGCCAACCGCTGTGTCTTTTGGCTAAGAAGGCAATTCAGTAGTAAAGCCCTCACTCGAACGACTAAGGAGATCCTATATAAAACCTTGATCATACCAGTTATGCTCTACTGCGTTGAAGTAATAGATCGATTTGAGAGGAAAATTCTTTAAAAAATCTTCGGTCCCGTTTGTGTTGACTGGGTATGAAGACGAAAATTCAATCAACTATACGACTGTACAGCGATCATGGTCAAAAAACTCCGTATTGGACGTTTAAGATGGCTAGGACATGTATTGGACATCAATACTCCGGCTCGCAGAGTCTTCGATTCCCAGCCAGACGTCGGACGCAGTAGAGGAAGACCGCGCCTTAAGTAACGCCCACAAGTAGAAACTGACCTCAACCATTTTGGAGTGCAGTTAGCTAGGAAACGGTCAAATTTCAGAGGCATGGTGGTTGAGACCCAGGTTCATTCCGTACTATAGCGCCACTTAAGTAAGTAATTAGGAATAAAGTTAAAAAGGCTTCTTATGTCAACGTTGCTCCCGATTCTTGTCACGCTGATGAGGTGTTATGGCTCCATAATTTGAATGTGGATACAAATCATATCGGCGAAGTATAATCCTTATAGCCCCTACGTATCCCATTTAGCTCTCAAAATGGCAAGTTTGCATAACTGATGACTTTGTTGCTGCTCTGCTATCTTTTGCAGACCTTAAGTGTGTTAAAATGTATTGTGTTGAGAAAAATGGAAAAAAAAGTTATAGTGCTATAATATCCATCGAAACAGAAGGATACAGAAATGTTATGGAGAGAAAACGCATTAATTTAGGTTGGGATAGATGTATTGTATACGATTTTATTTCAATTAAACGGTGCTATAAATGCTGGGGATTTAACCACAAGGCAAAGGACTGCAGAAATGAATTAGTGTGTGCGAAATGTGGTGATAACCATGATGCAAAGAACTGTAAGAGTGTGTCATTTAAATGTAATGTAGGGTTGAATCTTTCCACAAATCATGATTGTAGAAGTGATGAATGCGAAGTTTATAAAAAAAATTGAGATTCAAAAAATAGAACGTCTTTCTAGCAATCAAAATCCGTGCGGATTTGTTACCTTAATATATGTGGTTTTTTAAATAATCTTGCGGAGTTAGAAGTGTTAATCAAAACAAACAACTTTGAAGCACTAGTGTTAACAGAAACACATGTTACTA
This sequence comes from Rhingia rostrata, assembly GCA_949824845.1. Taxonomy (NCBI): domain Eukaryota; kingdom Metazoa; phylum Arthropoda; class Insecta; order Diptera; family Syrphidae; genus Rhingia; species Rhingia rostrata. The sequence goes on along the minus strand of OX463755.1, from coordinate 20,039,230 downwards.
AAGATGTTCAGAACAGTGAATTACACCTCGATGACTTTACGTTAGTCGACAGATGTGACACAGAATCAACCCATACTGGTGGTGTATTAATACTCGAAGTGATCTTAGAGCCTCAAACATCAAAAAATTTGCTAAAAACATTTACTAACTATACGTGTGTAATTATTGGGATGTATAGATCCCCAAGTTCAAGCTGTAGAGTTTTTTGTGATGAATTCGCTAGACTGATGGATGAGCTCTATGATTTAAATAAAAACATTGTGATAGTCGGTGATTTTAATATTGATTGGTTATCCCCTAGTATTTATAAAAAAGAGGTTGAAAAATTAATAAGAGACAATGCATGTATGCAAATTATAGATGAACCCACTAGAGTGACGCGGAATTCAAGCACATTAATCGATTATGTTGTAACAAACAGTATCACGGTTAAAGCAAAAACTATAAAAGACCTTAAATTAAGTGATCATGAAACGATTGTGATTGATATAATCTCTGATAAAATTAAGAAACAGAAAAAAGTATCTTGCTATTTCAAATACAAAAAACATTTGTTTGGACAAGTTTTAGAAACTAATTTCATAAATTTGCGAAATAGGTATGATAGTAATTTATTAGCTGAGGACTTTTTAAATAAAACAAATGAAAGTGTTTCTGTATTTGTTACAAAAAAAATAACAAAATCAGGCTGAAACGACTGGTTCAACCATTTTTTAAACGATCTTAAGAATCAAATAAATTTAAAATATTCAAAAGCAGTATTAAGTGGTTCGGAAGAAGATTGGAAAAGTTATACTACCATACGAAATAACTACAAAAAAGAAATACTCAAACGTAAAAGTGAATATATAATGTCAAAAATATCTGGTTCAGTGGATCAAAAAACAATGTGGACAAATTTAAAATGTTATGTATTAAAAAAGGAAAAAAGTGAAACAAAAAATATTGTATTCGGTTCAGAGATGTGTAAAAGCAATAAAATAATAGCGAAAAACTTCAATAGTTTCTTCATTCGAAGTATAGTCGAAATAATAAATACAATTCCATTAGCTCCTATTGTGAATCATGTACAAGAAGTGGAAAGTGTGTTTAAATTTAATAATGTTTCGTTGAATGATTTAAAAGAAGCGATAAAAGATATAAGAAACAAACGCGATTTTCAATTTATGAGCCCCAGTGTCTACTTAGACCAATTTGAAATTGTTGGTCCAATTTTGTGTAAAATAATTAACGGATCCCTGTCTTCAAGTAAATTTCCTGACTCCTGGAAAGAATCGTTAGTTACTCCAATTGAAAAAATTGTTAATACAGTGAAATGCGAAGAATTCAGACCCGTAAATGCTATGCCATTGTGTGAAAAGATATTTGAAAAAGTGGTATTTAAACAACTTTATCAGTATTTCGAAAGTAATAACTTAATAGTGGACCTTCAATCAGGCTTTCGAAAGGGTTACTCGTGTGAAACTGCCATCAATATAGTTGTTACATCGTGGAAAGAAGAGATAGCAAAAAAGCGAAGTGTCTATTGCGTATTTTTTGATTTGAAACGTGCATTTGAGACTGTGAGTAGAGTCATTTTATTAATGAAAATAAAAAAATATGGGATTAGAAACAAAGAATTATTATGGCTTGAATCTTATTTAAAGAATCGAAAGCAACGGGTTAAAGTCAACGGAGAAGTGTCGGACGCAAGAGAAGTAGACTATGGTGTCCCACAAGGGTCTGTCTTAGGGACTCTTCCGTTCAACGCATACATAAATGACATTAAAAACGTTCTAAAATACAGTGTATTGGCCTTATTCGCGGATGATGCAGTTGTATATATCTCTAGTGATAATGATATTGACAGTAGAGATAAATTACAAGAAGACTTAAACTCTATAAATCAGTGGCTTATGCAAAATAAATTGAAGTTGAACATTGAAAAAACGAAACTAATGGTACTAAACGAGAAAAGAAATGACAACGAAATCAAAATCGGTGGTATTTCAATCGATAAAGTAAACGAATTCAAGTATCTGGGAGTGGTTTTAGACAAAAAATTATCATTTGGAAGTCATGTTGAGTACATTTGTAAAAAAATAGCTAAAAAAATGGGATTTATGAAAAGAATAAGGAGTCAAATTTCAACTATAAGTGCAATAAATATATATAATGTCATTGTAAAACCTCATTTCGAGTATTGTTCCACCATTTTATTTCTATGTAATGAGAGTAAAATCTTAAGATTGCAAAAATTGCAAAACAAAGCCGTGCGATTTTAAAGTATTTTAAAGTGCAATAGATATTATATGTCAATCCGTTTTATGTTGAACTCGTTGAAGTGGCTTGCTGTTAAGCAAAGAATTGTTATGAATGTTTTAGTGTTTGTATTCAAAATTGTAAACAAAATTATGCCAAAATATTAACTTGACTACATACAATTTATAAGAGACCTTCAACCATATTCTCTAAGGAACAGAAATGATCTTAGACTTCCTAATTTTCCTAATGCAAATACCCGAAATTCCCTTATATATAAAGGATTCAAATTATTTTACAGCTTAAACGCTCAAACTAAAAACGAAGCTAATTTAAACACATATAAAAGAAATGTTATCCAATTTGTTAGATCACAATACTAATATATTATCAATACGTATATTCACAATTATTATTTATAAAAAAAAATCAATTATGTACAAATGTAAATTATGAAAATGTAAATAGTTTAAACTAAACTAAATAAATAAACTTAATAATAATAAAAAAAATAATAATAAGAAATAAGGTATTTTGTCTAAATTTCAAGTAGATGTGACCTGTTCCAACAATGTTACAGCCACCTGAAACTCTAATAAATTACTCATATCATCCACATCAGAAGAACTCGTATAAAGATCCAAAGTCTGCAGGAAGAACCAACCGGTATGGATCACATAACTCGCATTAAAACGAAATTCACTTAAACCGGTGGTTACTGTTATGTTGACGTGTATAGACTAGATACAGTTAACAGTAAGATCGCGAAAGTATCTAATTATTATCAACCTACTTAACATCTAACCGAAATCTACTTTCCTGTTGGAATTATCTAAATTATCACAAAAGATAATTTGATTCCACATTGTAACTATCGTCCTAGCTCAATCGCAATTACCCTTAATCAAGTGTGAATTGAAAAGGTGATTGACAACCTTTTTTCGCTAACGAAGGCACCTAACTCATAACACGGATCTCAGAACACAGTTCAATCGCATTTGGCAAATAAATCAGCAATTTAATTAGAAGACCTGCCAAAACCAATAAATTAAAGTCCGCCGAAAAGAGTAAACATATAAAAAAAAAACGTTAAAGCTTATGACCTTAATAAATGGTGGAATGTACATCACTCGGCCAATGGTGGGCAGAACTTGGCGTTGATTGATTTTATTTCAGTTAGCAAAAATTGCTCATTATGTGTCTGAGAATGCGCCAGCATTTACAAAAAAAATATACAAAACTGGAACAAATAATTAAATCGTCTCGGTAAATACCTCAAATGTTTGTGATTCTGTTAAGTTCAATAAATTAAAAATTTTTAGAGTAAGGTCAGCAAACATCCGCTTTTTGCATTATCGCTTTGATATCTTTTCCAACGTAATTTATTAATCCGGTTTTGGGATTGACATAATTTATCCCAGCTTAAGTAGAAACTGCGAGGTTCATGGATTTATACCTTCTGGGTCTTAATTTTATGGAAGGTTGTGCCTCTGCTATTGGCTTAGGACTTTTGCACAATCCTCTCAAGAATGATGTAAGAGAAGTCACATGACATTGCATCGACTTGCATGAATTCTTTTTTGGTATCAAATGTGAGGTCGCTTCCGACCCTGATGCAACAGCGAGAACTTCCCACCATCATTCTGGACATACAGACGAGTTCGGGGTATACCAAAACTATACATGACTCTGTTTGGTTCGTCTCAGCAAATGTTGTTGTCTACGGCTTTGGTGATTGGGGTTTTTCCAGGATCTTATCGAAGTGTTAAGGTTTGATCAGTTGTGGACTTTCCTGTTTTTAAACCACACTGACAAAGGCCAATCAGCGTGTTGGTAAACGATTTCAGGCGTTCACACATATAGGTCTTGTAGACGATATTGAGGAGACGTATGACGTAGACGTATTTTGGAGTTGGCGCAGTTCCTACTACTTTTTCATGTATCGAGCAAACGATGCTGAGGTTCAATTCTTCAGGAATATTTTCATCTGACTTAATTTTGCTTATGAGTTTGTCAATGATACCAAGTCATCTCCGACGGCTCGGCATAAACAGGAGGTCCTGCCATCGTCCATGAAGTACCCACGCATGATGGTGGTGAGAAAACTCGGCCTTGGGTACTACCGTTGCTCGAAAATTTGTTTTTTTTATCCCGACAGAATTCTGTTTGAGCCTTGTACCCCTGCCTTTGACGTTTTACAATTTGGTAATATTTGCGAACATCATTGCTGGAGTGGCACCTGTCGATATCCTCAATAGCATACTTTTCTTGCTGGTTTTTCGTCTGTCTGGAAAGCCGGTGTTCTTCCTTTCTTTTTCGCCAGTAGAGCTCAGTGGCAGTAAACCTCGTTCTTGGCTGCGATCTTCTGTCGGCATTTTCCAGCAAACCAAGGGTTTCTTACTGGTGGACGCGAGTAACCAAGTACATCAGTTTCGGCGGATTTTATGGCTTGTTGACATCGTTGCCATTGTTCTTCGATTTTAGATTCTTGTGGTATCGAGAGGTTAAGGCATATGCGTTCTAAGAAGGCATTAGCATTAGCATTGCAGTCTTTCAACGTTACATTTTTTCATTCTCAAAAAAACCGTATTGCTCCTTTTCAGCAGGAAAGTCCCGCACATTGACCCTGCAAAACTTAATGGCGTCAGTCTCAAGTTCTCAGAATCAGCAAATGCCTGGGTCTGGTTTTGGATAGGAAACTGAACTGGAAAGTCAACATTCAAGAACGCGTTAAGAAAGCCATTGTAGCCTTATACTCTTATAAAGAGGCAATCGGAAAGAAATGGGGTATGCAACCACATATCTCGTCCTCGCTTTACGTATCTATCATTAGATCCATACTCCTGTATGGTGTCTTAGTCTGGTGGACGGCTCTAGAAACAGCCTCCAACCGCAACTTACTAGGTATAGTTCAAAGACCAGCTTTCATATGCATTAGTGGAGCTCTTAGAACAACCCCTTCTTTAGCCCTAGATGCAATCCTACATCTAGTGCCATTAGATATCTACGGCAAACAGACCGCAGCTTCTGCAGCTGCTAGACTGAGAGCCTCATCACAATGGACACCCAATCAGGGTGCACACACATAGATTCTGAACATTACAGGAAACACCGACACCAATCAGGACAACTATTCCCAGTTGCCTTGAATGGGAGTAGGATTCGATCGAAACAAATAACTCAATTCACATCTACACGGATGGGTTTAAAACAGAATCTGGAGTAAGTGGAGGTGTTTCCTCCGAGATGCTTAACCTAAGCATATCCTTTCACCTTCCCGACCATTGTAGCGTTTTCCAGGCGGAAATCAGGCAATCAAAGAAGCATTGTCCTGGCTGAAATGGAATGTCATATCCGCGATGCAGATTAGCATCTTCAGTGACAGACAAGCGGCAATACAATCCCTGGAAGCAATCTCGTTCAATTCGAAATCAGCCCACGAATGCCGACTGTCTCTTAACGAGATGGCGGAGCATTTTACCATTCACCTCTTTTGGGTGCCGGGTTACAGAGACATACCAGTGAATTGCACGACAGATGAGCTTGCCAGACAGGGTACAACCCTCGATATTCTACCGCCAGTAGACATGATAGGTATGCCCATCGCTACATGTAATTTTCAAATCAAACTGGATGCGATCAATAAAGCAAAACGCAGGTGGATAAACGGCACAACGTGTTAAATATCCAGGCAACTCTCAGTCGCTCTCCAACTCCTGAAGTGGTTAGTTGACTAAGTTAGCGGAAGTGATTTTTAATATCCTAAAATAAACATAAGTATATCCAAAAGGCAAGTTGGCCTACTTAAATTGTATAAACCATTTGGTGCGGTGCTAAAGCACTCGACTGGCATTCCGAGCTACCCTGGTTCGATTCCCAACCAGGCGTATGCGTTTTTTTATTTAATATTTTTTTTTTTTTTTTTTTTACAAAAAAAATCTAAATAAATAACACGTGTTTTGTTAAGTGGTCCGCGGCCAAACTAGTAGTGTCGACAGGCGGGCAAGCGCAAGAGGGCGGGTTCAAATCCCGGACGAGTCCACAATCGAGAAATTACAAATTTCATCGAGTGGGAAAACTGCCAAATGGAGCAGGAAAGGCTAACGGGGGATATCCCAGCAAATACGGGACCGACGATAGCAAAGAGAAAAAAGAAAATAATTTGTACGCCTAATTTGGTCAAGCGGCGTACAAAAACCGCTTCAGCCACGCTGTCTGCTGAAGCGATGACGTCTTCGACATCAACGGCAGCAAAATTACAACAACAACTTGCCTCTCCATCAGATGATGCAGAGGTATCGTACATTTCCGATGAAGGGGAAGGACGGTACACTACCGAGGATAGCAACAGGTTTGCGGTGCTGTCAACGGATGATGATGATGTTGTAGAGGAGGAGGAGGAGCTTCTAACCAAGCAAATAAGTTCATTTGAGGATCAAATTAACACTATAAAATCCCAATTAGAACCGCTGGTTAGAGCCCTCAGACAAAAACAACAGGAGCGTCGCGAGAACGAAGAAAAATGCCGCGACGAAAAAATACAACAACAACAACAACCACAAAAGGTATTGACACACAAAAGCAGTAGGACCGAGACAAAGCCCAATGCCCAGGAACCACAGCTTACAGAAAAACAAATACAGCAACAGCCAAATAAGCAACAAAAAATGCAACAACAGCAACCACAGCCACGGCGACAGCCACAAAATATGCAACAGCAGCAACCGCAGGCCAAACAACAACAGCCACCGAAACAACAGCAGCAACAGCAAGCAATAAACCAGCAACAAAAGAAGCAGCTTCAACAACAACAACAACAACAACAACAACAACAACAACAACAACAACAACAACAACAACAACAACAACAACAACAACAACAACAGCAGCAGAAGAAGCGGCAACAACAACAGGAACAGCGGCAGCAGCAGCAGCAACAGCAGCAGCCACGGCCGCCGAAAAAAGAAAAAGTGCCACCCATCAACACGTATAAAATGGACCTTAAGGAAACCATTGAAATATGTAAGTCGGCCATAGGCAACAATTTCACAATAAAACGATTAAGTGAAGATAGGCATGCTATCCACTGCTTAACAGTGGAGCAGTACAAAATTATAAAGCAATTACTAGCAGACACCACAACGGAGTTTTTTACATATACTCCAAAAGTAGAAAAATGCCAGACGGTTGTCTTAAAGGGCATAGATTCCTTGACGGACCCGCAGGCGCTTTTAAGTGAGCTTCGCCAAGTAGCGACTGACGAGCTCGAATTCGTAGGGGTAAAGCCATTCACCACAGTGAAGGCAAGACGGGAGAATCGGAAACTACCGATCTTCCTAGTACAGCTATCGCCCCAAAGCAAGATGGAAAAGTTGAAGAGTATCTCAGTCCTCAACTTCCAGGTTGTACGATGGGAAAAATTAAAAAGAGGTGACAGCATGCTTCAATGCATGCGTTGCCAAAGGTTCGGCCACGCCTCAGCCAACTGCGAAATGCGGTCACGCTGTGTTAAGTGTGGAGAGAACCACAACATAGGAGAGTGTAGTTTAGGAAAGGAGCGGGTCGATGACATGACCCTACTTAAATGTGCACTTTGCGGTGGCGGCGGGCACCCCGCAAACTATCGGGGCTGTCCAAAGTTTCAGCAAATGAAAATTAATAAAAAAGCGAAGCAAACGGCTGTGTCGAATCAACCAGCCGTTCGCCCTCCCTCAATGTCCGTCAATCCCCAAATTTCCTACGCCCAAATGGCGTCAGGAAAGGGAAAAACGGTACAGCATCCACCTAAGGAAGCCAGACAGGCCCCCGTGCCTCAGGCTCCAGCAGTGGATGCGGATTTGTTGACTGCGTTGCGGGCCATTCAAGGTCAGCTAACCGGTCTTCAAAACCAGTTACGGGAGCAGGCGTCAAGAGTAGACTATATCTACTCCTTGTTGCCGAGCTTAACGCAAATTAGATCGTAACGGGCGCGCTGTCAGAGAGACCCTTAAAGATCCTGGCTGTGAATGTAAATTCACTGATTAGGATCGAACGTAGAGCTAATCTATTCCAGTTGCTTACAGACCAAAGTCCCGATGTGCTTATGGCTAGCGAAACTAAGCTAAACCAGAAGCATAAATTGACTAATAATAATGACAATATCGTAAGAAGGGACCGACCCAACTCCACTCAAGGAGGCGGGGTCGCTATCTTTATACGAAAAGGCATTAGTTATAAGGTCATATATAGTGGTGAAGTGCGCCGATTCCGGCTGCTGGAAGCCTGCGTCATATGCATTCCTCTCCAACAAGGGAAGCGACTGTATGTGAAAGCGGCCTACGCACCGGAAGCACCTCAGCCTACACTTTTTACAACAGAGCTCGGAAAACTTTTTGAATCTCTAAGACTGAACTCAGTGGAGAACTTTTATCTTTTGGCCGGAGATTTAAATGCCAAACACGAAGATTGGGGAAATCAATTACAAAATCCTCGGGGTAACCATCTTTACAATTGGATGGTCCACTACAATGTTGAATATAGGATCGACATTCTCGCCACAGATAGGCCATCGTTTCCGAGAAGCGGTGCTTTCCTGGATCTTTTACTGCGAGACACAAGACTGACAGTTACTAACAGAGTAGGTCAACACCCGCGAAACTGTTTACGGACGATTGAGTACGACAGTGATCACTGCGGACTCGCCGCCGTAATACAGCTTCCGAACGAGCTTGTGGCGCTGGAGGAGTATGTGCCTGTGCATTCTTACAACTACGGTAAGATGCGCTGGCCTCGCTTCACCAACGCCTTATCAAGAGAACTACGTTCGAGGGCCTTTTACCCACCAAACAACAGAAACCTAACAAACAACGAAATCGACGAATACTTACAACAAATGGACGAAGCGATTCAACGAACAATGAACAGGACGATACCGAAATACAAAGAACATGACATAACGTCTACGTACAGAAACGCGACCATTGACGCACTACACAGACAAAAAAGCGGACTTCTGACAAGACTTAAACTCTTGTACAGACGACTGACAAACCCACGCGACCCGGAGATTAGAACACTGAAGGCGTCGATCAAAAACATCAACCAATTGATCAAGGAGAACTATCGGTTGTCCATTAATTTGTTTTGGAATAACAGAATTCGGGCCGTAAATTCCAGCGACCCGAGTATGTTTCCACAAATTAATAAGATCTTTAGGAGGAAAGGTCATAACGACCTTCCGTGTATTAAGCTCCAACGAACAACTGACAATACAAACATACTTTTGACAGCAGGAATTGATCCGGGGGAAGCCGTCTTCGACGACGATTTCTATGTTATTGAAGATCCTCAGGAGAAAGTGGAGGCAGTGGGGGCTGTCTTTCAGGAAGTGTATAAGGTGAATGATAGCATTCGCCCGAACCGCGTCCTGGAAAACAATGCCCTGCTCCATCATGTCTATCTCCGAAACGACATTACGCAATGGCGATCTGAGAACCGTGGTTTCACCCGGTTCGATGACGACAACTTGGCAAACGCCTTAGTCGCCGAGCGAAGTGGGTTTAGTCCCCTGTTAATCTCGAAGGTTGAACTCCAGATCATCTTCGATTCCATAAAGAAAAAGAAGTCAGCGGGAGTCGATGGTATATCCAACATTGTACTGCGACACTTACCCCCTGAAGCTGTGGACATTTACGCCACACTGTTCAACAACGCGCTGAATAATGCATATTATCCAGTGCGTTGGAAGACGGCGGTGGTTCATCCTCTCCCGAAAAAGGGAAAGGACAACTCCAATCCGGCGAATTTCCGATCGATAAGTCTCCTTCCGAGTATCAGCAAGGTTTTCGAAAAGATTCTCAATCGAGCACTGTTCAAGTGGTCTGAGGACAATAATATTATACCAGAGAACCAGTTTGGCTTCAAGGCTGGACATGACTGCATTCATGCCGCCTCCAAACTAGTTTCTGATATACAATGGAACAAAGCCAAAAAACAGTGCACCGGTGCATGTCTGGTTGATTTAGAGAAGGCTTTTGACACCGTATGGTTAGAGGGCCTCTATCTAAAGCTGACCAGACTTGGCATAAGTAAACCACTGCTATATATGCTTCATGACATGCTGACTGGTAGAACGTTTGTTGTCAAAAGTGGCAATGTAACTTCTACCACAGAATTTTTCATTAAGAACGGTCTGCAACAGGGAGCGGTAAACTCGCCGATTCTCTTCAGCATTTACACCAGTGATATGATAGGTAGTCTTACTCAGGCAATTGCGTATGCGGACGATCTTATCGCGTACAGAACAGCCTCTACTGTCGAAGTCATTCGAACACTTTTGCAGCGGGACTTCGACAAGATCCAGAGATATTGTGATGACTGGAAGTTGAAAATCAACTTTCAGAAATCAGAAACTATCCTGTTTAGGACACCGTTGTCTAGGGCCTCTAGGGATACGAGAAAGAACTGGCGAAAGCTGGTGATCGTTGGACCAAACGGACAGCCACTGGCGAGTAAAAGTGTAGTAAAGTACCTTGGCATCTGGTTAGATCAGTATCTATATTTCGGAAGACATGTAGATGCTGCTCTAGCTAGAGCTAGGGGAGCATTTGCCCTGACAAGACGATTGTTTTATAGCAGTCGTCTTGACAGCAGGGTGAAGGTGATTTGCTACATGGCCCTCATTAGGCCGATGATTGCCTATGGGTGCCCGGTGTGGTTCAACGTTGCCCCATCTCAAATGGAAAAGATACGGGTGTTTGAGAGGCAGTGTCTGAGGAGCTGCCTTGGACTTCACAGAACACCAGTATCTGACTACACAAAATACTATTCCAACCAGGTCCTATACAACGGGGCCAACATAAACCGGATAGACAATTTTCTGGTGAAACTCATTCGGTTTCACGCTGCAAGATCGATGGCTTCGAACAATAGTCTCATCTTTGGGGCCTTCTATCCCAATGATGAATATTTTGAGAGTGCGCGTTTAAGCGGCTTTATTCCGCCCGAAGCTTTCCTATATTTGGATAGTCGAGGGCTGATACAGGATAGATCGGCGCTTCCGCTAATCTACCACGTCTTCCGACGAACTGTGGATAGGCGGCTCCTGTACGACCGAGACGTCGTCACTCAGAGCGGAGGAGAGCGCCTGCGGTTCAGCAGGAGTGTGTCCGATTGGGACCGCCGGAGTAGGTTGCAACAGGAGAACCTGTTGTGGTGGTTAACGTAGTTATAGTTAGTTTTGACTTTTGAAAAGATATGGCCGACTTGCATAGTTGTTTAGGTTATGTTAAGGGAAACAGTCGTGGTGGCACATAAAAAAAAAAAAAAAAAAAAAAAAAAAAAAAAAAAAAAAAAAAAAAAAAAAATCAAAATGCTTGCTGTGGCTGTTCTAGTTTTTAAGTTAAATTTTTTTATTAAGTTAGATGTAAGTAGTTTTAAGTAGTTTAAGTTAGTCGATAAGTAGTTTTAATTAGTATGTAAGTTTAAATTAAAAAAAAAAAGACAAGAAACCAAGTTTTTCTCAAATGTTTCTTGGTAAACATCATTTTATTACTATTAGATTTACTTATTAGATAATAGGCCGAAAGGCATTAGAATTAAGTTGTTATCATTTAATTTAGGGCGCCCGCATAGGGCCAGTAAGTTATTTAAGTAGTTGATAAGTAAGCTAGTTTTTCATGAATTTTTGTCTAGCATGTAAGTTAGTTTTAAGATAAAGTAAAATAAAAATGAATATCAAAAAAAAAAAAAAAAAAAAAAATCCAGGCAACTCTCGCCTAACTTTAACCAGAAGCTCTCCATCTGCTGAACAGATCAAACATCAGCAGCATTATCGGTGTCCTTACAGAACACTGTCCGATAGGCCTACGCGCAAGAAGACTAGGCCTACTCAGCAATGACTTCTGTAGAAGCTGCTTGGACGGCGAAGAGGAGGAAAGTATTACTCACCTTCTATGCTCTTGTCCTGATCTCTCACCAATAAGGAAACTTCATCTGGGATTGTACTGGATTGACAATCTAGGTTAGCTGGCTAACATTAATGTCAGAAACCTCCTTCGCTACATAGTTAGCTCTGAATGGTTCAACTGGTTCAATTGGTTCAATCGTTCGCCTACGAATATAGGAAAGTCGATAGATCCACGTGGTACCACAACGGACCTTTATGGTGTAAGTGTGCACGCTCATCGCGTGCAGCCACTACCTAACCTAACCTAACCTAACTTTGCTACAACAAGGTAGTGGTCCGAGTCGATGTTAGCCGATGTTGAATGTTCGGACATCCAAAATACTGGAAGCGTGCCTCTGTATATCGCAATATCATCAATCTGTTTGGAGTTTTGGAGACCGCCATGTCTTGACTTCATTCCGCAGCGAAGTCAATTAACCTAAGTCCGTTGCCGGAACTGTTGCCGTGTAGGTTGTTTTTTCCGACTATAATGCTTAGGATGTCTTTTTCTCCTACCCTTTCGTTAAAATCTCCCAGAACGATTTTAAAAACGTACTTCGATAGTCGGTCATAAATTTTTTTTTCAAGGAGCTCGTTGAAGCAGTCTTTTGCTTTAACATCTTTTTCCTCCGTTGGTGTGTGAGCGCACATTAGGCTTATGTTGTCGAATTCGGCCTTGATGCGGATACCATATAACTAGTTTACCATTGAAATTCATAATTATGACTAAAAGCTAGTTTAAGCCTAAAATTCCAAAAACAGAAGTAATAGCTTTGGCCATTGACAGAAAATTACTATTTTCTGCAGTATGAACCCCTGACTTTCTTCAAATTCGGTGCTTGAGGTTTTAGTATTTATAATTTAAAGTTAAGCCCGCAAATTTAAATGGCAATGCATGGGAACGTTTTGAATTTATGTTTTACGAAACTACAAGGTGGCGCAAAAATAACCTTCCGATGTTTGTTGGCTGTAATTAAAAAAAAAAAGAAAAACTTTGATTCTTCTTGGGGATTATTTTTATTTGGTCTTTTTATTTTTTTTTTTACATCAAGTGGAGAATATGATGTCATGTAAATGGCCGCCGCCACAGTTGATTGTCATTTGAGCCCTTTTTATGGCATTTTCCATCACTTTGGCCAAAACTTCCGGCGATAGGTCCTCACATCCTTGACGGATATTGTCTTTAAGAGCTGCAAGAGTCTGAGGCTTGTTGACATAAACCCGCGACTTCAAAAAGCCCAACAAAAAGAAGTCTGGAGCGGTCAAATCAGGTGATCTTGCTGGCCAGTGCAAATCGCCAAAACGGGAGATTAGGCGCCCGGGAAATGCATCCTTCAGCATATCGGTTGTGGCACGTGCAGTGTGTGCCGTTGCACCGTCCTGTTGGAACCACATGTTTTCCAATCCCAATTAATCAAGTTGCGGCAAAAAGAACTCGTTGATCATTGCTCTGTAGCGCTCACCATTCACAGTAACCGTTTGGCCCGCGACGTCTTCGAAGAAAAAAGGTCCGATGACTCCTCCAGCGAAAACAGCACACCACACAGTGACTTTGAGCGGGTGTAATGGCTCTTCGTGGGTTACACGCGGATTTTCAGTGCCCCAGAAGCGTAAAATTTGCTTATTTACGTACCCGCTAAGATGGAAATGGGCCTCATCACTCATGATTATTTTTGATGAAAAATCATCTTCCTCTTGGTGGTGATTAAGGATGGCTTGAGCGTATGTTAGACGCGATTGGCGGTCAGCAGCTAACAGCTGATGCACCGTCTGGACTTTGTACGGAAACATCTTCAAATCTTGTACCAAAATTCGCTGTAAAGACCGTCGACTGATACCCATTTGCGTGGCACGTCGTCTGGTCGATGTCGACGCGACGCCTGGCAGCATCTCGTGTTGTGCCAGTCTCTTCGAGGCGAGCGGCTAAACATCGCAGTGTTTCACCAGTAGGCGTTGGACGGCTAGGAAATCTGCGACGAAATTCACGTTGTGCCAAAGTCACCGACCGATTCCGCGTTCTGGACTTCTGGAGCAGTGTAGCGTAACATTGTTTATTAACGTGTGTTTCGCATGTGTTTACTACACAAATGTCAAAACAGAACTGACATTAGGGGCCAATCGCAAAATTTATAGCATTTTCTGATAGGAGGATTACTTTTGCGCCACCTGTACAAATTCGAATTTCCTAATGTGGTTTAGCCATCGCATTTGTTCGAAATATGGTTGCTAATATGGCTAATAATCAGTCAGACGATAGCACAAAACTAATTTTATTAAAAAATCAATGAGCGGTTATTTTAAAAATTTCAACATTAGAAACCTTCAAAACTGAATAGGTAGACATTTCACCGGATACCTGCAGTTCTCTCTCCAAAAAAACCCCTTTTTTAGTTGCCAAATTATACTACAGTTGATGGTACATTTATTGCTCTGTATTTGCGGTTATTATTAAAGTATTATGTATAAATCATACTCAAGAACATCCTCGGAGTATTCCATTTTGATTTCATGGTCGACATCTAGAGCCATTTTCCATGTGTGCCATATTACGTCCTAGAAATCAAAAAGTTTCCATGCTTGGTATGTGTGTTAGTAACGACTTACGTTGGAACGACCACATATTCCAAGTCACTAAAAACAGCGAAATTTTTTAGATTTCCTTAATCGATGTTCGATTGATTAAGCCCACTGCGATTAAACGCTTTAAACTTGAGTTCAACGCCAACGTCTGGGCATCTCCTAGATAGAAGACATCAGAATTCATAGGTCCGCTCGGGTACTTTTCTGTATAGAAAAATGAAAAGTGTCAAATCTCCAATATTAAGAGAGAATTCTCTCAAAAAGTACCCGCACCGCTTTCGCAAAGAAAAATACCAAATATCAAATTTTGAAGTTAAGTGGTTTGTCTATAAAACTTTCGATTATTATTTTAGGAACCCACATATAACAATAAATCTATAAAACATAAACATTTCTACGGATACGTGGAATTAAAAGAACAATTATTTTGTTGGTTGCTGTCAAACTCGTTGGCTGTCATCCATTGACAGTTTTCATTGATTTTGTTGGTTTCTTTTTGTATCATAAGGCTGAACTATAAAAGTCTGAAGCAATCGGAAGCTAATCAAACCGAGCGGAAAATCTTGCGATTTTGTACGATTCGGAGGATTTTGTCTTCGAAATATTCTTCCTAAAAGATTTTCGGAATATTTCTCCGACATTTTGTAACGCATCCGGGCGAATTGGGTTGAATTGCGTTAAGGTGCATTTTTCGTGCAATTTTTGACAGCTATGTGCAATTTTTCTTCCGATTTCCTCCTACACAAATTCTTCGCGGAACTTATTTACGAATCGTAGTGAAGTGATCCGATGACACATACCTCGAATGGAATTTTAAACTCCGACGAAGTATGCGTTGCATAAAAATTGTCCGCTCCGAAGGATACCTCGCTATGTCTGAATGTCAAAATTCTACGTCAAGTTTTCTTCACTACTGTAAATTACTCAAGTTGCCCACAATAGACTCTTGTGAACGGAAGCTTACTTACTTTCCTTACAAAAAATAAAAACAAAATTTCAATGCTTATGAACTTTAATGTACACAGCTGTTGAAGTGAAATGTCAATTTTTTATATGAAAGAACAAAATAAAGGGAAAGAGCGAATGAATTAGCTTTTTCGCAAGTGTGCAAAAGTGAACGAAAACTGAACGAATCGAAGCAAAATCCCTTTAGGCTTTGTAAAGTTTTACATAAAAATTTATATGAATTTGACATTGACATTGACATCACAGTACTTCGCACATGAATGCAACGAACTACAGACACATAACAGCACTGGCGACTGAGGCCATCGGCTGGGACAGATCAAGACATTTATACAACAGAGAGAGACGGATAGATACATAGAGGGAAAGACATATAACGTTAACCTACGTGGCACAGAGGAGGAGACATCGATTTATATTGTCTCATGTTATCGCACAGGTGGCCTCAGATAAGCTGGCAACTTTCGTAGAAAACAAATGCTGCCGTAGCTGGGGCTTGAACCCGCAGCGCTTGGCTTAGCAGTCAACTACGTATTCCTCTGAGCCATGGCCACCTGCAGACCATTTTTTATATCATATGATCAACAGGTTTTTTTTTTACTTTCTGGAAAATTGCTCTGATCCAATCGATTCCTAATAAAGGAAGAAAATACATGCCTGAAATCAACAGACTTTGCTTTTCATGATTTTATGAACACAACAATTAATGGATACGATTACCTAAAAAGGAATCTTTTAATAACTGATCCACAATATGGGTTCCGAAAGAAAAGCTCAAATGCAGGAGTCTATAGACTTCCATACAGAAGTGTTACCGAAACTCAAAAATAACGGACAAAAAATCAAATCTGTATTTTATTTATCCATATTTTGTTTTTCACTTAAATATTTATAACAATAATTGTTTGCAACAATTGTTAGTAAGGCTAACAATTCTGCTCTTTAAACGAAGCCCTACAAAATATTATAATGGCCGATGTTGAATGTAAACCACACCCAAACGGACCTCAAATGAATGAATAAACGAAACCTTTAAATATTCCACTTAGTCTTTAAATTTTCCAAATCTTATAATTGATATAGTTTGACATATAATTGAAACATATAATCCGATTGACATTGTCTACAAATCAAGCTATTTAAATCCATTTTTAACGAATTAGATTTATTTTACATTTTTTTGTACTTTGTTTTTTTATTTATTTATTTATTTATTTATTTATTTATATATTTATTTATTATTTTATTTATTTATATATATATATGTATATGGATTTACATATGTAGATATATTTATATATATGCATATAAATATTTATATATCTATATGCTTATATATACATATGAATATGTTATATATGTTTTATATGTTATATATTCTTATTGTCTGTTATGGCTTTTTTTTTCATTAATTTCATTTTTTTTTTACATATATACTTTTTTTTTTCTTCTTTTTGTATTGGGGTTTTATAGTATTTTTGCCTCAAAGCTATTTCGTTAAATAAAATTTCTTAATAATTAAAAAAACTATATTTCAATAGAAAGATAATTACCATTATCAAATTATTGTATTACAATACAAATTGCAAATGTGCGGTTACCAACTTCCTATGTAAAACTTTTAATACTAAATAAAATATCTATCTATCTATCTATCCAATATTCCGCGTTCTGGAGCAGTGTAGCGTAACATTGTTTATTAACGTGTATTTCGCATGTGTTAACTACACAAATGTCAAAACAGAACTGACATTAGGGGCCAATCGCAAAATTTATAGCATTTTCTGATACGAGGATTACTTTTGCGCCACCTTGTATTGGTAAGTGCATTATTGCGAAATTAAATTTTAAAGCAATAAGAGCGTTCGATACAAATCAGACTACAGCTCCAACTAAACTAAATTGTAGATCGAAACTCCATAGACACGTTTGTATGCGAAATGTTTGAAAGAAATCATTTACATTGTTGTATAGGCCTTAACTTAATATTTTCCATAGTATGAGTTTGCAAGAGTTTAGCTTATTGTTTAATGTTTCCCTATCTTTGCCAAAAAATTCTTTACATAACTGATTTACTTAGCAGCATATTCAATTAGAATGTCACTTCAATAATGTCAACATGTGTTAACAATTTTAAATAGCGTACGTGGGTTAATCGTGGGAGTTAATTTCATTCCAAAATAACGGTTTCCAATTAGCGTTCCTATCGATCGCCAACAAAACTCTTTTTAAAATCTCCTTCAGCTCATCTAAGTTATATAAAACGATTTATCAACTTAAGATAATACAAAGCGGTAGGCATGTCTTAGCGGCCATAAATAAAAACTGATTGCTAACATAAAAAAATATTAATTAACCGAATTGAACAGTTAGTGGTCCAATAAAGAAAAGTCCGACACTATTCGAACAAACTTCCCCAAAAATTTTAAATAGTTTTGCGTTGTTGCGTATTGAGCGAAATAGGAAGAAACTGTTGAGTTTGAAAAGGTTGATCTTAAACATGCACCGAGTGAACGTTACCGAGGAATACTTGTGGATATTCGTAAAATGAAACTCGTAGTGAAACGTTACAAAATGATACTTTATTAAGGCTGTTACTCTGACAAAGGATGATCGAAGAGTCCTCATAGTTCAAAGATTTAGTTACCATGAAATGTTCTAGCTGTGTTATGAAAAAACAGATGTTTGAAAATTGGGTCATTGGCCTATACATATCAATTTCATTATTTGATATGCCGATGTAGTGGCGCAACATTACATGAATACATTTTACATTTACAATTTACAATACACATATACAATGCTCTTCTTTCCTTAGAATTGTAAACAATTTTTACCTAGTTGTTAGAGTGAGAGGTCTGACTTGCCAAGTAGTGTACCCCTTTAGACTGCATTGTTGTAAGAAGAGCATCTCCCATATTGTCACACCTTCACCATCAATTAATTTGACAGTTCGTGATTTTGATTTGTGTATTGCGGCTAGTTTGCTGGTAATGTTGAATACACTTCGAGATTCACTGTGCATTCTAGCAACCAGCCCACTCCACAATCACTTCTTCATATAATGTGCCGTGAATTCGTTTTGCATGTTGTTGGATATCCAACAGTGTTCTGGTATTAAATATGATTATAAAAAAATGGTGGGTGCACGACAGGATCCTTCAAATCTTGATTTTTAAATACTAAACTTGAAGTAAATCCGTTAAAATATACTTTTAAAGTTAAAACTGATTAGAAGGCATTGTCAAAAATGTCAGTAGTAACATTTGTTTTCAATATGTTTGATGATGATAAGTTTTTTTTTTATAAAATATCATGTTTTATTAATAACTCAACAATTTCTTAGTATTCAGACAAAACAATCTGTAAATATATATGAATTTGGTAGATTAAATAAATAAATAAATAAATAAATGATGCTATTAAAAGAGAAGAGGTCAGAACGGCACAACTTAGTGAAAACTGTCAGAATAGAAAAATACAGATTCATGAAACATTTTCCTAAATTGAATTATACCCAATCCTGAAAGATCCGAAGTGTGAAAATAGGCATAATTTCGTCGATGTTGTGTGTCCTTGCGTATTGACAGCACATACTTAGTCTTGCCCTCGTTTACTGCTTAGCCGATTTTGCCGCTTCCTTCTCTATACTAGCAAACGTGGCTATGACATCACGTTGAGCCCTACCAATGATCTCAACATCGTCGATGTATTACACTGCTTTTTGGAAAACTGTGCCTCCGGTATTGGCTCGGGAGTTTTGCACAATCCTCTCAAAAATCAAATTGAAGAAATCACATGACAGCGCATCGCCTTGCCTAAATCATTTTTTGGTATCGATTGTGTCGGTGAGGTCGTTTTCGACCCTGATGGATAATTCAACGATAATTCTCTATCGTCATTCTACACAAACAGACGAGTTTGGGTGGTATACCAAAACTAGACATCGCTCTGTATAGTTATTCTCTATAAATGCTGTCGTATGCAGCTTTGATGGTGGGTATCGATTTGGACTTCTTGGATTTTTTTTCCAGGATTTGCCAAAGTGTGAAAATTGGATCGGTTGTGAACTTTCCTGGCCTAAAATCACACTGATAAGGGCCGATGTTGGTAAACGCTTTCAAGCTTTCACATATTACGGCAGATAGCATCTTGTAGGCGATGTTGAGGAGACTTATGCCTCTGTAGTTGGCGCAGTTATGGATCGTTCTATACATTCAAATTTAATAATTATGGTGATTGGCATATGCTGGTGACTGAGGAAAAATATAGCACCAAAACTTATCAACGACTATTTAATTGTTATAAGCTCCAATCGCAAGAAAATACAACATCATTGCAAAGTGGGAATGAATTTTCGGTAGTAATCTGAAATTCTGAACACGGCCATTAAGAGTGTTCCGAATTTCATATTACAACTGAAAGTTGAGGTAAGGTAACGTGGTACGCAAAATCTTACCGAGTTGAAATGTAAATGGCCGTGTTCCGGATTTTTTACGAAGTTAACTTTGCCGGTGCTCTATTGTCATTGGTCAATCAAGCATTTTAAGTCAGGTGACATGGTCGATTGACCAATGAAAATAGTGTATCGGCAAAGTTAACAAGACTGTTCCAATCCTTTTTATTTATATCCTTTTTATCCTTTTATTTTTATCCATTCAGAGTAATAATTTTCAATCGGAAAGTAAGAATATCTCAAAAAACCTATATTATCGGATAATTTTACTAAAATCAAAAACACCTTTATGACAGGTCGAATCAGCTGTTTCACTCATATCTGAAGGACCATGTGTAGATTTTAATTCGTGTCGTCAATCATTTCCCCTGAAATGCCAAGTGACTCAAATGCTTGATTAATCGATGAGAACAGTGCATCGGAAAACTTAACTTGGTAAACGTAAAACTCGGAACGCGGCTAATATCTCGATGAGTTTCACTTAACCAGCACCGAATGCCAAAATAGTATGACTTCTGAAATAAGCAATAAGAAATATTCGAACTGATATTTGGTCTGTTCGCATACAATTTTATTTTTTACTTATTCTTACTGAATTTCACTGATTTATACTTATTGCCGTCCCAATACGCAATTATTAGTGAAATGGAGAGAACAAAAACAGCTCCTTCACAAAAATCTGTCAAATAACTTACTGCAGAGATGTCTATTGATAAAAATCTGTAAACTGTCATTTGGTATAAGAATGTACCATGTCGTTTGTTTTGACGTTTATATTGACATGTCATTCGCTTTTAAGTGCCACATGAAACGAATGCTTTTTCTTAAATGGGTTCCCGTATTCCACACCCCAATAATTTTCTTATTTTTACTAAAAACGGGATTTACTACGGGATCTATTCTGCGCATATTTGGCGTTTTGTTTTCTATTAACTGCAAATCTATCAACAGGGACGCTACAAAAGTTGAGCTCTTTTGACATTTCTCTTCAGTAAAATTTGCAATTTCATGATGGAAAGATATACGATCCAACAACGAGTCGAAATAATTAAAATTTACAACCGAAATTCGGAGTCAGTGGCCTCAACGTTAAGAGCGCTACGTCCAATTTATGGTCTTCATAATCGTCCTAGCAGATCAACAATTGAGCGTCTAGTGGAAAAATTTGAATCCACAGGCACAGTATAAAATGTTCACGTGCCAGTGAGACAAGGAAGTGCCCGTAGTGTAGAGAATATTGCTGCCGCTGAGACCTCAGTTGAAGTTGAAGTTGAATGAATTATTGGTCAGGCAGCAATCCACACCTACTCGATGAGTCATCATTGCATCCCGAAGAAATTACGGTTTTGTGTGGTTCATGGGCCGGCGGCGTTATTGGGCCGTACTTCTTCCGTGATGATCAAGACCGGCATGTTACTGTGAATGGGAATCGCTGCCGTTCAATGATAACCGAATATTTTTGGCCCCAATTGGATGATATGGACTTGGAGGACATGTGGTTCCAACAGGACGGCGCCACAAGCCACACAGCGAATGCCACAATCAATTTATTGGAAACCGAGTTTGGAGAACGTGTTATCTCACGAAATTTTCCAAATGACTATTTCCCGTGGGGCTACGTCAAGTCTATGGCCACTGCCAACAAGCCAGCAATGATTGATGAACTTCGTACGAATATCGAACATGAAATTGCAGCAGTATCGGCCAATTTATGCTTGAAAACCGTCGAAAATTGGGTTCAGCGTCTGGACTTCTGCAAGCGTGCCATTGGTAGCCATGCAAAAGAAATCGAGTTCCATACATAATGGCATCGAACGTACTTTCACAGGAATAAAGAATTTCATTGATATCCAAAACCGTTTTTGTTTTATTTAAAAAAAAACGTTTGTAGCGCTCTTATTGGAAAACAATTTTAAATAGGATTAGTAAACATTTTACGTGTAAAATACAACAAAACCATAGCCAAGATAGATTTCGCGAAACCTAGATAACTATCCAATCTTGCACACTTAGCCTGGTTAGAAAATGTGCTACCTGACTTTGAAAAAGGTTGTCGAAAATGCTAAATATGGCTGCCGGTACGACAAAATAGGTGGGAAATAAATATTTTATGAAATAATTTAATGTAGTCAAAACATTTTTATATTTGGGAGTAGATAAAGTGAAAAAAGTTGGAATTTATTTGCAAAAGAAATATATGAAACAGCAAAAATTTAATCCTCCAAATGCCATCTGTTGGCGTTTACGTGTTTCAGTTTCAGTGGTGCCAGATCAGCGATCAGCGATCAGCGATTAGCGTTATTTTTTCTTTTCTATCTAAGCCTGTAAAATAAGAGAAAAATAAACACGCCTGTCATTATTATCTTGTATGATTTATTTAACTTAAGGCACGGTTTTTCGGAGCTGTCTGGTGATATTATTTGGTAGCACTCATAGTTAATCGATTTCGCTGTCAAAAATTTATCAAAATGTACGATTGGTTTCTTTTACCCCAAACAAATGAAATGCTTTTGTTGCGATCTCAGGAATGAGAGATGTTCAATTTTTCTGCGCAGCTACGTCACTGGTAACATATTATTTGACATCTCGGTGTTATTGTTGACATACGAATTGCATGAAATTAAATTAAAATGTGTGTTTTTGTTAAGAAAAATCGTATTTTAAAAGTGTTTCAGCATGAGAAATGTGTTTAAATACAGGGTGTCCGCCGGGAAGGTGTACTTCTTTGTTTTGCCGCCATTTTGGTAAACAATAGTCTTTACAGTTCATATTCGGCAGTCGTGGAGTGGACACGTGGCAAATTTATTTTGGAAAAATATCATTGTTTTACCAGCTGTGTGGCATGTGGCACCGTCTTGATGAAACCACTTGTCAAATCACTTTTGCGGCAAACTGGGGCAAAAAAAAGTGTATGGCATGTGGTACCGTCAACTAAGTTCAACTTAGCCAAATGGGGCACAAAAAAGGCGCGTTTCATGGCTCGATATCGTTAGCCGTTGACGGAAACGTTTCTTCCACGGTCGTCTTTGAAGAAAAATGGACCGATGATGCCACCATCCCATAAACCACACCAAAGTGTCGTTTTTTTCGGGATGAATCGGTAATTCGTGTATGGAATGTGGCTATTCATCACTCCAGATGCGACGGTTTTGCTTATTTACGTATCCGTTGAGCCAGAAATGAGCCTCATCGCTGAACACATTTTTTCGATAAAACAGCGGATTTTCATTTTTCGCAGAGCACGAATTTTGATAAGCAGAGTATACTGAAAACTTTTCACTTTCACAGATGGTGTTTGGACGCCAATACTAGCCAGTGCTGCCAACCTGAAAAAAAACTTAACTCTTAAAAATCACCCGTTACAACATTCTTGTTGCGATCTTACAAGGGTTTCTCTTCTTAAAACATTTTCAAGTTGAGATCTAAAAAATTTATAAAATGTCCCTACAAATGGAATTAAATTTAATTGGTTACATGGTATTTTATCATGTGTCGAAAACATCTGATTATTTAATCCCAGGATTACCACCAAATCACTAAATTTGCTCGGTTAACTCAAATTTAACTCTGAATTTAAATTGATTAAACAAATTGCTTTCTAGAGTGAAATCGAGTTTACTCCCGAAATAAGGATGATCCCGCACTGAGACCCCGGGCCTAATAAACACAAACAAATCATACAAGACCACGTTTTATACAAAGATGACAGCTTGTGAGATGCGGATTGATGCAATGCGCTCGCTAATGTCTTGGAAACATACGACTTCTTGCCGAAAAGCCGCTGTTTCTGCTCACTATACACGGTCCGTAGTAGATGTCACAGTTTTTCATCCTCCCCTTTCTGCCCGGCCCATCTCATCGTATTTCCTGGATGGCAGTGATGTCCTCTTTGTTTAGGGCTTCCCCTAGTTGTTCACTTGCACCTCTCCAGCTGGTGAGAGAATTGACTCCGAGGTTTCCAGGCTGATTACACTGCAGATAATCAAAACGACAACACAAAAAAAAACGGTCTGTGGAAGGTGATTGTGACAACTCAATACCAATGACAAGAGAAAGCCAGCAAAATCGTTTACAAACGACGTTACCGCGTGTATAAAAATAATCTTTACTGGACACAAACCATTGCTAGATATTTAAATTTCAAATGATAACGTGATCACAAACTTCCCATTCATTCCAACAAAATTGAGAAGTATAAACATCCAATTCGAAGTACACAGTGTGGTAACATGTTGCTTGCAATGTTGAACGACTATTGATCGTGCCCACGTTAGCCTAGGTTTTGTATGTACCAACAATTAAGACACGAGTAGATTCCTTTTCATTTCGAGAACGGGTGTTAATTTCTCATTCAACTAACAAAATGCGTAAGTCCGATCGTTGGCCTCTTGTACATATTTGCTTTGAAGACAAGCACGATGAGTGAAGTCCTATCAATGATTTCTTGCATAATCCCGTACCAACACTGCCCACTTGGTATCGACGCATCTCTAATCACTTGGTAAATACGTTTCATGCTAGTTTACAATAGGTGGCTCTTTAATTGATAACAAGTGACCTTAGGCGATCGATTTGGTACGCATACACACGGGGCTTATGTCAAACTTTGAATTTGCTTAGCCGATTGTCGGCACTTGGAGTGATTAATTTCTATGACCTTGATGGCTTGATGGTTCGATTGTCTTAAGCAGTTGTAACTACATGCTGAATGGGTTCGATTCAGCACTGCTATGGAGAGTGTTTGCATATGCGGTGCCGCATTACTCAACTTGTGCGATTAT
This sequence comes from Rhingia rostrata, assembly GCA_949824845.1. NCBI lineage: Eukaryota > Metazoa > Arthropoda > Insecta > Diptera > Syrphidae > Rhingia > Rhingia rostrata. The sequence continues at coordinate 20,014,281 of OX463755.1, read as the reverse complement.
GGCGATGGTCTGGTCTTGCAAAAGCGATTGTTTCCCTTTTTTTTATTGGAGAAATGAAGCACTTGAGTTGAAATCAAATCGTTTGACGTTTCTTAAATCGAAGTGAGTACTACTTCAAATCTGGTTATGTGGGTTTAAGAGTGGCGGCTTAAAGTGATGAGTGGGTAAGTGAACTACTTTTGAGATTTCAGAAAACCTTGACACATTGATTGAGGACCATGAGGTAATCAAAAGGATTATGTGATATATGTTTCGTTGTTTATTTTTTTTTAAGAAAATATTGCATACTGATTTTAAGACCCCAAGAATTGGGATACGCTTAACCATCGATGGAGAATAGGTACATGAACCCATTTACCACTTCAATGTGCATTCCATGAAAAAGCATAAACAGCTCAAATCAACGCACACAAAAACAAATTTCAAAGGCTATTATGCAAACATTTGCCAATGCAATGTACGATTACTTGTGCATTTCCGACAAGACCATATAAAAATCGGCAGACAGGCGTGGCTTCTCGTTTCCCTTTTCCTGATGCCTATACATTACGTGATCACTGAATGGAGTTTCCGTGATAAATTTCCCATTTAAGGGCGTCTGGTCTCTTTACTGACGTATTCACGTATTATGCAAATGCAGGTGCCCTCCCGGACATTTTGAATGTGCTAATATCGATTTAACTAAATTGAACGATAATTAAAGTAATTTATCTGCAAATCAAATTGTCATTTTAATTAAATTATTTTGGTTAAGGTTACTCATAAACATTCAATATCCTGGACTTTAGGAGGGTACTATCAATTGAAACCCCACATGACTGTATTTTATTGTGCGTGCACATGAGAATAAAATTTCAACAACAAAAATTGAATTTCTGTAAGAGAGTTGATGACATCGGTTGAATGATGACAATCAAGTGATAACTGGAATAAAAAATTAGGAACATCGAGATGTTTATTTTATTAGACGGTGAATATCATACAAAGGGTGTCCCAACATTTAAAATTTGCGCCATTAAATATTACTGAGTTACCCACGAAAAAAAAAAAAAATAACAATGTGACAGCTGACAGTTCACATTTTCACTGCAAGCTCATAGTATTGGTGTCCTCTCACATGTCGTTCAACAGAAAACATCAAAGCAGTTAGCGAGAGTATTGCTGACTTACTTACTTACTACTTGAGTGGCGCTACAGTCCGGAATGAACATTTGCATCAACTTACATGCATCCCCACTAAACCCGGTCCTTAGCTAACTGCCTCCAGTTGTGCACTCCAAGTTGTTTGAGGTCGGTTTCTACTTGTGCCCGCCACTTAAGTCGAGGTCTTCCTCTAGTGCGTCAAACTTCTGTCTGGGAATCGAAGACTCTCCGAGCCGGTTCCGAGCCGGAGTATTGATTTCCATTCGTTCCATCTTCACCCATCTTCATCATCCAATGCGGAGATTTTCGACCAGGGGCATGTCGCTGCACAGCTCGTATAGTTCTTGGTTGAATCTTTTTCTTCATAGCCCGTCAACGCAAAAGGGACCGAAGTTTTTCGATGAATTTTCCTCTCGAAACGAGCAAGGTTTTCTTCATCCGCTTTTGAGACGATCCATGCTTCAGCGCCCTATAGCAGGACTTGGATAATCTTACATAGGATCTCCTTAGTAATTCCAGTCAGGACTTTACTACTGAATTGCCTTCTTAGCCCGAAGAAACAGCGGTTCGCAAGAGTAATTCTTCGTTTAATGACGAGTTGTTGTTGTCAGAGTTAATAGCGTAGCCGAGGTAGACAAATTCCCGTATTACCTCAAAGCTACATCTGTCAACGGTGACGTTCTGTCCAATTCGTCGATGTTGTGTGTCCTTTCGTGTTGAGAGCATATACTTAGTCTAGCCCTCTTTAAGTGCTAAACCCATTTTTGCCGCTTCCTTCTCTATACTAGCAAACGTGGCTATGACTTCACGTTGAGTCCTACCAATAGTTGTACAGATTTTTGGAAAATTGTGCCTCTGGTGTTGGCTCGTGATTTTGCACAATCCTCTCAAGAATCAGATTGAAGAAGTCACATGACAGCGCATCGCCTTGCCTAAATCCTTTTTTGGTATCGAATGTGTCAGTGAGGTCGTTTCCGACCCTGATGGAGCAGCGAGAATTCTCCATCGTCATCCTACACAAACGGACGAGTTTGAGCGGTAAACCAAAACCAGACATGGCGCTGCATACTTCGTCTCTATAAACGCTATCGTATGCGGCTTTGAAATCGATGAATAGGTGGTGGGTATCGATTTGGACTTCTTCGATTTTCCAGTGTGAAAATTTAATCAGTTGTGGATCTTGGCCTAAAACCACACTGATAAGGGCCGATCAGGTTATTTGTAAAAGGTTTCAGGCGTTCACTTATTCCTGCAGATAGGATCTTGTAGGCGATCTTGGAGAGATGTATGTCTCTGAGGCGAGATTCAGAGGACCCCTCCTATTTTGTAGATCGGTAAACGATGCTGAGATTCTTCAGACTTGTTCTTTTTCGACCAGATGTAGCTTATGGTGGATTTTACTTACCAAATCATCTCCGCCGGCTTTATAAAGCTCAGCAGGGAGGCTGCAATTTCCGGCAGCCTTTTTTAGCTTGAGTTTAGATATTGCTATCGCCGGCTTTATAAAGCTCAGCAGGGGGGCTGTAATTTCCGGCAGCCATTTTTAGCTTGAGTTTAGATATTGCTATCGTTGCTTCACTTAGGTCAGGTGGATGGCAGTCTTCGGTGTTGTTGCCAATATTGAAAGGTTCGTTCTGCCTGACAGCGGAGTGTTGTTTAACGGTCTTCCATATCTGCAGCATCGCCTGTGTCTCAACTACGGTATTTCCTTGTTCATCTCGACAGGATTCTGTTCGAGCCTTGTATCCTTGACATTGAGTTTTCCTCTTTGGCAAAACTTGCAAACATCGTTCCTGCAGTGGCGCCTCTCTATATCCTCGATCGCGCGACTTTCTTGCTCTTTTTTCTTCTTTCTGATAAGCCGGTATTCTTCCCTTCTTCTCTGCCTATACAGCTCAATGGCAGCTCTCGTCTTCACCTGCAACTTAGCCTTGTAGGCATTGTTCTTGGCTGCGAGCATCTGTCGGCATTCTTCATCAAAACAGGGATTCCTTGGTGGGCGAGATCAACCTAGCACATCCGTTGCGGCTGAACTAATGGATTGTTGGCATCGTTGCCATTGTTCTCTTGCAATTGTAGTCTTTCGACATCAAATGTTCTCACAGTATTTCTGGGTAGTAGTGGCGTGGTGGATATCCCCGTGGTCCGAGTCGATGTAAGCTCCTCGGAATGTTCGGACGTCCAAAATACTGTATGCGTGCCTCTTGTCTATCACAATGTGATAAGTTGGGTTGACCGTTCGTTGATCTGGTGACCGCCATGTCCCCTTATGGATACCGATACCGATACCGGTGAGGAAACCGTGTGCCGGCTATGGTGGCATTTCGTTCCGTAGCAAAGTCAATCAGCCTCAGACCGTTACCAGACGTGTTGTTGTGTAGGCTATGTTTTCCGACAATACTGCTTAACATGTCTTCTCTCCCTACCTTTGCGTTAAAATCTCCCAGTACGATTTTAACATCGTACTTCGGTAGTCGCTAATAGGTACTGTCAAAGAGCTCGTAGAAGCAATCCTTAGCTATATCATATTTTTCCTCCGTTGAGGCGTGAGCGCATGTAAGGCTTATGTTGGCAAATTTGGCCTTGATGCAGATTGTTACAATGCGTCCGCTAATGTCTTGGAAACATAAGACTTCTTGCCTAAGTCTGAAACCCTATAGCGAATCCGCATCCAAATAAGCGCTGTTTTTGCTCACTATAACATGGTCCGTAGTACATGTCTCAGTTTTTCATCCTCCTTTTGCCCGGCCCATCCCATAGTATTTCTTGGATGGCAGTAATGTCTGCTTTGTAGCAGTTTAGGGCTTCCGCTAGTTGTTTGCTTGCACCTCTCCTGTTTAATGTTCGCACATTCCAGGGGCAGATACGAACGTGGTTGTACTTTTCATTTAGACGGGTCGTCAACTATAGAATTGGTTGGCTATTGGTTGATTCGTAACATATGTTTTTTTCCATGGGTGGGTAGTTTACCCATAGCACAACCCCCAAACCAAGATGGCCAGTTCCAAATTATTAGATACTCCTACGACACGGGGCCATCAGTATCCACTACGGGATTGAGTGCAGCCGTTGGCCTTTCGGTTCTTTCGTCACCATCTCTTTTCAGGCCCCTTGAACAGTGATGTTGGCGGATGAACCGAAAGGCCAACGGCAGCGATCAATCCCGTAGACTTACCCTTGAAATTCCTAAACAACCTGTTGTTCGAATATGTTGAAGCAGCTTGTCTAGGTTCGCTTGGGACAGCAGGCCGGTACTCATTCCGTGCCATTCTGACCTGTCTGTGTATAGGATTGCTGTTTTTCGTCTTGTTATCAACACTCGCACTTATGATTTATCAAATCGAATCCGGTTGGATGAGACGAGTACCCGATGGTTGTCGCTTTGAGGTAAAAAAAGCACGTGTGAAGTCAGAGTAAAAACCGCTGGACATTGCCAATTTGCCAAGTTTAACGTTTACCTACATCTTACTTTCACATAAAGTTATCTTAGGACACGTGAATACGCCGAATTGCCACTACTGGAGTGCAACAAGTCCGATACGCAGTCATCAGAAACCCCTAATTCGCCTAATTCGACCGTATGGGCTGATATGTCGGCGTAAGGAATTATCGGTACTTACTTCTTTGAAGATGAAAAATGATGAAAAAGTAGTCGCAGGGAGGTAGTGTGGAGATATTATACAACTTATTGCGGACTGAATTGCAAAGCTTACCCTGTTATACTAAAGAATATCGTTCAGGACGAAGCAACATCCCACATGTCCGATATGTTTCTTCCACGAGTTCGTGAATTGTTCCCAGGCAAATTGATCTCTAGGAGATATGACAGAAGTCTACTAGCAAACAAGCGGTTTCGTTACTCTCTGTTGAATTTGGGAAATTTCTTATAATTTACCATCACATCTGTTAGCTTTATACTGTCAAGATCGCCGCCTGATTTGAAATTGAAATTTGTTTACTTCTCTAATAATCCATAACACAAAGGAGCATTCACTCCACAAATGACCATTGGCCTCACCCATCCCACACCCACAATTATGCAATGGACCACAAAAAAACAGATTGACATCACGTCGCGAAAAGATTATATTTGACTTAGGACCACAAACACCATTCTGTCATGCAGTACCAATTTGCAACATGAGTTTCGGTGAACCTTGACTTATTTGCCACACACATGTCTATTCCAAAGCTTGGTACTCTTGAACATCAAATCAAACAGCGTTCCATTCAACAATCATTCACAGATTCTCGATAATCGCATCAGCCGATTCAAATTCGACTTGACCATATTTGCCAACAACAATGCACACATGACGTCCGGCCTTCAGAGCACTTTGAATTTCATTTATTCAGATAAAATTTTCATCTTAAAATCGCTGTACGCGCATATTGGTGTTGAAGCAGAATGCCACTTGTATTAAAATTTAAAACAACCAAACGAACCACAATACACCCTCTCTTCGGAGTGCTTTTATATTGATCTCGGCGCGGGCTGGAAATTATTCTTCAATTTCCGGAATTTTCGATTACGCACGTTTTGTATGGCGTTTATTGGCTTAAGATCATCCAACCACCACACCACAATGGGTTAAGTAGATACTCTGACTTCTGCCGTCGGGTGATAAATGTTAATGAAATGACGACCTTCGAGATGCCGATCTACCGATTATAATGCTTTCGCATGTTCGTTTTTAATTTTAGTTTTTAAAAAGATTTCAATTCTAGTGCTATTGACATATTCGAAGAGCATCTTTGTAGGAGGAACACCACAGTTGACCTTCCATGTGATCAAACAAATATTTTTGAACCTTTTAGACTTTCCATCTTTCGATAGTAGGTAACAACTTGAGGCGGTACCAGAATGAGGAAGCTCAAGATATCTTGTGATAGGTGAATGCCTTCTGGCTAGAGACTTGAAATGATTCGGCAAAAGTTGTTTCATATTATTTATTCAAATAGTCTATAGCAGAATGACATTCTCTTTTGGCGGTTTTATGACACGATAAGCGATTCAAAATTGGAATAGAGTCATCCACAAAATAAGGAAATGTTCATAGAAAGGTTCTTGGTTGGCTGTGCAAACGAGTTTGCAGAAATGAGGTTCGGTGTTTGTTCTTCCCTAATGGTTTGTTTGTGAGCTTAGCCGCAGAGGTTAGCTTTAAGTTCCCTTTTCATTGCATTCCACAGTTGATGCTACTTTTTGTAATTTTTGTTAATGCCAATGACAAACATTTTCTCACTACCAAATTTAAAACCACTTCCAATATATTAAACCTTACCTAGGGCTATCGGGAATGTAAATTGATTGCTGAATGGGAAAAATTTCTTGGCGAAAAGAATTCTCGATAACCCTATTACTTACTTACATACACATTTACTTCAGTGACGCGAAGGTCCGGAATGAACCTGGGTCTCAACCCACATCCCGCTCTATTTATCATTTATAATCTCTAGCTAATTGCCCACAGTTGCGCTTCTCAACTAGGTTGAGATCGTTTTGTATCCTTGTGTGAGTCACTTAAGGCGACGTCTTCCTCTACTAAATACGTCCGACGTCTGCATACGCAATTCTAGAGCGACACAAGACGTATTTAGTCTTCCTCTACTAAATACGTCCGACGTCTGCATACGCACTTCTAGAGCAACACTTCCATTTTTTTTTTTAAGAGATGGTGGCACTCAATCCCGTAGTGTATACCTATGGCCCCGTGTCCTAGGGTTATCTAATAAATTGGAAAAAGTATTTTCTACGAAGCAACCAATAGCCTCGGAAAGGACTGATTTAAGCAGGTGGCCATGGCTCAGAGGAATGCGTAGTCGTAGGCAGTCGCCAGTGCTGTTATGTGTCTGTATTTCGTTGCAATCATATGCGAAATACTGTGATGTCAATGTCAGGACAGATTTTATTGTTGACGACCCTGCCAAACGAAAAAAGGGTAACGACGTTCGTATCTGCACCTGGAATGTGAGAACATTAAATAGTAGAGATGCAACTAACAACTAGCGGAAGCTTATACTGCTACAAAGCAGACATTACTGCCATCCAGGAAATACGATGGGATGGGCCGGGCAAAAAGAGGATGAAAAACTGTGACATCTACTACGGACCGTGTTATAGTGAGCAGCAACAGCTACTATTCGGTTGCGGGTTCGCTATAACTGCCATTCTTAGGCAAGACGTCTTATGTTTCCAAGACATTAGCGAACGCATTGTAACAGTTCGCATCAAGGCCAAATTCGCCAGCATAAGCCTTATACGCGCTCATGCTCAACGGAGGGAAAGATGATATAGCTACGGATTGCCTCTTCGTGCTTCTTGACAAAACCTATGAGCGACTACAGAAGTACGACGCTAAGATCTTCCGACAATATTGTCGGAAAACATAGCCTACACGACAACACGTCTGGTAACGGCCTTACGCTAATTGACTTCGCTACGGAACGAAATACCACTACAGCCAGCACATCGATGTTTCCTCACCTCGTTTTTCATAAGGGGACATGGCGGTCTCCAGATCAAGGAACGGTCAACCAAAATAGTTCACATTACAATAGACAGGAGGCACGCATCCAGTATTTTGGATGTCCGAACATTCCGAGGAGCTAACATCGACTCGGACCACTAACTTCTTGCAGCCAAGGTAAGAATGCAGATATCCACCATGGCACAACAATCTAGAAATACTGTGAAAAAATTTAATGTCGAAAGACTGCATTTGCAAGAGACCGCCAAGACCTTCGCGCAACGCGTACAAAAGTTTTACAAAAGTTTAAAACGTCAAAGCCTAGGATACAAAGCTCGAACAAAGGAAATATTGAGACACAGTCGATGCTGAGGATATGGAAGAACCACGTCTGAAGACTGTTAAACGGCGATGACGAACAACATCCCGCTGTCAGACAGACCGAAATATTCAATATTGGCAACCATAGCAAAAACTGCGAACCACCCGACCTGAGTGCAAGGGTGGCAATATCTAAACTGAAGCTTAATAAGGCTGCCGGAAATGACGGCCTTGCCGCTGAGCTTAATTAAGCCAGCAAAGATGACTTGGTGAATAGAATCCACCAACTCATAAGTTAAAACTTGTCGGCAGAAAGTATTCCTTGAAAATGGAGCTCAGCATCGTTTACCCGATCCACAAAAAAGGAGACCCACTAAACTGCGCCAACGACAGAGGCATAAGTCTCCTCAACATCGCCTTCAAGATCCTATCCGTACTATGTTAACGCCCGACACCGTTTACCAACAACCTGATCGGCCCTTATCAGTGTGGTTTTAGGCTTTCACACTTCGGAAGATCCTGAAAAAAACCGAAGTAGTCCAAGTCGAAACCCATTACCTTCATCGTTTTTAAGGCCGCATACGACAGCATATAAAGAGACAAACTATACAGAGCCATGTCTAGTCTTGGAGTACCACCCAAAGTCGTAAATTTTTGTAGGATGACGACGGAGAGTTTTCGCTGCTCCATCAGGGTTGGAAATTACCTCACCGACACATTCCATACCAAAAAAAGAGTTTAGGCAAGGCGATGCGCTATCATGTGACTTTTTCAATTTGATTCTTGAGAGGATTGTGCAAAACTCCCCAGCCAACATCAGAGGCACAATTTTCCCCAAAAATCGGTGCAACTACTAGCATACGCCGACGTTATTGACATAATTGACAGGACTCAACGTGATGTCATAGACACGTTTGCTAGTATAGAAAAGGAAGCGGAAAAAATGGGTTTAGCAGTAAATGACGGCAAGACGAAGTATATGCTGTCAACACGAAAGGACACACAACATCGACGAATTGGACAGAACGTCACCATTGACAGATATAACTTTTAGGTAGTATGGGATTTTGTCTACCTCGGCTCCGAAATCAACTCTGACAACAACATCTCCTCAGAAATTAAACGAAGAATTACTCTTGCCAAGCGCTGTTTGTTTGGGCTAAGAAGGAAATTGAGTAGTAAAGCCCTCACTCGAACTACGAAGGAGATCCTGTATAAGACCCTGATCATCTCAGTCCTCTTCTACAGCGCTGAAGCATGGACCTTCTCAAAAGCGGATAAAGAAATCCTTGCTCGATTCGAGAGGAAAGTTCTTCGAAAAATCTTCGGTCCCCTTTGCGTTGACGGGCTATGGAGACGAAGATTCAACCAAGAATCATATGAGTTGTACAGCGACATGACCATGGTCAAAAAATTCAGCATTGGACCTTTAAGATGGCTCGGACATGTAGAACGAATGGACACCAATACTCCGGCTCGCAGAGTCTTCCATTCCCAACCACGTCGGACGCAGTAGAGGAACACCTCGCCTTAAGTGGCGCACACAAGTAGAAACCGACCTCAACCAACGTGTACTGCGCAACTGGAGGCAGTTAGCGAAGGACCGGGCTAACTGGAGAGGCATGTTAGTTGAGGCCCAGGTCCATTCCGGCCTGTAGCGCCACTTAAGTAATTCAGATGAAGTGCACAGATAAACGTTATAACTCCTTCACATCATAACCTCGTCCATAAAGTAACAAAACTTCATTGTTCAACTTTCTAGCGTCGAATAAGGCAACACCTTTGTCAATGTCATCATATGAAGCTCATATCCGACTTACCACCATTTCCAATTAACATTCCAATCGACAGCTAGTTCCGTCATCAAGAACAAACAAACCTATACTTCCACAATGCCGCTATTGAGTTAATAAATTCTTTTTCACTTTAATTAAATCGTTATTACATATTCAAAACTGTTTCAATGCCAACCCCATGGCATCATCGTAAATCTAAAGAGGAACGATCAAGCAAAACGATTATTCCAAATATGTCGGTACTCCCGCAGATCGTAATTATTTTAATTGTCTCAACAATCATAAGCGCAAGGAACTTGATCCGAATTCAGAATTCATAGCTCACTCCAAAGGAGGGGCGCGTTTGGCAGAAGCCCCTTCATAGAAACGCAGGTGATGTTATCAGGCAACCCGGACTATGCGGTGATGATCACGCGGCGCGGCGGCGTGAATTACTCGTAATGATATGCATGGTACACACAGTACTTGAGCGATTTCGTGGTCTATAAAATTATGTGGATGCACTTGAATATTAATTTTTAATTATTGGTTAAGTGCTTGGGGCAGCATTGACATTGACAATAGAGGTTGTCGACTGAACGCTTCACCTTTTCGACGCAACGACAACTTTTTTGAAGGACTTTGCTTCGGCTGTGTGTAATTGAAGGGAAATGTCGTGCTTTATGTTAACGCACTTGATGATTGACGTGATGTGACAATTAATTTCTATCGCAGCATTAAATAGAATTCCCAAGCAACTTGATTGGCTTAACCCCAATAGTTTGTGGGCAGAGTCGGAGAGACGAGATAAGCAAACAACAAATTGCACATCGGCCGTGTTGCAAGACCTAAAGTCAAAGGGCACATGTCATATACTTGTGCAGATTAGACAACACAATGAATGCTTGGATGCTGTAGTTTCCTCAGACCGTGATATGAGAATACCAACAACAAAACAACCAACAGCTCAAACATGACTTCACAACCCACTTTTGAATTGGAGAGATGTTCAGATGATGTTTTGTTTTGCTGTAAAGATGTTTCACAACAATTGTACATGGCATCCACATAGATGTTGATTCCCATCGCAAGTCGGCACAACAGTGTATGCGATCTCAGGCAGTCATGTTCTTTTTTGCGTTTGGATTAATAACCCTTTGTTCTCATATTTTGTTTCAAAAAAAAAAAAAAAAAAAACATTCGAATGCGGAAAGAAACATCTATCGGTTAAGGGCCATTTACCATCTCATACTTTTACTATTTTACGAGCTCGTAAAAAATAATCCGACCTTGGACTGGCGGAGGTCTTGATCTATATAAAAACATCCAAACAATGCAAATCAGAATAACACACAAATAAGAATAATAAAGAGGTGATCATTGCATAATTCAGGCATTATCATTCGTTATATTATTTATCGGGACTGTCAAGCAATCCAACAATCGCTGCGTGCTCAGTTAAATTAAAATTAACAAAATAACACGCACACACAAAAGGAAACGTCAAACGGAGAAAGAAACCACACATCCAATTTATAGCAACTGATGAATAAATTTTCTTGTAATTAAATTGTTGATTGGTCCAACAAATTAGCATACATTTTCAATTCAAAATCCAAATCGTGTGCAAATAAATCAGTGGCGAGATAATTTACGGAACACTGGGTCGAAATCGAATCAAGGCTAAGGGACTAAACTAACCGAACTAAGTTGAGATTCGATCACATGACAAAGTGTCATACGTTTGCCACGTTTCGTCATTGAGATATAACCGATGTATTCAGAATATAAGTCAGGATTAAAACTATTGAATCTATCTATCAGTTGATGTTAATGTTGCGATGTTCAATCTGTTCAGACATAAGTTTATCATCAACTTTTTTTAATTCTACTTAGTACCACTTTTCAGAGATTTTTGTAACCTGTGTCAACAGGTTAGCAAGCTGGGTAAGGAGACTAGTTTAACTTAAGATGAACTTTTTCTGTCAAACAACAGTTTTCTTATTTCGCAGCTACAGAAACATAAATGCGAACCTGGAAGACACACATCTCAAAGTAGTAACATCAAGAGACACCCCACAAGGGTGCGTTATCTCACCTCTGTTGTGGAATATAGTCAATGAGGTAAAAGTCGTAACCTACGCAGACGATGTAACGATACTTGTTAGAGGGAAATTCTTAACCAATATCAGTGAGCTACTCGAGCACGCATTGAAAGCTCTGAAAGAGTGGACAAAACAATGTGGACTTGGCATCAACTCCCAAAAAACAGAACTCGTTCTCTTAACTAATAAGATAAAGATAGCAATGTTCAATCTATCGGTTATCGATAGGATTACCCTCAAACTAACCTGCTTACTTGCTTACTTACTTAAGTGGCGCTACAGGCCGGAATGAACCTGGGCCTCAACCAACATGGCTCTCCAAATAGCCCGGTCCTTAGCTAACTGCCTCCAGTTGCGCACTTCAAGTTGGTTGTGGTCAGTTTCTACTTGTGCGCGCCACTTAAGGCGAGGTCTTCCTCTACTGCGTCCGACGTATGGCTGGCAATCGAAGACTCTGCGAGACGGAATATTGGTGGTAATTCGTTCTACATGTCCTAGCCATCTTAAACGTCCATATGGTACAATTGCCTGCGATATCGTTTATGAAACATGTGAATCTTTAGCAAAGCTGTGGTGCAGTTATGTTTTGCACGGAATACCTATTGAAAATTTGAAAATTGATTTTTAAAATTGCTACACCTACACAAGTTTAATCAACACAGTCCTCAGCATCGACTGTGTCTCAAATACGATATTTCCTTGTTCCTCTCGACAGGATTCTGTTCGCGCATTGTATTCTTGGCTTTGAAGTTTTACACTTTAGTAAAACTTGCGAACATCGTTCCTGGAGTGGCACCTCTCTATATCATCGATCTCGCGATCTTTTCTTGATTTTGTTTCTTCTTTCTGAAAAGCCGGTGTTCTTCCCTTCTTCACCTGCAGCTTAGACTTGTAAGCCTCGTTCTTCTCGAGCATACGTCGGTATTCCTCATCAAACCAGGGGTTTCTCGTTTGTGGGCGTCTTCTCTTCCAACCTTTGCATTAAAATCTCCCAGCACGGTTTTAGGTTTTGTGATGAAGCTCGTAGAAGCAATCGTTAGCTATATCATTGTTTTTCTCCGTTGGGGCGTGAGCATGTAAGGCTTATGTTCGCGAATAAGACCTTGATGCTGATTGCTACAATGCGCACGCTAATGTCTTGGAAACATAAGACTTCTTGCCTAAGTCTGGCAAGTCGCTGTCACTGTTTTTTATCCTCGTTTTTCCCAGCCCATCCCATCGCATTTCCTCGATGGCAGTAATATCTGTTTTGTAGCAGTTAAGGGCTTCCGCAAGTTGTTCGCTGTCACCTTTCCTGTGAAATACTCTCACATTCCAGGTGCAAATACGAACTTCGTTGTTCTTTTACGTTTAGCAGGGTCGTCAACAATAAAATTAGTCCTTTCCGAGGCTATTGGTTAATTCGTAACAAATATTTTTTGCATGGTTGGGTAGTTAACCAAAAGCACAACCCCCAACCTGGAGAGGCAGTTCAAATTTATAAGATACCACAAGGACAATGGGCCATCAGTATCCACTACGGGATAGAGCGCTGCCATTAATCCGCCACCATATCTTTTCAAGGGGCCTGACTTACCCTTGAAATTCCTAGACAAACTGTTGTCCGAATATGTCGAAGCAGCTTGTCTAGGTTCGCTTGGGACATTGTCTGTGCCATTTTGACTTATCTGTGTATAGTATGACTGTTTTCCGTGTTGTTATCAACTCTCGCACTTATGGTTTAGCAAGTCAAATCCTGTTGGATGAGACCAGTACCCGATGGTTACCACTTGGAGGTCAAAAATAAGCACTTGATGTGTAGTCAGAGTTACAACCACTGGGCATTGCCAAGTTCAATCTAATCATACATAACCATCATGTTGAACCAGTCACTGAATCAATAAAATCACCCGTCACTTAAATCGCGTCACTATGCATCTCTTTGTGAAATCCGTCGTGCAGCCAGTTTTGATGTCAACTCTTTTGTCTGAAATTTAAGTGTCGCAAAATCTTGGGCTACATTTTCTGGAGTTTCCTCATTTTAATAAATACTTGTGAATTTTGTCAAAAGAAAAGAGAAGACAAAAGAAATTCTGTCCTGTGCTGGAGTGTCATTACTTTTGCAAATGCCAGCAACTTTCAGTTTTGTTTTGATATTTCTAAAGAGAACAGAGTTGGAATATGCGTTGATAAGCCATGACCCCTACAAACATTAAGATCACGGTATACTTGCACTATTCGTCATGTTGCACATCGGGAATTTCAGCGCTGATTTCCCGACCATTCTATGCCAACTTGACAAACTCTTACTAAGGTGTTTAGACGCTAGCTTTGATGGAACTAGAAAGTTTATGCAACTGATGGTCCGCTGGCTATATTTCTTGCGCCAGTTGGATCTTATCAGGTGTTATATTTCGTAAAACCCCTTCTGATCTGTCATTTTGTTTATTTATAATATTTTGCTGCACAGATGTCATATACAGGGTGTCCGCCGGGAAGGTATACTACTTTGTTTGTTTATAATTTTTGATTAAATGGAAGAGAATGGATCTTATATTGATAAATGCTTTATTTAATCTTAGCAATTATGCATGGAATACAATATCAGGTAAATGCCCGCCTCAGTTAGTCTCACAAATGCGAGCCCTTTTGAGCACATTTTTCATTACATTTCCACACATTTCACGCAGTATTTCATTAATTTCATCACGAATATTTTGTTTGAGTTGCTCAAGCGTTTCTGGTTTGTTTGGATAAACCTTGCTTTTCAGATATCCCCACAAAAATAAGTTCGGAGCAGTCAAATCTGGCGACCGTGGAGGTCAATCAACATCACCATTTCTTGAAATAACTTGTTTTGGAAAGAGGTCTCGCAGTGATTCCATTGTAATCCTGGCTGTATGCGATGTGGCACCGTCTTGTTGATACCGCATGTAAGTCAAGCCGAAATGATGAAGTTGTGGCTTTAAAAAGTGTTCAATCATATCACGATATCGTGATATCGTAACAGTTACCGTTACGCCCTTTTCATTTTCAAACAAGTAAGGTCCAATTTTTTATAAGGTCCAATGATTCCTCCTGACCAAATTGCACACCAGACTGTAACTTTCAATGGATGCAAAGGTGACAGATGAATAATTTGTCGGTTTTCCATTGCCCATTGGATATGTGTTTAGGTATTCACATATCCATTCAAATGAAAATGTGCCTCGACACTCATTATGATTTTTTCATTAAAATCGGAGCTGTAATGGGCTAGCTGTAACATCCTATTGGCGTATGTACGGCGGCATAAATGGTTTAGTGGATAAAGCTCTTGTGTCAACTGAATCTTAAATGGAAGCAAATGCAAATTATTTTAATAAATTGTTTTGTTTCGAAATGCTGCTTTAAATTTTTAATGTTGCTGCGGTGTTAGGAACTCAAAAACTAACCTATTCAGAGGAAAATATAAACGTACGCTTAGAGACCTTTCTAATCCTTTAGAAATTGTAGATGCTGCTTAAGTAAAGCAGATAAATTTCCAATGAAAATTAATATTTTTTTTCATAGTTTTGTATCATTTTTAATTAATAAAATTGCTTTCCAAATGTTGCTGCAAACTGCTGCGCCACATTTACACCATAATCGATTCCTTGTGTGTTGGTGCTAGCCGCAGTTTCGCGTATCCTTTTCGAAGAAAGCTTTCACGCTTTTTCAGCTTTCAGCTTTTTTTTTTTAATTTAAACTTACATGCTAATTAAAACTACTTATCGACTAACTTAAACTACTTAAAACTACTTACATCTAACTAAATAAAAAATTAAACTTAAAAACTAGAACAGCCACAGCAAGCATTTTGATAATATTTTTTTTTTTTGGTGCCACTACTACTGTTTCCCTTAACATAACCTAAACAACTATGCAAGTCGGCCATATCTTTTCAAAACTCAACTAACTATAACTACGTTAACCACCACAACAGATTCTCCTGTTGCAACCTACTCCGGCGGTCCCAATCGGACACACTCCTGCTGAACCGCAGGCGCTCTCCTCCGCTCTGAGTGACGACGTCTCGGTCGTACAGGAGCCGCCTATCCACAGTTCGTCGGTAGACGTGGTAGATTAGCGGAAGCGCCGATCTATCCTGTATCAGCCCTCGACTATCCAAATATAGGAAAGCTTCGGGCGGAATAAAGCCGCTTAAACGCGCACTCTCAAAATATTCATCATTGGGATAGAAGGCCCCAAAGATGAGACTATTGTTCGAAGCCATCGCTCTTGTAGCGTGAAACCGAATGAGTTTCACCAGAAAATTGTCTATTCGGTTTATGTTGGCCCCGTTGTATAGGACCTGGTTGGAATAGTATTTTGTGTAGTCAGATACTGGTGTTCTGTGAAGTCCAAGGCAGCTCCTCAGACACTGCCTCTCAAACACCCGTATCTTTTCCATTTGAGATGGGGCAACGTTAAACCACACCGGGCACCCATAGGCAATCATCGGCCTAATGAGGGCCATGTAGCAAATCACCTTCACCCTGCTGTCAAGACGACTGCTATAAAACAATCGTCTTGTCAGGGCAAATGCTCCCCTAGCTCTAGCCAGAGCAGCATCTACATGTCTTCCGAAATATAGATACTGATCTAACCAGATGCCAAGGTACTTTACTACACTTTTACTCGCCAGTGGCTGTCCGTTTGGTCAAACGATCACCAGCTTTCGCCAGTTCTTTCTCGTATCCCTAGAGGCCCTAGACAACGGTGTCCTAAACAGGATAGTTTCTGATTTCTGAAAGTTGATTTTCAACTTCCAGTCATCACAAAATCTCTGGATCTTGTCGAAGTCCCGCTGCAAAAGAGTTCGAATGACTTCGACAGTAGAAGCTGTTCTGTAAACGATAAGATCGTCCGCATACGCAATTGCCTGAGTAAGACTACCTACCATATCACTGGTGTAAATGCTGAAGAGAATCGGCGAGTTTACCGCTCCCTGTTGCAGACCATTCTTAATGAAAAATTCTGTGGTAGAAGTTACATTGCCACTTTTGACAACAAACGTTCTACCAGTCAGCATGTCATGAAGCATATATAGCAGTGGTTTACTTATGCCAAGTCTGGTCAGCTTTAGATAGAGGACCTCTAACCATACGGTGTCAAAAGCCTTTTCTAAATCAACCAGACATGCACCGGTGCACTGTTTTTTGGCTTTGTTCCATTGTATATCAGAAACGAGTTTGTAGGCGGCATGAATGCAGTCATGTCCAGCCTTGAAGCCAAACTGCTTCTCTGGTATAATATTATTGTCCTCAGACCACTTGAACAGTGCACGATTGAGAATCTTTTCGAAAACCTTGCTGATACTCGGAAGGAGACTTATCGATCGGAAATTCGCCGGATTGGAGTTGTCCTTTCCCTTTTTCGGGAGAGGATGAACCACCGCCGTCTTCCAACGCACTGGATAATATGCATTATTCAGCGCGTTGTTGAACAGTGTGGCGTAAATGTCCACAGCTTCAGGGGGTAAGTGTCGCAGTACAATGTTGGATATACCATCGACTCCCCCGGACTTCTTTTTCTTTATGGAATCGAAGACGATCTGGAGTTCCACCTTCGAGATTAACAGGGGACTAAAACTACATCGCTCGGCGACTATGGCGTTTGCCAAGTTTTCGTCATCAAACCGGGTGAAACCACGGTTCTCAGATCGCCATTGCGTTATGTCGTTTCGGAGATAGACATGATGGAGCAGGGCATTGTTTTCCAGGACGCGGTTCGGGCGAATGCTATCATTCACCTTATACACTTTCTGAAAGACAGCCCCCACTGCCTCCACTTTCTCCTGAGGATCTTCAATAACATAGAAATCGTCGTCGAAGACGGCTTCCCCCGGATCAATTCCTGCTGTCAAAAGTATGTTTGTATTGTCAGTTGTTCGTTGGAGCTTAATACACGGAAGGTCGTTATGACCTTTCCTCCTAAAGATTTGTGGAAACATACTCGGGTCGCTGGAATTTACGGCCCGAATTCTGTTATTCCAAAACAAATTAATGGACAACCGATAGTTCTCCTTGATCGGTATCGTCCTGTTCATTGTTCGTTGAATCGCTTCGTCCATTTGTTGTAAGTATTCGTCGATTTCGTTGTTTGTTAGGATTCTGTTGTTTGGTGGGTAAATGGCCCTCGAACGTAGTTCTCTTGATAAGGCGTTGGTGAAGCGAGGCCAGCGCATCTTACCGTAGTTGTAAGAATGCACAGGCACATACTCCTCCAGCGCCACAAGCTCGTTCGGAAGCTGTATTATGGCGGCGAGTCCGTAGTGATCACTGTCGTACTCAATCGTCCGTAAACAGTTTCGCGGGTGTTGACCTACTCTGTTAGTAACTGTCAGTCTTGTGTCTCGCAGTAAAAGATCCAGGAAAGCACCGCTTCTCGGAAACGATGGCCTATCTGTGGCGAGAATGTCGATCCTATATTCAACATTGTAGTGGACCATCCAATTGTAAAGATGGTTACCCCGAGGATTTTGTAATTGATTTCCCCAATCTTTAAATCTCCGGCCAAAAGATAAAAGTTCTCCATTGAGTTCAGTCTTAGAGATTCGAAAAGTTTTCCGAGCTCTGTTATAAAAAGTGTAGGCTGAGGTGCTTCCGATGCGTAGGCCGCTATCACATACAGTCGCTTCCCTTGTTGGAGAGTAATGCATATGACGCAGGCTTCCAGCAGCCGGAATCGGCGCACTTCACCACTATATATGACCTTATAACTAATGCCTTTTCGTATAAAGATAGCGACCCCGCCTCCTTGAGTGGATAAAACCGAATTGTGGATCATGGTAAATTCACTTTTGTTCAACTTCGAAAAATGTGATATTGAAATCGATAGAAGTGGAATATGGATGGAACCAGTTTTCTGAATATTTATCCGACAGTTTGCAACGCATCCCGTCGAATTGCCTTAAAGTGCGTTCAGGTGCAATTTCGTGCAATTTTTTACAGCTAAGTGCATTTCTCTTTCCAATTTCCTCAGACACAAATTCTTTGCGGAAATTATTTACGAATTGTAGTGAAGTGATTTTTGTACCGATGATACATACCTCGAATGGAATTTTAATCTCCGACGAAGTATGCGTTGCGGAAAATTCACCGCTCTGATCTGATGGATACCTTGCTAGGGCAGACTTAAAATATCTCTTAATATTACGACATGTATTCGAAATATAATTCAAATCAAAACGCAGCACTTGCTCTTTTGGGTTCTCTAGAATGCCCTTTTGGGTTCTCTAAAAATCCGAAATTGGTTTGGATGTACCCCAGATATGCCTAAACTGATAGATACGACCAAAAAGACAGAAGGAGGACAATGTTGGTAAAAAGGCTAAAAAAAGAATTGATAAAATATTGTCATATAACTTTAAAAGTATCCATATGTAAACGTTTGGTAGAAAGGAGAAGGAAATTAATCCTCTGGGGATAATATCACGTTCCACGTACGACCTTTTCAGAAATCTTGGACGGATCTGTCATTAAGGGCCCAGTTATAGCTATCATTGAACAACTTCATTGGAACACAACACATGATGTAATTGAAGTGTCACCACCATAGCTTTTTATAAGAATTTTTCGAAAATTCCGTTTTAGTTCGCTGGAATGGCAATCATTACCTCACTTTAATAAACCTTGATCAGTGAGAACTATAATTAAAAATTTAAACATTTTTGGATAACCATGTTCTAAAATTCATAAGCTTTGTTTTGACACCAACTCGCCATTGATTAGATTTAAAAAAAAAACAGCCGCAAGTAGTTAAAGAAAATTTCCAATGATGGTTTACAATGAAAGGTAAAACTGGGCCCTAAAAAAGACTGGACCTTCAATAGTAAATCATCAAATTATCTGATCCCTCTCCACACCAAATCGTACAATCTATTAACTCCTGAACACGGCGTCGAACTGAGGTTGATAGATTGTTTTGAACACTTCCTTGAGCAGTAGTAATGTTTTCAGCCGACCTTGCAGTACGTTATGAACTTTGCTTGGGCCTATCACCGACAGACCCTCTTTCTTCGAAATCATTCACTACAAGATAAATAGTGAGAAAAATTTCATGTAACATTCTCATCTTCACAGTAATCGATAATTAATTTTGATAAAATGTTTTAACGATTAAAAGACGTTGGTTTATCGATTATTTTTTCATATTAAATTTGCCACGTGTCTACTTTACGACTGCCAAATATGAACTGTCAAGACTATTGTTAATCAAAATGGCGGCAAAACAAAGTAGTATACCTTCCCGGTGGACACCGTGTATTTTTGTTTGTTTGTCATATGTTTTATAGATTGTTATTCTGAAATATTTTATTGCAATAATTTTATAATTAACATTCGAATGCGTTTTTTTTGTTCTTTCATTCGTAGACAAACCAGTTAAATTAATGGAAATATAACCAATTTAGTTGCCACTAAGTGTATTTTAATAGATGCAACACTGACATGGCAGTTAAAAAGAATCGTTTAAGCTATCACCTCTGCTCTAATAAGTGATAGGTAGAGATGTGGAATATGTGCATATTGCAGATGACACCGGCTCCTTTTGAAATGCAAAATAAATATTTCAATATTCATCGAACATTCACTAGCAGCTGCAATGTGTCTACATATTTATGAAGAATATCTGGTTTAAGTAGTTCTTTGAGAAATATGTCGCAGTTGTAATTCTAATCTATTTCTACTGAGCTCACAAGCATTGACCTTTACCTACTACTAAGAATATTAGCAAACAAGTTTTTACTAAGCGCTAAACTATCTTTTTTATATTTTTGCATTCATAGATGTGAGGATCATCTTCTTAAGCTCGATCAGTTAGTAAACAAAAACATGATCTAAATCTAAACTGACTGCACTACCTTGTAACATATTCAACACTTATTGTGCATGTGGTTTTATTGCGTTTCTGTAGATTTTATCAACATCGAAATGGATAAGA
This sequence comes from Rhingia rostrata, assembly GCA_949824845.1. Classification (NCBI taxonomy): domain Eukaryota; kingdom Metazoa; phylum Arthropoda; class Insecta; order Diptera; family Syrphidae; genus Rhingia; species Rhingia rostrata. The sequence continues at coordinate 19,993,527 of OX463755.1, read as the reverse complement.
AGTATCTACCATCAACCGATTGGCGTAGGTGGCATATCAACTAGCGTAGTATCACGGATTATCTTCGTCTAGTCAAGAGCCCAAGAATCCAAGAATGTCTCGATCACGATAGGAGAGGAAACTTGCAAGACAACACCATGATCAGTCAGTTGGAAAGAATCCGATTTGTATGCCAATACTCAGCCGGAAGTCCGTCATCGTAGCATCAGCATGTAACGCAGACCCTGACTATTGTGCAGAGAAGAGAGAGATCCAATGGCTGTGATTAGCCAAACGGATGTTTGGAGTGGGTATGATGCGATTGCGGCTGTAGTTTGTGGCACAAGTTAATTGCTGACACTTGTAGATCCTGTTCTATAGTTAGCTTTTACTTTGATTCATCTGATAGTGGCGCTTGACAAGGTGATGAGGCTTAACATGGAGATTGTTGTATAGGTGATGAGTCGTTGAAGCAGGCAATGGACTAAGTTACAGGGTGTTCATCGAAAAGTTTTACCACCATGTTTGGTTACCATAATTTAGGCAGTACCTATATTTTGCTTATGACTTGGTAAATATTATTTACAAATTTATCTCTACTGGCCTTATACAGCTCAGCGGGAAGGCTGTGATTTCCTGCAGCCTTGTTAAGCTTAACTTTGTGTACAGCTTTCCTCAATTCACTTAAGTCGACTGGTTGTTTTCGCTGTCGTCGTCAATATTGATATATATTGTTGCCCGAGCCGATTTTAGCCCCTCGGAATGTTCAGACATCTAAAATACTGCATGCATCCCTCTTGTCTTTCCCTTTAGGATTAATTTGCTTAAACTTTCATTGATCTGGAGACAACAATGTCGCCTTTTGGATATCAAGGTGAGGAAACCATATGCTGGCTATAGTGGCATTTCGTTCCTCATCAAAAACAATTAGCCCAAGTCCATATTTTTCATCATTTTTCCTCTGTCGGAGCGCGTGCACATATAAGGCTTATCTTGTATTGGATTGTTTTCATACGTTCGCTAATGTATTGGAAACATAAGACTTCTTGAAAAAGTCTGGCACTTAAAACAAATTCACATCCGAATATTCGCTGTTTCTGCTGGTAGTAGATGTTTTAGTGTTTTTTTATATCTTCCTTTGCCCGGGCTATCTTATTGTATTTTCTGGATGGCAGTTACTTCTGCTTTGTAAAGGGTGGTCCAACGAAAGGCAAGATTTATTGTAAATAAAACAAAAAGTTTTCACAGAATAATTTTAATATTTTCTATTATGATAGAAGATATGACACTTTTGTGCGAAACAAACTATCGGCCAAATACTTGCCACGGCTTCGGTGGCATACCTCTATCCGATGGACTATAATTTAAATGTCTCTGAGACATAATTGATGTTCAGTGTCGTTAATGTGCCGAATTATCTCAATCTGTAGCTCTTGAATTGTCATTGGATAGTTGACGTACACTTTTTCTTTAAAATATCCCCAATAAAAAAAGGTCCAACGGGGTAAAATCACATAATCGTGGCATCGCCACGACATGAGAAAACACGGCCATTGAATTTCTCGCTCAAAAGAGCCATTGTTTCATTGGCTGTGTGGTAAGTTAAACCATCCTTTTGGAAGCACATATCATTCAGTTCCATATCCCCGATTTCTGGTCACAAGAAGTCCGTTATCATCTCGCGATACCGAACACCATTCATCGTAACTGCTTGGCTGACCTCATTTTTAAAGAAGTACGGCTTGGTGACGCCAGCCGACAAACAGCATGAAACAGTCACTCTTTGTGGATGCATCGGCTTTTCAAGAATCATTCTTGGATTCTCATTTGCTTGTTAACGAATCCACTGAAGTGAAAGTGTGCATCGTCGCTGAAGATGATTTTCTTTGTAAGGTTACCATTCACTTGTGTCTGGCCGGCCAAACATTCGGAGTATTGACGACGCTTAAAATGGTCAGTTGGGTTCAGATCTTGAGTCTTTTGAACCTAGTAAGCGTGTTAATTCAAATCTTTATTCAAAATTCGCATCAGTGATGTTCGTGAGATGTTCAATTGTTGGGTACGACGATGGTTCGAGGTTGACGGCTTTTCTGCCACACTATAGCGAACAACAGCAATTTTTTTTTTGCAGAACGAACTGGGCGGGGCAAAGGTTTTTTTTAACATTTCCTACAGATCTAGTTTGCAGAAACTTGCGCACAATCCTCCTGATTGTGGACAAATTTGTGTTCCTCTCCATGGTCGAGTTTCGTTGTTATTTAATTGGCTTAATGCCGATAGTATAGCCTGGCAGATGTTCAGAAATTTTTTGATGTAAGATTAAAAAAAAAACAACAACAAAGAAGTGTCGAATTAAGTTGGGAAAGAAACTTTACGTTAAGGTGTGACACACAATAAACATCGTGCATTATGGTTGGAACACCCTTTAGGCTTCCGCCAGGTATTCCCCTGTATCTCTCCTGACTTACCCCTGAGTATCCTAGAAGACGCACCAGGTGTTCGCCTGCACCTCTCCTGACTTACCCCTGAGTATCCTAGAGGACCTGTTGTCAGAATATGCAGAAATTCATTCAGATTAACTGGGACTGTAGACGCCAATGTTGACTTAATCTTTGCTGGTTTTACGTTTCCGTGGGAGTGAGAGTTAATGCAGTTCGTCATACAAATTGGTCGTATCGTAACCGTGCTTAGAATTTTCGAATTAGTGGAACTACCTTGCGACGCATTTTGAAGGATGAATTGCATGTTTTCCGCTTGAACTGCAATTGTCTCCGAGAATATTGCCGATAGATCGTCTATGCCGCATAGAAGATCTACTCGACCTAAACAGTCGCTCGAATTGTTGACACTGCCTTTTGGAAGCAAATCTTGATGACCGACGAGGCCCACTTCACACTCTCTGGAGCCGTTAATAAGCTTAATTGCTGCATTTGGCAAACGAGGACGGAGAATCCACACGAGATCCATGAAACACCATTGCATTATCAAAAAGTGACTGTTTGGGATGGTTGAGTGTTGTAGAACGAGGGTAGACGAGGGTAGATTGGCTTTAACTTGTAATTCTAACTACACATCAACATTTAACACGACGAAAGACACCAACACTATAAACCACCCAGGTAAAAATGACATGGAATGAGTACCTACCTGGCCTGCTGTACCAGGCAAACCTAGACAAGTTGTCTGGGAATTTCAAGGGTTAATCAGGCCCCTTGAACAGAGATGATGGCGAATGAACCGAAAGGCCAACGGCAGCGCTCAATGCCGTAGTTGATACTGATCGCCCCGTGTCCTAGGACAATCTTATAAATTGGAACAGGCCATCATGGTTTGGGGGTTGTGCTGTGGGTAAACTACCCACCCATGGAAAAAATACACGTTACGAAGCAATTAATAGCCAACCAATTTTATAGTTGACGAACAGTCTAAATCCAAAGGACAACGACGTTCGTATCTGCCCCTGGTATGTAAGAACATTAAGCAGGAGAGGTGCATGCGAACAACTAGCGGAAGCCCTAAACTGATACAAAGCAGATATTACTGCCAACAGGAAATAGGATGACATCTACTACGGACCGTGTTATGAGCAGAAACAGCGGCTATTCGGATGCATATTTGTAATAAGTGCCAGACTTAGGCAAGATGTATTATGTTTCCAAGATATTAGCGAACGCATTGTAACAATCCGCATCAAGACCAAATTCGCCGACATAAGCCTTATATGCGCTCACGCCCCAACGGAGGAAAAAGGTGATATAGCTGAGGATTACTTCTACGAGCTCCTATTAGCGACTACCGAAGCACGATGGTCAAATCCTACTGGGAGATTTTAACGCAAAGGTAGGAAGAGAAGACATGTTAACCAGTATTGTCGGAAAACATAGCCTACAGAAACCATACAAAATTTTAATGTTGAAAGACTGTAATCGCAAGAGACCGCTCAGACCTTCTCGCAACGCGTATCACTTAACCTCTCGATTAAGACCATACCACCAGCATCGAATGTCGAAGAAAATTGGCAACAAGCCATTAGACCAACCGCAATTGATGTGCTAAGTTTTTCCGCGCAGACCAGCAAGAAACCCCTGGTTTGATGAGGAATGCCGACAGATGCTCGCAGCCAAGAAAAAGAGCAACAAAAGCGCGCGATCGAGGATATAGAGAGGTCCCACTCCAGGAATGATGTTCGCAAGTTAAAAACGTCAAAGCCGAGGATGCAAGGCTCGAACAGAATCCTGTCGAGATGAAGAAGCAAATATCGTAGTTTAGACACAGTCGATGCTGAGGATATGGAAGAACCACTTCTGCAGACTGTTAAACGGCGATGACGAACAACATTCCGCTGTCAGGCAGAACGAACCATTTTATTGGCAATGACAGCTAAAACTACCAACTACCAGACCTCATTGAAGTGACGATAGCAATAGCTAAACTTAAGCTTAATAAGGCTGCCGGAAATGACGGCCTTCCCGTCGATCTTAATACCCCCGGCGGAGATGACTTGGTAAGTAACATCCAACATTTCATAAGCCCAATCTGGTCGGAAGAAAGCATGGCTGAAGAATGGAACCTCAGCATCGTTTGCCCGATCCACAACAGAAGAGACCCTCCTCAACATGGGCATAAGTCTCCTCAACATCACCCGTCATATAAGAACGCCTGAAACCGTTTACCAACAATCTGATCCGCCCTTATCAGTGTGGGTTAAGGCCAGGAAAGTCCACAACCGATCAAATTTTTACACTTCGATCATGAAAAAAGCCCAAGAAGTCTAAATCAATACCCACCACCTATTCATCGAATGCAAAGCCGCAGACGACAGCATTTATAGAGACGAACTATGCAGAGCCATTTCTAGTTTTGGTATACCGCCCAAAGTCGTCCGTTTAAGTAGGATGACGATGAGGAATTAAAGCTGCTCTATCAGGTTCAGAATCTACCTCACCGACACATTCAATACCAAAAAAAGATTTAGGCAAGGCGATCTGCTGTCATGTGAAATCGTCAATTTAATTCTTGAGAGGATAGTGCAAAGCTTCCGAACCAACACCAGAGGCACAATATTTCGAAAATCGGTGTTACTACTAGCATACGCTGACGATATTGCCATCATTGGTAGCACTCAACGTGATGTCATAGCCACGTTTGCTAGTACAGAGAAGGAAGCATCAAAAATGGGTTTAGCAGTAAATGAGGGCAAGACAAGGTATATGCTGTTAACACGAAAGGACACACAACATCGACAAATTGCCAACCGCTGTTTTTTTCTGGCTAAGAAGGCAATTCAGTAGTAAATCCCTCACTCGAACTTCTAAGGAGATTCTATATAAAACCCTGATCATCCCAGTTTTGCTCTACGGCGCTGAAGCATGGACCGTCTCAACCAATTTGGAGTGCGCAACTGGAGGCAGTTAAATTAAGGCAATTAAAGAGGCATTTTGGTTGAGGCCCAGGTTCAATCTGGACTGTAGCGCCACTTAAGAAAGTAAGTAAAACTGAAGGGGCCGGGGCTTGCGCAAAAACCCTCATTATGTCAAATTTTTTTTAGAGAAGGCTAAACTTTTAATAGAAATCGATATCGGTGAATGTTACCTCATTATGTCTGCCCAGTCCATAAATGTTGGAAAAGTTTTGGACGGTTACATGGCATTGAACGGAAATTCCCTGAGCGTGTTCTGTCAAAAAATACTTATTTTTGGTGGTTATTTAATGTGTGTCCGAGAGTTATTCTCGAGAGTTAACTTCATCTAAAGCGTTTGATAAGGAATATAGGAATTGGGTGGATATTTAATGGGTGTCTGGTAGTTATTCTCGAGAGTTAACTTCATCTAAAGCGTTTGATAAGGAACTGATAAGATGTCACTTAACCACAAATCAGGTATCAACAAATCCAAAGATGAAGCCAAGAAAATAAATCCAAAGATTTAATGCTTATTTTTTGCGGAAATGCAAATTAAAAAAATTCGTATATTAAACTAATCTAAAAATTTACATAACGTTTTATTTTGGTCCGACTGTACAAAAAAACAAATCACCCCCACCATCGATTTGGTATGCACAAATTAATAATTTTCGGGAATATCTCATAAATATTACGTCTAATTCAAGTTATATTTCTGTTACACAGATACATCCTCCATAATATAAATTCCAGTAATTTAAGATCATTAAGGCATCACATGCCATCTTCGTAAAAGGTTACCCATGTTGATTTTGCCCCAAATCGAGAACAAAAACAAAAGAAGTCATTAAAAATGGTGCTAGGCAGTGCCAACCGAATATGGTTGTGTCTTATATTTATTTTTTTTCTAATCAACTCATACCATCACTAAAAAGCTGTCTGATTGTTTTTTTTTTTTTGGTAACGCCACTCAATTTACGTCAAATTTAGACTAATGACATATAATAACCATTCACCGGTATCTGAAAGATTCTAGTTTTTCAAATACTCAATTAATAAGTGGTTCTCTAATGTTCGATGATATATGGTTTATGGCGGCACTTAATACTTGTGACCACAAGTGTAAGAAGATTTGTTGTATCGCCTCTACTATCATCGTTGATATTCCAATGTGAATTCAATTCTGAGTAACTGTTGAGAAGAATCCAAAAAAAAAAAAAAAACCAATAACCCGCTGAGAAGTGAGTGCTAAGAAACAATTATCTGACTCTTGATCTGTTGCCGGAACTGATGTGTTTCAGAATTTTATCCTGAAATTTGCACACTCATTTACATGGCAATTCATTCAAGAAAGAATAATATTTTCGCAATAATAAAAATTCACAACCAACAGATGGATGACGTTTAATACTAAAGACGTTCGATTTAAATTGAATTCTCCAGAAAGTCCTTGAAATGTTGTTTCGATCGAAATTATTCAATGCATATCTGGTCTTGTTGGTAAAGTCTTTATATCGTATAATATTTATACGTTCGTTGTTACAGTAAAATTATACGATATCCGAACGGTATACTAAACCGATTTGGTTGTTATTTTATGGGCTTAATGTCTGACAGATGTTCAGAAATGTTTGGGATTTCATATGTAAGCTTAAAAAAAGCATGAGAAGGCTACAGTCCGCTGCGCGTATAGTTTAATACCCTATCCCAACCCATCCTAAAAATTAATATCCCCAAAATGAGGGATTTATGGCGATGAACTATAAAAAAATGTCTTTGTCACAACATATTTTTCTGACAGTTTATCAAGATCTTGTATGGTTCGTCGAAAAACAACGTTTTTCTGCTGCAAACGCCCCCAAAAAAAAGTGGACGTACGTTAAAATGGAATATACACAAAAAATTCAAAAAAAGTGGAATATATTAAAATTTGACTGAAAAACTTTTATACTAAGAACACCCCCTTAAAGTGGGAGTGGAAAAAATGGTGTATGTCTGTCTAAATATCTTGTTCACAAGCTTTTTCAAAATTCCTTACCGTTTTTGCAAAAAGAAAGTTTTTCAGAAAATCGGGCGCGGCAAAAAACTAGACCCTCTAAACTGCGCCAACTACAGAGGCATAAGTCTCCACAACATCGCCTACAAGATCCTATCTGTCGTAATATGTGAAAGTGAACGCTTGTAACCGTTTACCAATAACCTGTTCGGCCCTTATCAGTGTGGCTTAACGCCAGGTTAGTCCACAAGCGATCAAATTTTCACACTTCGGCAGATCCTGGAAAAAAAAGTCCAAATCGAGACGACCCATACAGAGCCATGTCTAGTTTTGGTATACCGCCCAAGCTCGTCCATTTTTGTAGGATGACGATGGGGAATTGTCGCTGCTCCATCAGGGTCGGAAACGACCTTACCAACACATTCGACACAAGAAAAGAATTTAGACTAGGCGATGCGCTGTCATGTTACTTCTTATATTTGATTCTTGAGAGGATTGTGCAAAACTCCCGAGCCAACACCAGACGCACAATTTTTTAAGGATCGGTGCAACTACTAGCATACGCCAACGATATCGACATCATTGTTAGGACTCAACGTGATGCCATAGCCACGTTTGCTAGTATAGAAAAGGGAGCGGCAAAAATGGGTTTAGCAGTGAAAAGAAAAAGTATCTGCTGTCAACACGAAAGGATACACAACATCGACGAATCAGACAGAACGTCACCATTGACAGACATAATTTTGAGATAGTAAGTCTCCGCTATTAAATCAGACAACAACATCTCGTCAGAAATTAAACGAAGAATTACTCTTGCGAACCGGTGTTTCTTCGGGCTAAGAAGTAAAGCCCTCACTTGAACCACTAAGGAGATCTTTTATAAGGCCGCGGACAGTCTTAAAAGCGGATGAAGGATTCCTTTTTCGATTTGAGAAGAAAATTCTTCCGTTGATGTGCTAGTGGCTATGGAGACGAAGATTCAACCAAGAACTATACGAGCTGTGCAGCGACGTTCCCTGGTCAAAAAAAAACGTATTAGACGGTTAAGATGGCTAGGACATGCAGAACGAATGGACACCAATACTCCGGCTCGCAGAGTCTTCGATTCCCAGGCAGACGTCGGACGCAGTTGAGGAAGACCTATCCTTAAGTAGAAACCGACGTCAACCAACTTGGAGTGTGCAACTGGAGGCAGTTAGCTAAGGACCGGGCTAATTGGAGAGACATATTGGTTGAGGCCCAGGTTCATTCCAGACTGAAGCGCCACTTAAGTATGTAAGTGGGTGGATTTCAAAAATTTGAACACTTGTTCTGCTTCGTCTATAAACCAAATTTCGAAATTCTAGCCCAGCTCTAGACTGACGGACGGACCGACAGACAGACATGGCTAGATCGACTCAGTTAGCGAGTCTGAGTCAAGCCATATACTTCGAGGTATATCTAGCGAAATTGTCTCTCTATTTTACAAACTATGTATCAAAACTAATATACCCCTCTGGGATAGGGTAAGAAAATTGTAATTTTGCATGACCCCGGGGTCGTCGAAAATTTCGAAAAACTCAAAAATTTTGTTCAAAACATGAAAATTGTTGTGACCCCAGGGTCGTCAGAAAATTTTAAAAGTTTTAAAATTTTGATAAAAAGATGGGCATTGTGAATGCATACTGCTTTTCTAATGCCAGGCTTTGAATGCTTTTGCACTACGTTGCATATGTTATGAGCACTTGCAAAAAGAGCATCGTGAATGTGTATGAGGACATTCACGATGCTCTTTTTGCTTTTGCTTGCGCAGTTGGTGAGTTCACAATGCGTTTTAGAAAATTATTCATTGCACGTTTGCCCAGTTGATGCGTTCACAATGCATTTTAGGAAAATATGCATTGCATCATAATAGTTGGTTTAAATTTTGAAACGCTTGATTAAGCAGTAATGCAGAAGTACTGCATTTCAGCCATTTTGTTGAAAATGTCTGCACTTTTATTCGATGAAAAACTTCTTCTATGGATTAGAAATTATCTACTGAAGCGTTTAACTCAAGTTGTTTTGGACGGATTGAAGTCTGCAACTCACCAAATAAATGCTGGAGTCCCCAAGGCTCTGTTTTGTCTCAAACTCACTTTCTCATTTTTATAAATGGCCTCCTGTCAGCACTTTCTCTAAAAATACAAATTTTGGCGCAACAGGCTCGTAGGTACCCAGGGCCGAGCTTTCTCACAACCATTCATGTGTGCGTGTGTACTTCTTGCACTATGGCGGGTCCTCCTGTTTTATGCCGACTCCAAACGGCGAATTCGATATAAGCTTTCCTCGACAATTAATACCACTCATATGATTTGTCAGATCATCATGAAAGAAGGACCAGCGCAAAATCATTTAGACCTTCTGCGCGACAGTTCATCGTACTAGCCATCGCGCCACTGAGCCTTCCAAAATTATTTCTTTGCTGATGACAGTACTCTCAGCTTCCCATATTAGTTTCAAGGTCCACGACCGTCATCTTCGAACGTAGACTCTAAACAATAAGCTCGTTGAATTCCAACCTTGACAGCATTACAAAATGGGGTAAATCCAACTTATTGGAATTCGATGCTTTCAAAACGCAATGCTGTCTTCTGTCATCAAAGAGAATCCTAAATCAACTGTCATTGTCCATGAATGGCATTTACGTCAAAGAAACCGAAAAACTTTCCATGCACGGTTTGTGCGTTACTAACGAATTATGTTTGAACCATCACATATTTCAAATGGCTAAAAATGCAGAAAAAATATAGTTTTCGATAAGATGTACGTGAAACTCCTCCTCCTCGGCTAATGCCGAACCATTGATTTGGCTTGAAGAATAAACACTCAACAATTGATCAGATGCATAGAATCACTGACTTAATTGAAAATGCTTTTGAAGAGTAAACAAATTTCATTTCTTGACAATCCGCAAACATTTGACAAGGTATAGCACGAAGGTTTGATCCAAAAACTTCAAAGCAACTGCTAAAGCAGAATTAAGAACTCACTCAACGTTAAGATACATTATGGCTGGGATACCTCGAGGTAGTTTCATAGGTCCAGTATATATACTTTATCTCGTATCTACTAGAAGATAATATTTCTATACTTTCTGTAGGAAAACGGTAGCAATAGCAACTAATTAGCTTGAAATGGCAGCCAAAATATTTAAGAATGCACTTAAAATTGGCAGATTAGATTAAATGGCTTCGTTAACACCGTAGACAATAACCGGGACTAAGCCTACATTTAGATTAGGTCTCTTCAGTGTAAAAAAAAAATCGAACATTGGTATTTGTTTAGGCAAAGATTATAAAGTCATACAGATGACGCATTGAGAACAAAAAACAGATACTTTCTCATCTTCAAACTACGGGCGGGCGGTGTGCACGTGCACACATGAGAAACGAGATCCAAAGATATGGCGGGCGGTGCCAGTGCGACCCGCCATAAACCAAATTTTCTTGTATGCAGTGCGTCATCTGTATGAATTTAACGGGTTTTTCAACAGGGACGCTACAAAAGTTGAGCGACAGGGACAGCAAACGACGCCATATTTCTTGCCGCTTTTTTGACATTTCTCTTCAGTAAGGTTTGCCATTTCATGATGGAGAGATATACGATCCAACAACGAGTCGAAATTATTAAAATTTACAACCGAAATTCGGAGTCAGTGGCCTCAACGTTAAGAGCGCTACGTCCAATTTATGGTCGTCATAATCGTCCTAGCAGATCAACAATTGAGCGTCTAGTGGAAAAATTTGAATCCACAGTACGAAATGTTCCCGTGCCAGTGAGACAAAGAAGTACCCGTAGTGTCGAGAATATTCCTGCCGCTAAGGCTTCAGTTGAAAAAAGCCCAAATGTGTCTCTCACACGTCGTTCTCAAGCGTTGGGCATCTCTGTGACGTCGTTGTGGCGAATTTTGCGAAAAGATCTTGACCTACATCCTTACAATACTAAATTGACGCAAGAACTGAAGCCGCTTGACCACCAGAAGCGTCGTATGTTCGTGAATTGGGCTGAGCAACAACTGGAAAATGATTCGGATTTTCATCGAAAAATCATCTTCAACGATGAGGCCCATTTCTGGCTGAATGGCTTCGTCAATAAACAAAATATGCGGTACTGGTCAGGCAGCAATCCACACGTACTCCATGAGTCATCATTGCATACCGAAAAAATTACGGTTTGGTGTGGTTTATGGGCCGGCGGCGTCTTTGGGCCGTATTTCTTCCGTGATGATCAAGACCGGCACGTTATTGTGAATGGGAATCGCTACCGTTCAGTGATTACCGAATATTTTTGGCCCCAATTGGATGATATGGACTTGGAGGACATGTGGATCCAACAGGACGGCGCCACAAGCCAAACAGCAAATGCCACGTGTTATCTCACGAAATGGTCCAGTCGCTTGGCCGCCTCGGTCGTGCGATTTGACGCCATTAGACTATTTCCTGTGGGGCTACGTCAAGTCTATGGTCTATGCCAACAAGCCAGCGACGATTGATGAACTTCGTACGAATATCGAACGTGAAATTGCAGCAGTATCGGCCGATTTATGCTTGAAAACCGTCGAAAATTGGGTTCAGCGTCTGGACTTCTCCAAGCGTGCCCGTGGTGGCCATGCAAAAGAAATCGACTTCCATACATAATGGCATCGAACGTTCTTTTACAGGAATACAAAATTTCATCAAAATTCATATCCAAAACCGTTTTTGTTTTATTTAAAAAAAACTTTTGTAGCGTTCTTATTGAAAAACCCTTTATAATTTTTGGTTTATGTCAAAACACTTACATATTCAGGTGACTAGTAATAAAAGTAAATTTAACTGCTTATTCTACCTGTCAACATAAATTCAACTGAAGGGGTATTATAGCGAGGATTTTCTACTTTGCTCCTTAGTCTCGGTTATATTGCATGGTATAAACTTAGCCATTGGAGCTGACCTATGGAAATAACCAGTCACGTCAATGCGAAAGATGTCTAATGAAGTATAGATGTCATTAGCTCAGCATTTAGTCCTGTATGGTGTTAACGAAAAATTTTTAAAACTAAAAAAATTAGTGCCGCCCACATAAGTCCACATGGTAAACGTAGCCACTGATTTTAACCTGAACCGGAACACACATTCCAGCCTATATAAACAACAAGGCAGTGGAATATTCAAGTACAGTCAAATATCTAGAAATAACTTTAGGCGTTACACTGTGCTGGAAGGCACATGTGAAGAAAAATACGCTGTCACATCCTACCTTGTAAACAAGTATCCATAAAAAGTGGACGTGGTTAACCCTTTGTTCAGACAGTGCGTCGAATTCTTGTATGGTTTGACAAAAGCCAACGTTTTTTTTTGAAAACATTATGGAAAACTGATTTTTTCTACTAAAAACGCCCCCTAAAAGTGGGTGTGCAAAAATCTTAAATCTTTTTTTGAACAAATATCTATTTTGTTCAAATAAAGATTTAAGATTTTTTAAGATATTCTAAATACCCTTCTCAAAAACTTTTCATTACATTTAAAAAAACCTTATCCGAAAACCGGGCGAGGCAGTATGTGGATTGGAGAAACAAAAATCAAAGCAAATTGTACAAAATTTCATCGTTTTCAAAATGAACGGCGCATACTGAACATACTGGTCCGACAGACATGGCTAAATCATCTCAGTTACAAGTTGGCGATTCTCAGCCGATCCAAATACTTTAAGGTTTTAATAGCTACATAAAATCTAGCTATACAAACTTTATATCAAAACTTATATACCCCTATGGGATATGGTATACAAATGCAGTTGCAAAATAGGGGTTACCAGAGGTTTCATTTTAAGACTTTTTGCTTTTTCAATAATTGATATCAGTGTTACTGAAGACAAATGAAGAAGTTTAGTGGAAATCTTAATTTTTATAATTGCCAACAAATTATACATTTAAATATCTGATATAATTTAAATGAGTTTTTGAATGGTATGATAATTAATTAGTAAAACATCATTAATCACACGAACGAGGCGAATACATTAATTAAGTGTGTGCAAAACTACAAATGATCATATGAAAATGAGTCGTTATTTTAATTACTGTATGTATAATCGTTTCTTTCCCTCATTAATATTCATAATCAAGTTCTTTCATAACTTTATAAAATTGATTGCATATGATAAATGCAGAGTAAAATAACGTTATTAAGATATGAGCATGGTTGTGTAGGATGTTGCAAATCACGTTAAATCATATCTTTTGTTTGTGCAAATTTTGCTGATTTTTTTTTTCATATTAGATAAAAGCTATTAATAGAATAAAAATAAAAGTGCACAAAGCACAACTTTTTTTTTTAATAACATAAATTATAAATTTCTAGTTTTGTTTAAAAAAAATGTTATTCCGTTCATAACTGCATACTCAGTTTTATTGAAAAAAAAAATTAGTTGACTTATCACTTAGGGTGGGGTGGTCATAAATGCACCAGTGGTGTAAAATGCGCCACAGCTATATCCAGCAAACCGGTTACTGTATTGGTGTATACGTCATTTATATGTATCCGTTACAGTAACCAACTGCGTTAAGGGCCAAACCCACCGAGCAACCGAAACCGAAACTTTGTTTTTCATTTTTTTTAAACTGCTAATTACATAAAATTTGCTGTGTTTTTCAGTTAAAAATACTTCTTAAATAAAAGATATTAATAAGCCACACTAATCTCATCTATTTTTATTTCTTAAAGTCTTTTTATTTTGATATAAAACGATTTTATTTTTTTTTCCGTACCGAAATTTTACTTTTTCATTTTGCAGTTTTGCAACTCAACGTACCGAAACTTGCAACTTTTTTTTTCATCGTTGTAATTTCTGTTTGCCGAAGTTCGCAGACGTCACTTTTCTGACGTTTTTTATGTCAAAGTGAATTGTTTGTTTTTTTTATTTATTCTTCTTTTTTGTGTGATGAAAAGCTAACGTGAAATAAAAATGGAAATGGAATTAATTAACAAAATTAGAAAAGAAAATTCTGAAGCAAAAAAAAAAAGCTAAAGATGCTAGCATTCAAAGAAAACAGGAATTATACAGTTTCGAGTCGAAACTAATTCTTGAAGTAGAATCTCATAAATCTATTTATGATAAAACTTGCAAAGAATATAAAAACAGGAACATAAAAGCATCTGATATCGGAAATAACGGGCCGGATACTCCTCCAATTTTGTTGAGATTCGGTAGAATTCTCCATTAATTTTTCGGTCTCGATTTAGGGGATGAATCCAATGTTTTTAACGTTTTGTTCTTTTCAGCGTTGCAAAATATAACGCGACATATAACAAAATTTTCTTTTTTTTATAGATCCGCATTCTGAATTCACTGAATGTCAAATGTGACGTTAAATTTTTTTTCAGTTTCTGTGCTATGTTCGGTGGGAATGAAATGTCATAATTGAACAGAAAAATGAAAAAATAAAACGAAGTTTCGGTTTCGGTTGCTCGGTGGGTTTGGCCCTTTAGACTTTAGTCTGGTCGTGTCCATAGATAAAGGAAGTAAAGAGATACCAAACTTCTATCTCTCTCACCCTGAATCCCCGCAAGAGTTAGTTGTTTTTGTTGTAATCCACCACTAATGCACTCCTGTCTGTGAATACATGTATTTCCGAGTAAAAGAATTCAGCAGACAAAAAATTTTGGGTTTGGACACTTTCATTAACAGCTGTTTAGCAGTGTGGTAGATTTATTTTTTTTTTCTGACATTTCAGTCGACATTCATTTATTTTTTTGCGTTTGTTGTTTTTGCGTGCGTGGAAATATATTCGCACTCTGTCCTGTCGCACTTCACAAATTAACTTTATGTAAACTTTTGGGCGCACTTTTTGTTTTATTTTGCACTTCAATTTTACACAAACCAACGAAAATAGTAAAAAAAGTAAACAAACCAAAAATTTAAATGACAGCTCAAAATTGTATGTTTTGGTGAATACAAACATATGTTTTTGAATGTATTCAGTGAAGTAAATGTTTGTTTTGTAAATTATATGAATTGAATTTATTCAACTCCTCCTTCAGGACAAAAACAAACTATTTAAGTGTAATAATTAATTTATATAAAAGATGATTTCCGTGAGGATGTATTAATATAATAATTCTCTACGAGTTTTCGTTGTCGATTCCTACTTCGGAGTGATCTGGTGTTGCGTTATTCGATAAGCAAGATTTTGAAGATGGTATATTTCCAACTCAGAGTTATTATAAGTAGGATAATTTCTTATTTTTATAAATGATATAAATGGTGTTTGAAACACCGACTTTTATTATGTCTCTGTTGTTCAGAAAAAGTTGAGTTTCATATTTAATGGTAACGAATTCGCCCATTTCATATTTTTGATAAACTGTTTTTTTTTGCTGATAAATTTATTTCTTTGCAAAAAATTAATATTCCACTTACCAACAGCCGTATTAATTAAAGCAAATTAGATGTGAATTATCTTTAATCAATGGATTTATCGAGAAAACTTCCAAGGCCGTATGTCAATTGCGTTAAAAAGAGGGTTACATTTTATCCTCTTTTTTTGTTTAATTTTTGACTTTTCTGCACCATACTAATGTCAAAAATTATTCACTGGTTAAAATTTAACGCAATTGCCACACGGAATAAAGATGTCCGCCCTACTTTGTTCATGTTAAGCATATTCAACATACATCGAAACTGATATTATTCAGAGTTTAAACGCAATATTGAAAACCTTAAATAATTAAAACACGTGTTTTCTGGTTGGTAGGTACAAAACAAAGAACAATTTATTTCAATTGTTAACCGTACATGCCATACAAAACAGTGATATGCTACTTTCTCAATATAAATTACATTTCGATCTTATTTTCAAATAAATAAAATAAAACAAAAATAAGTTTAGATAATAATTGTTAATTTTTGTATTAATACGGCTGCAACAGTTGTGTCACAGTCTGTATTCCTGTTATTTTTTGGCATAACTAAGCAAAGTATGTATATCTTGTAAAATATCCTAGTTCCAATAATTTTCGTAGTAAGATTTATGCTTCGATAGAAGTGAAAAATGTGTTTTAGTATATCATAAACCGCAATATAAATCAAATGGCTAAACTTCTGATCGAACTTCAATATTTATTCCTCCATTTACGATGTTCTCGATTCGAAGTTATGTCAATATGTGCTTTTTAAAATGAAAAAAAAAAAAAAAAACAAAAATGTTTCCTCATTAAGAACATCTTTTTTTGTACTAATATTTTTTCAACCATAACATAAAAAATAAATAAATATACTTTCAAGATTTGATTAAATTGATTATTCAAAACTGAACGCGAAGCTTATTTCTTAAATTTTTCTTGGATGCGCTCATTGGTGGTGGCAATGCTACAGCTGTTAAAACTCCGATGTAAATTTTCACCCCTTTCTGTGATGGTTCTGGTTGAGGTCGGTGAGGTAGCGGGGGAAAATCGAAAAAAAATTTGAGCAAAAAATGTGGGGAATAACTTGTCTCATGCATACTTGTTTAAAAATGTGAAAGTATGTGTAAGATACTTAATTATGGGTGAATTTAGCTTGTAGGCAAACCGCGAAGATTAGTATCTCCTTACTTCCCTTATCTCTGGTCCTGAGGAAGGGCCACCTCTTATAGCTACCAGAATTCAGTGCGCTGTTTTGTAGCATCGATCCTATCGCGATCCGATACCGCCGTGCTAAAGCAGAGGAGCTCCGGAGCATTGTCGACGTACCCGTCGCGGATTAGGCGTTTGTCCCGCGCGTCAAGATAGCGGTGGTATAAAACCGGGATTCCGTTCCTCTGTTGTACTAACCCTAACGAATCGATGTAAATAAATGCCTCTGGTGGAATAAAGACCGATATGAGCGTGCTCTCCATGTATAAATCTTTGGGGTAATAAGCCCGAAAGATCAGGCTGTTGTCGCTAGCCCTCGCCCTTGCAGCATGCCTTCGCGTCACCTTAATCAGGAAATTGTCAATTCTATTCAACTGAGCCCCATTGTATAGAACCTCGTTGCGATAATATTTTATGTACTCGGAGTCCGGCGTTCGGTACAATCCTAAGCAGGATCGGAGACACCGCCTCTCAAACAGCCGTATCTTTTCCATGTAGGCTGGTGCCACATTGAACCACACGGAACAACCGTAAGCGATGATCGGCCTTATGAGGGCCATGAAGCAAATGACTTTCACCCTTGAGTCAAGTTGACTGCTTTGAAACAATCTCCTTGTCAGAGCATAAGCCCTCCTAGCCCTAGCCAGACAAGCATCTACATTTTTTTTTAAATACAGAAACTTGTCAAGCCAGATGCCAAGGTATTTGACTTCACTTCTCAACGCCAACGGCTGCCTGAACAGAATCGTTTCGGTTTTTTGGAAATTGATCTTCAATTTCCAATCATCGCAATATCCCTTAATGTGATCAAAGTCACGTTGCAAAAGTATGTTGATGACTCCGATTTTCGGACCTAATCTGTACGCAACTAGATCATCTGCGTACGCTATAGCGTGTCTGAGAGAACCTACAAGATCACTTGTATAAATGTTAAACAATATCAGGGAGTTCACCGCCCCCTGTTGTAAACCGTTTTTAATTTCAAAGACTTTACTCGAAGTTACGTTGCCACATTTGACAACGAACTTCTTTCCCATAAGCATTTCATTTATCTTATATAGCATGGGTTTACGCATGCCCATTCTGATCAGCTTGTAGAAAAGCAACAAGCGAACGCATTACCACTACACCGCGGCGTCAAGGTTCGAACGAATCCTGTCGAGATGAACATGCAAATGTCGAAGTTGAGACACAGTCGATGCTGATGATATGGAAGAACCACTTCTGCAGACTGTTAAACGGCGATGACGAAGAACATTCTTCTGTCACGCAGAATAAACCATTCAAAACTGGGAACGACAGTGAAAACTGCCAACCACTACTCGACCTGAGTGAGGTGAGGATAGCAATATCTAAACTCAAGCTTAATAAGGCTGTCCGAAATGATGGCCGAGCTTTATAAGGCCGGCGTAGATGACTTGGTAAGTAACATCCCCCAACTCATAAGCCAAATCTGGTCGGAAGAAAGTATGCCTGAAGAATGGAACCTAAGCATTGTTTGCCAGATCCACAAAAAAGGAGACCCTCTGAACTGCACCAACTACAGAGGCATCAGTCGCCTCAACATCGCCTAAAAGATCCTATCTGCCGTAATGTGAATGCCTGAAACCGTTTTCCAATAACCTGATTGGCCCTTATCAGTGTAGTTTTAGGACCGAAAAGTCCACAATCGATCACACTTCGACAGATCCTGGAAAAAAAAGCAAAAAGTCCCAATCAATACCATCATCTATTCATCGATTTCAAAGCCGCATACGACAGCATTTATTGAGACGAACTATACAGAGCCATGTCTAGTTTTGGTATACCGTCCAAACTCGTCCGTTTGTGTAGGATGACGATGGAGAATTCTAAATGCTCTATCGGTTTGATACCAAAAAAGGATTTAGGCAAGGTGATGCGCTACCATGTGACTTCTTTAATTTGATTCTTGAGAGGATTGTGCAAAACTAAGCTGCCGAGCCAACACCAGAGGCAAAATTTTCCGAAAATCCGCGCAACTACTAGCATATGGCGACGACGATATTGACATCTTTGGTAGGACTTAACGTGATGTAATAGCCACGTTTGCTAATATAGAGACAGAAGCGCCGAAAATGGGTTTACCAGTAAATGAGGGTAAGGCTAAATAAAAACGATCGGAACAGCAGATTGTATCCTTCTCAAATATTTGTACCCTATCCCTAAGGGGTATATTGGTTTTGATACGTAGTTTGTAACGTAGAGAACTAATTTAGAAATAATTTAAAGTATATGGACTCAGAATCGATAGCTGACGCCAATGCCACGCTCCCTTTTTTTTAGAAAACCCCCTAGTTTTAGCCCGAACCGTTAGAGAATTTTAAAAAGTGTATGAGCAACATATCTAGACAATTTCAATGTCCATATTTCGTCAATACAAAGTTTTTTGTCAGTACCACTTTTTGGGGGCTTTTTTTTTAAATTAGATAACGTTTTTCGGCAAAACTTTAAAGATTTCGAAAAAAAAATCATTGGTTATGATAATATAAATATTTCTTTCATAAAATAATCTAATACGCCCACTTTTTGGAGGCGTTTTCATACAATAACAATTTGTATACACTAGCTCATAGTATGACTAGGCGAAAAACGTTGTTTTTTGTCGAACCATAAATGAGTTTTATAAACTGTCTGAACTGTCTGCCGACATTTTGATGTATTAAACGATCCGCACTGCGTATTGTAGACTTCTCATATGTTTTTAATTAATTATGGCTGCATGAAATAAATTTTATAAAAATCAGGTAAGTAATTGTGACATCAGACAAATGTTCACGATTTTGCTCGATATTGTCCCTTTTTGGGGCGTTTTTCATTATACCACTATTGCTTCTGGTTGCATGCTCGAATATTCTGCTTAGTCTCTAGTTTATTTGTATGGCTAATTATGTAGAACGATTAGCTTATTGTAGCCATTGTCGCTGGTCTTGCGGCAGTATTACAAGGTGGCGCAAAAATAACCTTCCGATGTTTGTTGGCTGTAATTAAAAAAAAAAGAAAAACTTTGATTCTTCTTGTGGATTATTTTTATTTGGTCTTTTTATTTTTTTTACATCAAGTCGAGAATATGATGTCATGTAAATGGCCGCCGCCACAGTTGATTGTCATTTGAGCCATTTTTATGGCATTTTCCATCACTTTGGCCAAAACTTCCGGCGATAGGTCCTCACATTCTTGACGGATATTGTCTTTAAGAGCTGCAAGAGTCTGAGGCTTGTTGACATAAACCCGCGACTTCAAAAAGCCCCACAAAAAGAAGTCTGGAGCGGTCAAATCAGGCGATCTTGCTGGCCAGTGCAAATCGCCAAAACGGGAGATTAGGAGCTCGGGAAATGCATCCTTCAGCATATCGGTTGTGGCACGTGCAGTGTGTGCCGTTGCACCGTCCTGTTGGAACCACATGTTTTCCAATCCCAATTCATCAAGTGGCGGCTAAAAGAACTCGTTGATCATTGCTCTGTAGCGCTCACCATTCACAGTAACAATTTAGCCCGCGACGTCTTCGAAGAAAAAAGGTCCGATGACTACTCCAGCGAAAACAGCACACCATACAGTGACTTTGAGCGGGTGTAATGGCTCTTCGTGGGTTACACGCGGATTTTCAGTGCCCCAGAAGCGTAAATTTTGGTTATTTACGTACCCGCTAAGATGGAAATGGGCCTCATCACTAATGATTATATTTGATGAAAAATCATCTTCCTCTTGGTGGTGATTAAGGATGGCTTGAGCGTATGTTAGACGCGATTGGCGGTCAGCAGCTAACAGCTGATGCACCGTCTGGACTTTGTACGGAAACATCTTCAAATTTTGTACCGAAATTCGCTGTAAAGACCGTCGACTGATACCCATTTGCGTGGCACGTCGTCTGGTCGATGTCGACGGCGCGGCGCTTCCATGACATCTTCGGCTACAGCAGCAATATTCTCTGCAGAACGGCTACTCCGGGGTCTGCCACGCCTGGCAGCATCTCATGTTGTGCCAGTCTCTTCGAGGCGAGTGGCTAAACGACCCAGTGTTTCACCAGTAGGCGTTGGACGGCTAGGAAATCTGCGACGAAATTCACTTTGTGCCAAAGTCACCGACCGATTATTGCTCAAATAAATAGTCACCAATATTCCGCGTTCTGGAGCAGTGTAGCGTAACATTGTTTATTAACGTGTATTTCGCATGTGTTAACTACACAAATGTCAAAACAGAACTGACATTAGGGACCAATTTAAGATTCAACTTTAAAATTCTCAATACTGTTCTGGACTTGCTCAATTGGCCCGAGCGACGAAAGGATTAGATAGATGAATATTATGTTATACTCTGCGACACAGCTTCCACGTTGTCTCCAGTGAAAATATTTACATGACCACCTCTTCGAAGACGGTCAGCAATAAACTGTTTCTTAAAACGGTCGCCCCAACTCCAAATGGTTGGTTTATTCATAGCTTCCAATATAAGTCATTATCACTATTATCACTTTTCAAAACCATATCACTGCATCTATTAAATCACGATATTAAAGGGTGATCCATTTCGAGGTTCCCTACTTTTTTAAAGAAAAAAAAACACAGAAAATTCAAATTTAATGGAGAATGTTTATTATCATTTGAAAGGACATTCTTTGGCATTTATTTTTTGAAGATTATGTCTATCAAATGTTGGCCGTTGCTACGTCGCAGATGGTCCATCCGTTGAGTCCAATTTTCGATCACTCGTTCGAGCATTTCGACTGGTAACTGGCGAATGACACGCGTGATGTTTTCCTCCAAGGCCTGAATCGAAGCGGGTTTGTCGGCATAAGCTTTTGACTTTACATATCCCCACAGGAAAAAGTCTAAAAAAGGTCTATTCTCCAATAATGAATGCTGGGTCTCAAAATGGGTGATGCGAATAGTACGCTCAGTAGGCCGATTGTGTTGACCATAAGTTGAGCGAAGTGCACGAAACACATTCCTCACAGAACGTGAATTTTCATAATAAAGTTGAACAATTTGTAAACGTTGTTCACGCGTAAGTCTTTCCACTATGAAATGCCAAACAATACTAAACAAAAATAACATGACAGCATGACACGACTCACATGTGATCTGTCAAAAAAGGCTATTGAAAAAAGTTTCTCTACTTGGATCAGCCGTTATTTATAATGATGCAGGATATTCAATACAGTGCTATGTGTTACTCGAGTAGTTGGTCAATGTCCTTGCAAGATACGACTTCGATAAGTTCGCTATTGGAAAACAGAATATTCTCCAGCGTTTTAGCTGTTGCTTGGTTATAACGGTGAAAGTTCACTGCGCAGGTCTCTTCCAGTGATATCCAATCACTTAATGGACGCATTCACCAAATCAATTTCCAAACAAAAGTGCAATCAAAATTAATTTTTCAAATACCTACAGACCTCCAGATTAAACTTTAAACAAACGCAACAGAAACACCTCAATTGTAAAATTACTATATAAACATAAAATTCTGAGCACTTAAAGCCTGAGCACTAATGAAAAAAAAAATATTATCGTTAAAAATTTAAAAAATGCCGTTTATAAAAACCTACGTTCATACCATCTTTTTCAACTACTATTTAATGTTCAAGACATAGATCAAATTCTGACGTGTACGTAAAGCCTTAACATGTTTTCTTATGTTTATGTTTTTGGTATATCCCACCTTGTTCAAGTATGTAGCATTCTAATGACCTCTTCCATATGATGATAACTAAACAACCTATTCACGCGTCCATACCACAAAACAACATTTCATTTTGCGCTCACCAAGGGGCCATTAACATGGTCTATAACATTTGCTACACACACTTAAACAAAAAAAAAAAAAAATACTCTTCTCGATGGTAATCACCTCAACAGCGTTTCAAACCTGAAAATGCACCTACTAACTACCATTGCATAGTGACTTTTGAGGTCAACGGAATGCAAGCCAGCTAACCGAAGTCAAAGTAGCAACAGTCACACAACGACCCATGAACTTTCCTAAAACCTTACCAACCAACAATAAACCGCAAACCATAACCAAAATGAAAAGCCAAATGCACTATGAAGTCCGCGTAACAAATGTTTGTTTCGTTGTGTTGGTATTGTAGGGTGTTTATCATTTGTTTGGTTATTTTTAATGCAGATAGAATGTGTTGGTGAGGTTTTTAAATTGCGTTGGAAATACGGTTCCCTTAGTTCATCAATAGCGGTGGAAGTTTGCGCATATTCGGCTACATGGAAAAATAGGAATTAGCTTCAGAGGTCAAAGAGTCAAGTCGAGAATTGATAGCATTGAGTTTTTTCACACTATTGAGCTGTAACTCCAATTTGATTCTGCTCCATCCGTAAGCGCTGTCTTCAAATTTTTGTTTTTAGTTCATTTCCTGTTTCTAACGTCCTTAGTATTACAATAATCTTGCCTAGTACACAATTAAGGATTTCTTCTTCGATTTTCGATAAAATGCTTTATCCCGGTCATGATCAGTTCAATAGATGTGGATTTAGGGGATCACACATATGGGAATCACACACAAACACATTACTATCCGATAACCATTACCCCTTCAAGTGGTAACCATCGGGTGTTGGCCTCATCCAACCGGATTTTACTTGCTAAACGATAAGCGCGAGTGTTGATAACACGACGAAAAGCAGCAACACTACAGCCAGGTCAGAATGGCACGGAATTCCCAGGCGAACCTAGACAAGCTGCTTCGACATATTCGGACAACAGGTTGTCTAGGAATTTCAAGGGTTAGTCAGGCCCCTTGAAAAGAGATGTTGGCGGATGAACAGAAAGGCCAACGGCAGCGCTCCATCCCATAGTGGATACTGATGGCCCCGTGTCCTAGGGGTGTCTTATAAATTGGAACTGGCCCTCCAGGTTGGGGGTTGTGCTTTGGGTTAACTACCCAACCATAGAAAAAAAATCATGTTACGAAGCAACCAATAGCCTCGGAAAGGACTGCTTTTATTGTTGATGACACGGCTCAACGAAAAAAGGACAACGACGTTCGTATCTGCACCTGAAATGTGAGAACATTAAGCAGGAGAGGTGCAAGCGAACAACTAGCGGAAGCCCTAAACTGCTACAAAGCAGACATTACTGCCATCCAGGAAATACGATGGGATAGGCCGGGCAAAAAGAGGATAAAAAACTGTGACATCTACTACGGACCGTATTATAGTGAGCAGAAACAGCGACTATTCGGATGCGGATTTGTTATAAGTGCCAGACTTAGGTAAGAAGCCTTATGTTTCCAAGACATAAGCGAACGCATTGCAACGATCCGCAGCAAGGCCAAATTCGCCAACATTAGCTTTATATGCGCTCACGCCCCAACGGAGGAACAATATGATATAGCTAAGGACTGCTTCTATGAGCTCCTTGACAAAACCTATGAGCGACTACCGAAGTAAGATGTTAAGGCAAAGGTAGGAAGAGAAGACATCTTTAGCAGTATTGTCGGAAAACATAGCCTACACGACAACACGTCTGTTAACGGACTTAGGCTAATTGACTTCGCTACCGAACGAAATGCCACTATAGCCAGCACACGGTTAACTCACCTCGATATCCATAAGGGGACATGGCGGTCTCCAGATCAACGAACGGTCAATCAAATTGATCACATAGCGATAGACAAGATGCACGCATCCAGTATTTTGGATGTCCGAACATTCCGAGGAGCTAACATCGACTCGGAACACTACCTTGTTGCAGCCAAGGTTCGAATGCGGATATCCACCACGCCGCAACAATCCAGAAATACTGTAAAACAATTTAACGTCGAAAGACTGCCATCGCGAGAGACCTCCAAGACCTTCGCGCAATGCGTATCCCTATACCTCTCGATTAACACCATTCCACCAGCATCGAATGTCGAAGAGCTATGGCAATGATGCCAACAAGCCATTAGATCAGCCGCAATTGATGTGCTAGGTTTCTCGCGCCCACCAGCAAGACACCCCTGGTTTGATGAGGAATGCCGACAGATGCTCGCAGTCAAGAACGAGGCCTACAAGGCTAAGCTGTAGGTGAAGACGAGAGCTGCCGTTGAGTTCTATAGGCAGAGAAGAAGGGAGGAACACCGGCTTTTCAGAAAAAGAAAAAAAATATCAAGGAAAACGCGCGATCGAGGATATAGAGAGGTGCCACTCCAGGAAAGATGTTCGCAGGTTTTACCAAAGTGTAAAACGTCAAGCACAAGAACCACTTCTGCAGACTTTTAAACGGCGATGACGAACAACATTCCGTTGTCAGGCAGAACGATCCATTCAATATTGACAACGACAGCGAAAACTGCCAACCATTCAAACTGAGTGAAGTGAGGATAGCAATATCTAAACTGAAGCTTAATTAGGCTGCCGGAAATGATGGCCTTCCCACCGAGCTCTATAAAGCCGGCAGAGATGACTTGGTAAGTAACATCCACCAACTCATAAGCCGAATCTGGTCGGAAGAAAGTATGTCTGAAGAATGGAATCTCAGCATCGTTTGCCCGATCCCTCTAAACTGCGCCAACTACAGAGGCATAGGTCTCCTCAACATCGCCTGCAAATTTCTATCTGCCGTAATATGTGAAGGCCTGAAACCGTTTACCGACAACCTGATCGGCCCATTCCTGGCCTAAAACCACACTGAGTTTTAGGCCAGGAAAGTCCACAGCCGATCAAATTTTCACGCTTTGTCAAATCCTGAAAAAAAACTCAAGAAGTCCAAATCGATACCCACCACCTATTCATCGATTGCAAGGCTAAATACGACAGCATTTATAGAGAAGAACTATACAGATCCATGTCTAGTTTTGGTATACCGCCTAAACTCGTTCGTTTGTGTAGGATGAGAACGGAGAACTCTCGCTGCTTCAGCAGGCTCGGAAACAACCTCACCGACACATTCGATACCAAAAACGGATTTAGGCAATGCGACTTCTTCAATTCCCAGCCAGACGTCGGACGCAGTAGAGGCGCGCACAAGTAGAAAGCGTGGTCTCATTCAGCAGAAAATACTTTACGGTCGATAACGTAGTTCAGTGGTAGTGGTAACCCACTGTTCTAAGGGCGGCGTTTACACTGCTAATAAGATTTTAATTTCGCCAGCAACGTGATATCCTCTTAACTCATTTCACAATAATTATTGACACCTAGCTAGTTCTGAAAATTTCAGCTAAATCCGTAGAAAATAATTGTAGGGTACCATTCAATTCAATAAAAATAATTCTGTTTCGCCCCTATTTGGCCTGCTCATCGCTTCGATTGGGTGACGCTTGGCCAGTTGCACTGTGCACCCAACGGATCGTTTAATCTTGACCACAATAGTGCCCAAAACCACTCATGAATGTCATCGTTGTCGCCAGTGGTTAATGTGCCGATTGTCGTCATCGCCATTGGCATATAATAGCGGTCGCCTCTTTATTGTCATTTTTGTTATTGTTGCACTCAATCAGTCGTCCGCTAATAAATTTTTAAGAATCTTAAGCTCTGGTTGTGGAGTTTTGTTGTTTAATTGTTTTGTTTTTGTTGTAAACGAATTCTTTTTATTCAAATATAGTTGTCATGGTCATTGGTGGGTAATTCTGTTGAATACAAATAAGGCGGCGGATCGCTTAATGGAATTTTTCATTTTTTTAGACTTCAAATCAACGGGTCATGTGACAAACTGAAATGTGCATATTCAGAGTTGAGGTAAATATTTGATGACAACACGGACGTTGCGCAATCTGCTTAATGAAAGTGAAATTTTTTAGAAACACGTTCAGCAAGACTATAATGAATTAAATACTTCTGATTTAAATCTCATGTTTGCTCGCTTTGTAAAAATATTAAAAGATTCTTTAACCAGGTTTGTTCCAGTTCGAGTAAATATTCATAAGAAAACATCTTGGTATAATAAAAGGCTAACCACCTTAACAAAATGTGAAAAATAAAGCCTACAAAACGTTCAAAAAGAGTAAAGGTTCGGGCGACCGTGATTATTTCCTTCGGTTGCGAAAAGATTATGATTTTTTGCAATATATTTTATCGAACGATGTCAAAATCATGCTGGGAGATTTTAACGCAAAGGTAGGAAGAGAAGACATCTTTAGCAGTACTGCCGAAAAACATAGCACGTCTGGTAAAGGATGTCCGAATATTCCGAGGAGCTAACATCGACTCGGAACACTACCTTGTTGCAGCCAAGGTAAGAATGCGGATATCCACCACGCGACAACAATCCAGAAATACTGTGAAAAAATTTAATGTAGAAAGACTGCAATTGCAGGAGACCGTCAAGTCCTTCACGCAACGGCTGCATCAAATGTCGAAGAACAATTGCAACGATGCCAACAAGCCATTAGATCAGCCGCAACTGATGTGCTAGGTTTCTCGCGCCCACCAGCAAGAAACCCCTGGTTTGATGAGGAATGCCGACAGATGCTCGCAGCCAAGAACGAGGCATACAAGGCTAAGCTGCAGGTGAAGACGAGAGCTGCCCTTGAGCTTTAGATGCAGAGAAGAGGGGAAGAGCACCGGCTTTTCAGAAAGACGAAAAAAGAGAAGGAAAAGCACGCGATTGAGGATATAAACAGGTGCTATGAAAACGAAGATTCAACCAAGGAATATGCGAGCTATACAGCGACATGCCCCTGGTCAAAAAAACTCCGCAGTGGACGCTTAAGATGGCTAGGGCATGTAGAACGAATGGACATCAATACTCCGGCTCGCAGAGTATTCGATTGCCAGTCAGACGCCGGACGCAGTAGAGCAAGACCTCGCCTTAAGTTGCGCGCACAAGTAGAAACCGACCTCAACCAACTTAGAGTGCGCAACTGGGGCAGTCGGCAAAAGACCGGGCTAATTGAAGAGGCATGTTGGTTAAGGTTTTATACTTTGAGTCAAACATAAAGCACAACAGCCTTTCTTGAAACAAAGTAACAAATTATACACCGATTTCGAAGATTTCGCTTATACCAACACTTTTCGAAAAAAACAGTTAAACACACAATTTATTTCCACGTCAGAAATTGTATTAATAATTTTAAAACACGGGTTTGTTACTTGTTACAAGCAAGATTGTTGCGCTCGATATTTCAAAGGCATTTGACAGGGTTTGGCATCAAGCCCTTTTGTCGAAAATGCGTGCATTTGGAATCGACGAAAAACTTCTTCTATGGATTAGACATTATCTTTCGAAACGTTCAATTCAAGTTGTTTTGGACGGATTCAAGTCTGCAACTCACCAAATAAATGCTGGTGTCCCTCGAGGCTCAGTTTTGTCTCCGACTCTCTAATTTTTATTAATGATCTCCTGTCTGCAGCTTCTAATCCAGTTCATTCCTTCGCTGATGACAGTACCCTCAGCTTCTCATATTCGTTCACAGGTCCTCGTCCCTCACCTTCGAACGTGGACTCTAAACGCCAAAATATGCTAAGCTCATTGAATTCCTACCTTGACAGCATTATCAAATGGAGTAAATCTAATAGAGTGGAATTCAATGCTTCCAAAACACAATGCTGTCTTCTGCCATTAAAGCGAAACCAAAATCTAGAGCCATTATACATGAATGGCGCTTACGTCGAAGAAACCGAAAAGCTTTCCATGCTAGGTATGTGTGTTAGTAACGACTTACGTTGGAACGACCACATATTCGAACTCGCTAAAAACGCAGCGAAATGTCTAGGTTTCCTTAATCGATGTGTGAAATATTTCACCCCCTCTGATCTGGCCACAATATATAAAGCGTTTGTACGCCCAAAACTTGAATTCAACGCCCACGTCTGGTCAGGTGCACCAAAATCAACATTGCACCTACTAGATAGGATTCAAACACGTGGGAAAAAACTTATAGGAGACATAAGAATAGCGAACTCCTTAGTTTCGCTGGAACACCGTCGAAACATCTCCTGCCTTACATTGTTTTATCGCTATTTTAACAACCAATGTTCAAATGAAATAGCCAGCTGCATTCCTCCCATTCAACAATTCAGCCGCAATACTCGTTACGCAATGAATGCAAATCAGTTTACCCTCAAGCCTTTCTTCGGACGTACGCTGAAATATAGAGATTCATACATAAGCCGAACAACACGAATGTGGAATGCTCTACCAAACTCTGTTTTTCCTTTCCATTATAACTTACAGACATTTAAAACCAATGTGCATCGGTATCTCCTTTCTTCTTATCCCTGATTTCCTTAACGCCCGCACTGTGCTAAAACATATAAAGGGTATTCATAACCCCTTGAGTGCGCGCAAATTATAAAAAAAAAAAGATCAACGACCACACTGTTTACTAGATATACCCTTGAGAGTCATAAGGCCGGAACACAAATATATTTTATTTTGTTTAATTTCGCTAAAGCATTCCATAATTTAGATCTTAAAAAAACTTGTGAATAAATTAAATGCTTTAGGTATTCACTCAAGACTCAACAAGTGATTTCCCTCTTATTTGGCAAATCGAAGACAGATTGTCAAACTGTGTAATTCAACATCTTTACCCTTCAGTGTAAACAGTGGTGTACCTCAATGAAGTCATTTGGGTCCCCTTCTATTTATTTTTTTTCAGTAATGACATTCCTTCTTTCATTGAACATTCTAAATGCTTAGGATATGCCGACGATTGGAAGCTTTACACTCAAACAAAGTCTGTTTGCGACTGTGAAAATCTTCAATCTGACTTTCAAAATCTATTTCGCTAGTGTAATCAAAATTCTTTAACTTTGAATGTAAAGAAGTGGAAATCGTTAACTGCTTCGCGGCAGCTAGATGATATTTTGTTTACCTACTCAGGCAATGATCTTTAGATCGAGTTAATAAAATATCTGATCTCGGCATTCGATTTGATAAAAAATTTACATTTACATCACATTTTGATGCAGCGATATTAAGGGCGAATTCATTACTCGGTTTCTTGAAAAGAAATTTCAAAGACCCTTTTACATTAAAATCAATTTATTGTTCTCTAGTAAGATCATTTATGCAATACGCTTCGATTGATTGGTCTCCTTACCAACAAAAGCATATCAACAGAATCGAGCGGGTACAGACAAAATTTACCAGGTACGCAATAAAAAAATTCAACTAGTATGAGGAATTACCCGATTATAAAGCTCGATGATTGTTACTGGGTTTGCAAGCTCTTTCTGCTCGAAGGAAGCTAGCAGCTAGGGATATTGTTAGCCAGCATATTAACATTTATGCACCTGTGAGACATATTCGGCCAAAAGATGTATTCATAGCGAATAGGCACAGAAAAGGCTTTTACTGCCAAGATGAATCAATGGGTGGTGTGAATAAAAACTGAGCGTGAGTGTTCCCTCAAGTTTTTAGAGGGAACACTCCATTTGAGGTGAATAAAAATTTATTTCGACAAACTTAACGAAAACACTCCCCTCACACATTTTGACAGTTGAGGGTTCCCTTGATTCCCTTGATTCCCTTGATGGTGTGAATAAAATTGCATTGTATGGAGGGAACACTCGTAAGAGTTGAGGGTGCTTGAGAGGACCTTTTTTAAACAAGAAAATGGACAATCATTCGGACGAGGAGTACATGGCCGAAATTAGAGAAAAAGAAACAAAAAAAAAAGAGATTTGGCATGGAGCAAGAAGATTTTGTACAAATTATCCAATTTTATCCGTGTCTTTTTGAGAAAAGCCAAACTCCAGCGATGAAAATGAAAAAGCTAGATGCTCTTCAAGCTGTGGAAGAAAAAGTTAAGCACATGTATGCCATTCAGTTAAATAGCACCCAAATAAGAAAAAAAATTTAAAATATGAAGTGGGGCCATCAAAGCAAAAGGAGATAAAAAAAAGACAGGAAATTTTCCAATAATATTGAAATCTCATGAAGAGCTGCTGCTAAATCTCATGGACTATAAAACTAATCCTATTCTAAACAAAATACCTGGTAAGCCTTTTTTTTAATGGTGAAAATGTACAATTATTATTAAATACAATTTTATAAACTTTAAAACACTTAATTGAATTACAGGTGCAGAGAAATGTGGGTTGCCGAGTGCCAGCAAAGATTGCAATGTAGCTGAGGACATCTTGCTTCAACAGGAAGATCTACCAGGGCCGTCAAGGAGTATTCCACAATTGGTTCACGTTACGCCAACACCTAAAAAAAGAAATCAGGTCAATCAATGCTCAGTGAATCAATATTCGGTACTTGAGCTCCAAAAAGAAGTGCTTACTCAACAAAAGGAGTTAAACCATCAGCAAAAATAACTTAACAATCAACAGAAGGAAATATTTAATTTACAAAAAGAAAAATTATTACTAGAAATAGACTTACTGAAGAATAAATGGCACTCTTACTGTAGCTAGTCTAACTCGTGAAGCCAATAAAGGGAATCTTCGTTTCACTTGTCCAAACATGCGTTCAATAATTACCCTTTCACGAGTATGCAACTTATTATACTTTTTTTCAGCTTCTGTGATTGGATTTTTAAAAGGTGTCATGATCCATGGTGTCAGTCCATAGCCTTCATCTGCAAGGAGTATAGCTCCAGCTGAATTATCATTAATTACAGCAAACACAGCTGAATTTCGACAAATTCTTGAGCCATGGACAGATCCTGGCCATTGGGCATCAACGCTTGTAAAACACTCTTTAGCATTACACGTTGCCTGCACATTCAGAGAAAAATAGCCCTTGCGATTTAGGTACTCATCGCCATGCAAATGAGGCTTCACAATTTCTATATGAGTGCAATCTAGAGCGCCAATTGCACTAGGAAAACAGTATTTGGATCGCCATTCTTGTTTTACTTCCCTCATTTCCTCCATGGACGATGGAAATTTGATCCATAAATCTGCTTGTGCATATATAGCGCAACACACCTGCCACACTATCTTCGATACGGTGGATCTATGAATTCCAATATCCTCACCAACTCCAACTTGGAAGCCCGGGTCCCCAATGTATCTTAAAAAGATTTTATTTTTTTCAAAGTTTGGTATGGCACCACCACGGGTTTCCTCAGTAATCCCAGAAAGGAAATGAGTGCTTAACCACTCCACATTGTGAAACTCGACTCTATACAGGCTCTTAAAGTTATCACCCGTGTAACCGAAACGCCGAGAACTACAATTTTTTATTTTTCGCGTTTGTTCGTTTAAAAACATTTTTATGTTTCGCTTTTACTTGGCAAATTATAAGCAACTTGCCAGTTCAATTTGACAGTCCTACACTCAATTGTTAAAACTTCAACTTGAGGGGATGAACCTACTTGAGGGAAATTTTTATTCACACCGAACTGAGTGTTCCCTTTTAGGAAAGCACTTCCCTCAAGAGGGTTTACTCGGAGTGTTCACTCAGTTTTTATCCACACCACCCAATATCAAGATATATCACATACGTTAACGAAATGTGCAGTTCGGACGAGTGCGACTTGTCAAATAATAGATAAGCATTTAAAAAATAACTTCACATATCTTTTTCATAACTTAACAATTTTAAATCCCAAATACTAACAATCCTTCGCTAAGGCTATGCTATTAGAAAAGTTTTTCTTTTAAATTTTTTTTTTATTACCGGGTGTTTTTTTAGGAGTTGGTTTTTCGAAGAGAGATAAAACTTACATTTTGTCGTCAAATCGGGCAATTCCAACATCATTTATGTTTAGTTTGGTTTGCCACTTCATCATGAACAGGTTGACAAATAAACAACGCTTGCAAATACTGGTCCAGTTCGCAAGGTTTACCGCAAGCTGCGTCCTTTTTATGGTCGACATAATCGCCCATCAGAGCAATTAATTCGGTTAACCATTATCGTTTTCGCACTACGTTTACTCGATGTGATAATACGCATCCGCAGAGACGTCAAACAGTGCGCACCGAAGAAACAATTGCCACTGCAGAGCAAAGTGTTGAAGAGGACCCGAATGAATCGATTCGCCACCATGCACAGCAATTGGTGCCTTTGTTCATCAACTTTATGGAAGATTTTGCGCAAACATCTTGGCTTATGACATTAAAAGATCCAACTTGTGCAAGAATTTAAGCCGCGATACCATGCAATGCGTCGGGATTTTGGTGTATGGGCCTAAAATGAGATTGATCTCGATGCTGATATTCATCGCAAAATTTTGTTCAGTGATGACGCTCATTATTGGTTGAATGGCTACGTCAACAGCCAAATTGCCGCATTTAGAGTGAACAGAATCCACATGAGACCTTTGAGACGTCATTACATCCACAAAAACTGACGGTTTGGTGTGCTCTATGGGCTGGTGAAGTCATTGGGCCATACTTCTTCCGAAATGATGCTGGAGAGTCAGTTACCGTTAATGGAGACCGGTATAGAGCCATGATAACCAACTATTTTGTTCCCGAATTGGATGGCATGAATGTGTATGAGATGTGGTCGCAACAAGACGGCGCTACATGCCACGCAGCGCACATCACCATTGGATTATGTGCTGAATTATCTCATCCTTTAGCGCTTGAATTGTTGCTGGCTTATCGACGTACATCTTTTCTTCCAAATAACCACAAAGATAGAAGTCCAACGGTGTCAAATCACATGATCTTGGCGGCCAATTGACACCGCGCAAAAGAGGCACCGTCCTGTTGAAACCACATATTGTCCACATCCATATCTTCCAATTCGGGCCATGAAAAGTTATCATCTCACGATAGCGAACACCATTCACAATAACTGCCTGAACAGCCTTATTTTAGAAAAAATACGGCCCGATGATGTCGCCAGCCCATAAACCGAACCAAATAGTCACTCTTTGTGGATGCATTTCGATTATCACTCTTGGATTATCATTCGCCCAAATGCGGCGATTCTGCTTATTGACGAATCCACTGAGGTGAAAATGTGCCTCATCACTGAAGATGATTTTCTTCGAAAATTGATCATTCACTGGTGCCATTTCTTGCCTCCATTCTGACCATTGACGACGCTTGAAATGGTCAAGAGACTTTAGTTCTTGAGTCAATTGCACCTTTTAAGAGTGTAAATGCAAGTCTTTATGCAAAATGTTCATCAACGACGAGCGTGAGAGGTGCAATTGTTGGGCACGACGACGAGTTGAGGTGGACGGCTCTTCAGCCAAACTATCGCGAACAGCAGCAATATTTTCTGCAGTACGAGCTGTACGAGCATGAACTGGTGTTTTCACATCTCCAACAGACCCCGTTTGCTCAATTTTTTTTTTCCGATTTTTCCTATTTTTCCGATTGTACGCACATTTGGACGATTAAATTGACCGAAAAAATCACAAACTCCACGGTATGCATTTTGATTTGAACGCCCATTTTCATAATAAACCTGAATAACTTTAACGCGTTGCTCGATTGTGTATCTTTCCATGGCTGAGCTGGTCTGAAACTGAGAAATGTCAAATGAAAAGCAGAAAGATAGATAGATAGTTTATTTTGTATAGGAAAATTAACATAGGTAGTTTGTAACCGCACATTTTACAATATAATAATTTGATAATGATAATTATCTTTCTATTAGGATATATTTGATTTAATTTAATTATGCATTTTAGATAAGAAATTAACTTTGAGGCAAAAATACAAAAAAAAAACCCCAATACAAACGGAAAAAAAAACAAAAGAGAAAACAAAAAAGAAAAACTAAAAACAAGTTAAATAAATATATAAAAAAAAAAAAAATTGACTAGATTGTTCTTAAAAATAATAAATAAACAAATGAATAAATAGGTACGAAATAATAAATAACAAAATTAAAAAATATCAAAACATTTTATTAAATTAACACAATCAAAAACTATATAATAAATAAACAATAAATAAATAAATAAATAATTAAAAAAAAAAGTAAATAAATATGAAAATAGATAAATAAAAAAATAAATAAATTACTAAATAAAATATAAATAAATAAATTAACACATAAGTAAAAACGAATAAATAAATAATAAAAAAAAATAATAATAATAAATAAATAACAAATAAGGTTCGAGATAACATGAAGAAAGAAAAATACACTTAGAAAAATATAAAACAAATAACACTAGATACACTAAGTATTCAATTGGTTTACAAGGGGATTATCAGAAAAGCTACATCTTAGTAAAAATGTACGGATCAATTCAACATTCGCCTTTTCATGGAGGTCTAGAGTTGAATACCTCCATGGCAAATTGAGCATCATTTTCAACAATTTATTTTGCGAAATTTGCAACTTTTTAATATGACAGACAGCAGCGTCACCCCATACTTGGCAACCGTACAATAGAATTGCCTGAAAAATCAATTTGTGTAGGATAATTTTGTTTTCCATTGAAAGTAATGACTTTCGATTTATAAATGGATACAACATATTAGTTGCTATTCCGATTTTTTGTAGTGTTTTACTAACGTGTGTCTTAAATGTAAGTTTAGTGTCCAAATAAACACCCAAGTATCTAACCGAAGGCTCCCAGTTTATATTGCACCCATTGAACGTGATTTGGCTGCTGGGAAGAGCACAAGCTTTTCTTTTTTGTGTGAAAAAGGTCGCTTGCGTTTTCCCTTCATTAAGCTTAATTTTCCACTTGCTATAATATTTCACCA
The DNA here is from genome assembly GCA_949824845.1 of Rhingia rostrata. Classification (NCBI taxonomy): domain Eukaryota; kingdom Metazoa; phylum Arthropoda; class Insecta; order Diptera; family Syrphidae; genus Rhingia; species Rhingia rostrata. Next base: position 19,958,010 of record OX463755.1, on the reverse strand, counting down.
GTACATCCATGCCATCTTTTAAATTCCTCTCAATATTGAGAGCGAATTGATGGGATGAATATACAGCAGTGTCGTCTGCGAAAATAGCTACGTCACAGTTTGACAAGTTCGGAAAATCGGACGTGTAAATATTGTAAAGGACCGGTCCGAGGACAGAGCCCTGTGGTACACCTGCACTCAACACAACTGAACTAGAAACGCTGCCATTTACGTGAACATTAAAAAAACGATTAGACAAGAAAGACAGAACTACTTTACAAAGAAATGGGGGGAAGTTAAAATATTAATCATTTTGTAAATAAGGCCCTCATGCCAAACAGAATCAAAAGCTTTTTCTATGTCTAGTAAAATCATTCCAGTTGATTTTCCTTGCGAACGTTTGCATTTTACATAATTGCAAATTCGTAGGACCTGATGTGACGTATTGTGGAATCTTCTGAAGCCAAATTGTTCCTTAGGATAAATATTGTGCTCGTTGATGAACTTGATTAATACTTTCCTTGATAACCTTTTCATATAATTTACTTAAATTGCTTAATAAACTTATAGGCCTATAGCTTTCTGGACTATTTGGTTGTTTAACAGCTTTAAGTATTGGTACCACTTTAGCTTTTTTCCATGCATCAGGGAAATATTGTAATTTAATACACGAGTTTATTATAAAAGCAATAAATTTGATACCTACTTTAGGTAGTTGTTTTATATACAAATTTCTTATATTATCAATGCCTCCTACTTTCTTAATGCGCAGATTGTTGACAATAAATTCAACGTCCTCGTCATTGATTTGTATATTAGATACGCAATTGTAATTTGCAGAAGTGAAGGCTTGAACTGTATTTCTAACGAGATTATTTGTATATGTATCACCTAGATGTTGGGAAACAACATGGTGATTTGCAAAACTAACGGCAAGTGCATTTGCTTTTTCAATGTCCGTAAAAAAGGAATTGGATGCATTTTTAAGAAACCGTATTTGCCTGTTTTTAGTTTTGGTTACCTTAATGATGTTCCAGAACGGTTTTGAATTTTTGTTCAAGGAATTCAGTTTGTGATTCCATTCCGCGTTTCGGTGTTGAGAAATCTGGATGGACACTTGTTTTTTTAAATAGAGCATTTGGTGTCGAAATATGGGCTGGCGATATTTTTGCCAATGTCTTCTGCTAGTGTTACGTAACTTAATCAGCTCTTAATCAGGCCCTTAAAAAAAATCTTCGCTTAATTTCAGAATGAAAACGTGTCCAGTTAGCATTCTTAAAATCTTGTATGTATTGCACTTGTTTTTCACCCTTGACGTTTCGGTGTGGTTCACATTCAACATCGGCCCTTAAAAAAAAACACCCGTTATATTAAATAATAACAACAATAATATTTTTGGCAAATTTAAAAAAAAGAAAACCTTTGACCATACTAAGTTCCAAACTTTTGAAGCATGAAAATGCAAAATTTTTATACTGACATACAAAAAGTCTAAGTGGAAATTCCAACAGAATTACACATCAATGTTGGATTTTATGTTTATTCTACATAGCCCACTCCAATGACGAAGTGTGTGCTGTTGATGGCTACGTCATGGTCAAACGCAAATAAAAATTGTAACCGGCGACTGCGCTCCACGACTGGATGGGAATTTTAAAAGCATTTAAAGCTTCTTCACATTTTAGTGCTGCAATTAAGTATGCGAGAGAGACATGAAAAAAGAACCAAATATACAAACATAAACATAAGTCAGTATATGACTTTATTAGGCTGACATAATGTCAGTGTTAATCGTATTAAAAGATTAACTGATACCGAAATTTAAGACTGCATTGGCCATGAATTCAACTGCAGATTGCAGTGGGCATTTTATGACACGGAAGTAGATACCCATTAATGGGTGTCAGGGGGATTATTAAATGCAATAAACTATCTTAACAGACGGCCCTACAAATTAAGCCGAAATGAAGGTGATAAGAAATAAACTAACAATTCGTCGCCTTAGTGACACAAAGAGGTATTTGATAATTTTAGTTTTTCTGTATTTTTTTTACCACTGTTTAATATTTTTTGAGTTTCATGAATACTTTTGTAAATACTTGACTTAGAGGTAAAATTTTTTGTCAAAATATATAAATTCTGTATTTTAAGTAAGGTGGCATACCCAGCCCAAAATCGTAAAAAATTTAGTTACGTTCTTGTGTTACTAGGCCGACGAATTAAGGAATCATCAAATGACAGTTTGCCAAACTTTTTGTTTCACCTTTATGAAAAGTCCATGAAGGTGAGACAAAGAAAAAAAAATAAGAAAAGATTTTTCATTCGATTTTTATTTTATTTGCTAGCAACTTACTTACCGAACTTACTTACTGTTGGTAGGTCCTAAACTGTGGTCAAATAGTACGCTCCTTTCTAAGACATAATAGAGGTTACATACTAGAGAGCTGTTTTTAAACTCATTTTTTATTTACTTAAAATGTTAACTTACTACTAGACAAAAATGCTTAAATCTAACTTATCAATAACTGGTTTACTTAATCTAACTTATCGGCCCTTAGTGGGCGCTGTAAGCTTATATTTAGCTGTTTTATTTTGCCTTTAGGCTTAGATTTGTCGGTTTTTTTGATTTATATATAATTTTAATTTACAAAGAAAAAATTGAAAACTTTGTTTAGTGACTTTTTTTGTTTTATATAAAAGCTTATTCTAGATTATATATAACTTAAGACTACTTAAACTACTTAAGCCTAACTTAAGACTTCTTAAACCTAACTTAAGACTACTTAACTACTTAAACCTAACTTAATTATAATCGGGGTGGCGAGCCCTCGTTGCGCATGACCCGAGGGGTCGCCATCCTGATTGCGCCTTTCGGTCCCACGGCAGCCTGCGTTCAACCATATTGTACGCCAATATGGTGCACAAGCCCCGCCCCAGACCTTGTTCCTAATTTAAAATCTTACCTATGGAGTTGGACTAAAAGTCCGCAAAGTCCTGAGCAAGTGCAGAATCACCTTCCTCTTATACTAGAGAGCTGTTTCCCGTTTTACATGCTATGAGACATTTTCTTATTAAATCTATCGTCTAGCTAGGAATCAAAGACTCTACGGTCCGAATTATTTTTTGTATTCGTTCAACATGTCCTAACTATCTGAAATGTGAGTAGCAGAATTTTTGTTTGATGCATTACAGCTCATAAAGTACGTTTTTGAATGTTCATATGGCGCCAAAGGATTTCTTCAACAGATTTGAATATTGTCCATGCTTTAGCTCCTTAGAGTATGACTAGGATGATCACATCTTATATAGTACGCAATTCAACTAAGGCTCTATCACGGGAACGCCCAAAGAACCAGCTCTTGTCTAGTTAGTACCTGCTTTGCGATTGAGCGCTGTTGTTACCACCACAATTAAAGAAGTCTGACAAATCCTTAATATTCCTAAATGACCTTTTTGTATTTGTTTTGACCTATTGTCCGAATATGTCTGAAAAATGTATGCAAGTTGCTTACTTCTACCTTCATAATTGGGACTGTTGGCTCCATATAGCTATCGATCCCTTCTGTTGCTCCAAGAAATCACAAAAGGTCTGAATACCCAATCTACGGCCAAGGTATCTAGCAGTCGCCATGTGGAAGCGGAGAGTCTGAGTTAGCAGGCATTAGATAGGGGAACACTCTTGTATTCTAAAGTAATGGCATTACCAACCATTTTATTCTCTCACTACATCGATAATTGTTTGAACTTTCTTGTGTGACAAAATGCCGTCAGATTTGAAACCTTTGTAACGCCAAGAATAATTTATCGAAAACAATAGTTAGGCACATAGAGGATAGATCATGTACACACGTCTTGGTCGCATCATATTTAATTTGCCAGTGATGCCATTACACTAACATAGGAGCATTTTTTTTTTTTTTTTCAAATAAATAGTCGCTTTCTGGAGCAGTGTAGCGTAACATTTTTTTTAACCTGTATTTCGCATGTGTTTACTACACAAATGTCAAAACAGAACTGACATTAGGGGCCAATCGCAAAATTTATAGCATTTTCTGATAGGAGGATTACTTTTGCGCCACCTTGTAGTTATCAAAGCCTTCTTCTTGAACAGGCTTTTTATAATTGTCACTCCCTTATGGTTTGAGTTTAACAAAATTTGTTGTTTTTGTTCCATATCCGAAGATGGAGAGCGTGGATTTGAGAACCTGAATATGAGAATCTGAGGGTACTCTCATCAGCAAAGGAGTGGATTGTATTAGATGTTGCAGATAAGTGGTCATTGAAATAAAACTGAAAAAGAGAGTCGAGGAAAAAATAAAGCGTTGGGTAACACCAGAATTTTTTTGGTGAATAGCGGATTTGAAACCGGTCCACAACAGCTTAAATTGAACGTTTCGATAGGTAGTTTGAAGAAGAGTATCATTGAAACCAAATGCACGCATTATCGAGAAAAATCAAATCACCATTTTCGAATTACTAGTTTTTGTCTTTAGGAGTTTTTGAGATTCAAGACAACTATTTCATAAACGTTTCCATGACCTCAGAAATTAGGGAACCAAGTGCAATTAGTGAGAGGCTCAGTGGCGCGATGATGATTGCAATGGACTACCGCGCAGAAGGTCTGGGTTCGATTCCCAGCCGTAGAAACACCTAAATGATTTTTCACTGGCCCTGCTCTTGTGATGATCTGACAAGTCATCTGAGCAATATCAATTATCAAGAAAAGCTTATCTCAAATTCGCGGTTTGGAGTCGCCATAAAACAGGAGGTCCCGCCATCGTGCAAGAAGTACACGCGCACACATGAATGGTTGTGGGAATGCTCGGCCCTGGGTACAAACGAGCCTGTTGTGCCAAAATTTGTAAATATTTGTAAGTGAGATTGGTCGGTAGTCGAGGGAGAAGAAGATTCGCCTTTTTGAGGAAGGGGCATGTAGTTTTCCATCGACTCGGAAAGAGCCCTGATGAATAGGACAGGTGGATAAGCTTTCGCAGTGTAAGCGTTGAAAAACACCTCTTTAGAATTACAGTGGAGATAAAAGGTGATCCATTTCGAGGTTCCCTACTTTTTTAAAGAAAAAAACACAGAAAATTCAAATTTAATGGAGAATGTTTATTATGATTTGAAAGAACCTTCTTTGGCATTTATTTTTTGAAGATTATGTCTATCAAATGTTGGCCGTTGCTACGTCACAGATGGTGCATCCGTTGAGTCCAATTTTCGAATACTCGTTCGAGCATTTCGACTGGTAACTGGCGAATGACACGCGTGATGTTTTCCTCCAAGGCCTGAATCGAAGCGGGTTTGTTGGCATAAGCTTTTGACTTTACATACCCCCACAGGAAAAAGTCTAACGGTGTGATATCACACGATCTTGGTGGCCAATCGACCGGCCCACAACGTGAAATTATGTGCTCACCGAAATGTTCTCTCAATAAGTCCATTGATTGATGCGATGTGTGGGAAGTGGCGCCGTCTTGCTGAAACCAAATGTCGCCGAGATCACGAGCTTCAATTTCAAGCATCAAATAGTCGGTTATCATGGCACGATAACGGTCGCCATTGACGGTTACGTTCGCACCGGCATAATTTTTAAAGAAATATGGACCGATGATTCCACCGGCCCACAAACCACACCAAACCGTTGTTTTTTCTGAATGAAGTGGCAGTTCTTCAATTTCTTCAGGTTGCTCTTCGTCCCAAATGCGGCAATTTTGTTTGTTTACATACCCATTGAGCCAGAAATGGGCCTCATCGCTAAACAAAATTTGCCTCGAAAACGTCGGATATTCTTGGAACTTTTCAAGAGCCAATAGAGCGAAGCGAAGTCGCTTGGGAAGATCGAGCGGCTTCAGTTGTTGCACAAGCTGTATTTTGTACGCTTTCAATTTAAGATCTTGACGTAAAATGCGCCAAGTCGTTCCATACGTCAGTATGAGTTGCTACGAACGGCGCCGAATCGACTCTCTACGGTCTTCGTGTACACTCTCAGCTACGGCCGCTATATTTTCTTCACAGCGTGCTGGATTTGGTCTATTCGGTCGAATATTATCCAATAATGAATGCTGGGTCTCAAAATGGGTGATGGTGTTGCGAATAGTACGCTCAGTAGGCCGATTATTATGAAACACATTCCTCACAGAACGTGAATTTTCATAATAAAGTTGAACAATTTGTAAACGTTGTTCACGCGTAAGTCTTTCCATTATGAAATGCCAAACAATACTAAACAAAAATAACATGACAGCATGACACGACTCACACGTGATCTGTCAAAAAAGGCTATTGAAAAAAGTATCTCTACTTGGATCACCCGTTACCATCTGGATCAGCCTATTTGTGTATGTCAGGATCGATAAATACTTTTTCTTACGAGCACTGTACGAGTATGAAATTGAATTGAATTGGTTACTAGTGGGGGAGGAGACTGGTCACAGCCTGGCAATGTAAAACTGGCCTTAAATGTTTGGTTGTGGGAGAATTGAATACACTAAATGTGGGATTTGCATTCGTTTCTGGCTCGTTTGAACTTTAATCGGTTTTCCTCAGTAGGATTGTTCTTGTAAAACCGAAAACCTAACAATTTCGTCGTATCAGCCTCCTTACAGCTGGAATCCTTTATTTAAATAACCGGTAAGGGATAAAGGATTTCGTACACAGTAGAAATAAAACTTCAATAAGCAAACAAATTAAAGATTTTTCATGTTGAAGTATATAACAAACGGAAAATTTCTGTTTTCTCATCATACCACAATAACTATTTATAGGCGCCTGGTCATAGAATCTATTAATCCTTGGAATTGGTCTATATGCACAGTACTCGAAGTTGCAATGAAGTAATTAAGTCTGATCAGGAGTTCTGTCGATGCCACAGACGTTCTTTGACGTTCATATTAGAACTGCGGGGATATATTTAAAACTTGTTGGTCCTAGCTATACGCATCGGTGCAATGTCATCTTATTGAATAAAATTTCTACCAATAAGTGCAACATAACTTAAAATGTTTTAACAATGTAAAGTGTGGCATACTACCGGAGCATATGACAAATGGAGCCACACCACATTATGGTATGCAACTCCATGAATTTACCTCTTTTGAAATATCTCTACGGTTACGTGGCGGGTTGTTTTACCTCAGTTTCAATATCAGGATAACAATACTTTTGACTTTGGATACCGTCCAAGAAACAAGCAGTTTCATCCGGTGTTAGGCAATAGCGCCCAAGGAAATATTGTCCAAATCGTTCTCGAAATAACGCCTTAAAAATTGTCTAACAAATTGTTTGTTGTATTCATTTTTCCATTTTCGGCATTATTTCATTATTGAAGTTAATTTTTATAGCAGGCCCTAAAACAAATCTGAAATGATCGAATAGGAATTATCGCCCAAAAAAGGAAAAATCGCCCAAAACGTCAAGTTCAAAATGAAAACCACAAAAAAAACAGTGATTGGAAATTACGCCCTAAAATTTGGAAATATTGGCCATTTTCGGCATTATTTCCTTATTGAAGTTAATTTTTATAACAGGCCCGAAATACAAAGCTGAAATGATCGAATAGGAATTATCGCCCAAAAAAGGAATAATGGCCCAAAATAGGAAAAATCGCCCAAAACGTCAAGTACAAAATGAAATTAAAAAACAGTGATTGGAAATTACGCCCTAAAATTTGTAAATATCGTCCAAATATTACAAAAACAATTTCAATACAAAACTCTTGGGTGGTATTGTCATCTATTGGTTTGGACGATATGGAATTTTGGGTGTAAAGCCAAAACTGTGGGTCTTATTTCCTGTTCTTTTTTGATTTTGGGGTGTAATTTTTGGGTGTAATTTCTAAATTAGTTTGGCCGATTGTGTTTTATTTCCTTGGGCGTTATTTCTAAACCTCTAGTAGCTTCGTAATTTGGTATCCTGCTAATTGTTTTTTTTTTGTTCGTGGGCTGGTGGAAATCTCAATACACACGATGATCACGTGGCCAAAGTAGTGTGAGAACATAACCCACTAAAACCACCACCACTTTTGTGTTTGTATTGCAACTAATTATGCGACTTATCTAGCAACTTTTTGATCACGAGTAATTAATGTTTGACAGGTAGCTTTCCTATGAGAGTTCCTGCTTTTTCGGCAATTTATAGCGCGGTTTGTTATTATCGGGCCAAATCCAAGGGCTTAGTTCTTTGGAGATGCCGCAATAAATTTGTTCCGTCAAGAATTTGGAGGACCGTTGTCTTGACGTGTCCCAATAAACGTTTTTTATGTTTTCGTGCTAATTGTGATCTAACCTTTCTGTTTTTTGTGTGTTATGCTCTGCTTTTTTGAATGACATAGGCTTTTCTGATTCTGTTGTTTCGATTATAATGACCATTTTCACTTTTATTTTTAACACTTACACATACATTAATATTCCACATTTGATTATAAATCGTATTTCTGGTACCTTTAGTTGTACCAGCTCGTTTTACAGCTAAAACATCTCTCTGGAATGTTGTCACAACGAATCTCCTTTCCCAAAGAAAGCTCAGTTGTTGGCCTCTGGTACAACTTTTCTCATTCAAAACCTTACCAAACTGATGGCGTCAACTTAACCAATAGATGCTCAATTTACCAAAGAAATTCAGAACAGTTGCTTTCTTAATGCAGTTTCTTATGATTATGCCAATCATTTTCGCATTATTGAAAGAATGCATAAAGCCAATTTTGGTTTGTTGTTACTTTAAAAGTTCTCCACCTCTAAAGGCTGCACAAAAAGCAAGCATTGCAATGTGTAAATAATGTTCCCAATGACTGTATTGGAAAATGCTGTTTCATATGCACCCCTATCGAGGTATCCGTTCAAAGAATTTCCGAAACGAAAGTCAGTTCCGATCGGAACTCAGTTTACAATCGAAGTATCCGTTGCGGAACAAAATAAACGAAGCATACAATCGCGTACCTATGTTTGACATATCTGTCATATGTTTCGTAAAAAAATCCGCAACAATTTTTCATCGGAGAATTTCCGATGAAATTTAACGTGTAGCTGTCAAAAATTGTTGATTTAACGCATTTAGCTGTCGCGCGATCATGTGCGATGGATTTCGTCGGAAGATCTGTTCGAAATGCAAATCCGAACGGATACCTCGGTACGAAATTCTCCGATATCGAACAAATCGGAGAAAATTTCGTTCCGAACGGATACCTCGATAGGGGTGATGGTAAGCAAAGACTTAAAATATCAAACATTTGTTATTATATAGTCCCGACGTTAGTAGAACTGCACCTTTATGTTTTTTTTCAAACACAGCCTATCTCCAACACAGCAGTAGCATTTTTCACCATTAAATTCAGGTAAATCCGAGCTATTGACAGCCTAGAAATAGAATACGCGTTGAAATAAATCAACAGAAACACCCAAAGCCTGGTGCTTTTTTTAATCAACATACAAATGACTTAATTCTGTGTTTTGTGCATATGTACGTGACGCCACAACTGATCTGATGGCGTTAGTTTTTTCCAATCATGAGTCACTGCCGGAACTATAAAGACTATAAGTACAACGACACACAAACACTGGTCATGGACAACGCTATTAGTGTCAATTATAGCAGAACAGTGTTACATCTAAAACAAACACATCTGTCTCAAGACAATAAGACAACACACCTATGCAGTCTGTGTATGATGAGAAAACAGTCCACAGTTCCCCTTATAACAATAGAGACCTCTTCGCGGGTCACTTGTGCGTATACGCAATCATTTCTATTAACAAACCTAATTAAAATGCACCCCCTCCCCTCCCCCGAACTATCTTCCATCCGTACAACTTAATATTCATCCTAGTTAATAGTATTATCAGCATTTTATTTTAATTTTCAATCTCATCACCATTTAAGTTAAATATCATCAGCTCAGCTAAATGCTGAGCACAATCACTTTGAATTGTAGATGTGCCATCTACATCTTATAAAATATTGTGTTGCTACATTTGTATTGCAACAACTTCGAGGGGGAAACACTGAGATACGAGTCGTATCTTAAGTTTATGCTAATCGAATAGAAGGAAAACTTGATTAATACCATTTGTGTGCTTAGTTGTGTCCACGTTTACTGGTGATGTGCTGAGCCAAAAGATGAATGTTAGATCTGGGAAAACAGCTAAATGTGTTAAACGCGAAAATCATCAAATGCTCGATTGCGAAATCGCAACGCAGATGTGTGATTCGTTTGCGATTTTGTGACACTTAACATGTATTGCACATCCAATTTGAGTTGATATCGACTTGGTATGTCTATAGAGACTGGAATTGGTGGGGCAGAGGCCTTGAAAGAGTTTCAAGTTCAAGGTCAGCGCGCGTGATGTTGTTCATAAAGTGGCCCCTTCTCTCTAATTGGCAGATCAAACAAACTGAATGTTTTGACAACAAAATACATCTCTTGGAAGTATTTTACTTTTCCTTTCGTTCACACATTTAATTGGGTGAGCTTAGCTGGGAAAAGTTCCAAAAAATGTCTGAAGTTTTTTGCGTTCTTTTTTTTTATTTCATTTGATTGTTGAGTTTTTGCCGGTGACCTTTTGGATGAGTTATTTCAAAGTCTTTTGGCGAGAGGTAGTCTGAGACTAATTTGTTTTTTTTTTTTAATCTTTGGATAACAAATGTTTAGGCTTAGCGACAGGTAAGAGGGATTAAACTTTTTAAATTAAAAAAAAAAATAAAACGTGTCTAAATATTTTAAGTAGGTGTTTGGTAAATATTGAACCTTTTCATGTTGACATTGCATATTTTACTTATACACTATATCATGCTATTGAGCGTTGAATTTGTATTCATGGGGAGATAATATTATTACTGAGGGAAGGCAAAAGCTTTTTGGTAGGCATCTCGTATAAAATATTACGGTTTTGAATTTAGTTGCATGACGCAGAAGTGCCAAATGAATTATAATTTCAAGACTGTGGACTTGAGTTACCATTTATAGATATGACTCATGAAATAAAAGAAATAGTTTGGCATGTTTTTTTTTTCTTATTCTTTATCGTTGATAAGGAAGCATTTGACTAGTTGATATTTCAGACATTAATATCGGCCTTTCTCTGGTTTATGTTTCCTAAATAAAAGTTGATAGGGTTCATCTTTTTTTTCTCCGCACTGACTAGGATGGTATGATTTTGGAACCAAAACATAATTTAATTTAAGCGAATATACACCACGCCACAACAATCCAGAAATATTGTGAAAAAACTTACTGTCGAAAGACTGCAATCGCAAGAGACCGCCAAGACCTTCGCGCTACGCGTATCCCTACACCTCTCGATTGACACCATACCACCAGCAACGAATGTCGAAGAACAATGGCAACGATGCCAACAAGCCATTAGATCAGCCGCAACTGATGTGCTAGGTCCATCGCACCGACCAACAAGAAACCCATGGGTTCTTGAGGAATGCCGACAGATGTTCGCAGCCAAGAATGAGGCCTACAAAACTAAGCTGCAGGTGAAGACGAGAGCTGCCGTTGAGCTCTATAGGCAGAGAAGAAAGAAGAAAAAAGAGCAAGAAAAGCGCGCCATCGAGGATATATAGAGGTGCCACTCCAGGAAAGATGTTCGCAAGTTTTACCAAAGAGTAAAACGTCAAAGCCAAGGATACAAGGCTCGATCAGAATCCTGTCGAGATGAACAAGGAAATATCGTAGTTGAGACACAGTCGGTGCTGAGGATATGGAAGAACCACTTCTGCAGACTGTTAAACGGCAATGACGAACAACATTCCGCTGTCAGGTTGAACGAACCATTCAATGTTGGCAACGACAGCGAAAACTGCCAACCACCCGACCTAAGTGAAATGAGGATAGCAATATCTAAACTCAAGCTTAATAAAGTTTCCGGAAATGACGGCCTTCCCGCCGAGATCTATAAGGCCGGCAGAGATGACTTGGTAAGTAACATCCACCAACTCATAAGCCAAATCTGGTCGGAAAAAAGTATGCCCGAAGGATGGAACCTCAGCATCGTTCGCCCGATCCACAAAAAATAAGATGACCTTTTGAACTGCACCAACTACAGAGCCATAAGTCTCCTCAACATTTCCTACAAGATCATACAAGCTGTAATTTGAACGCCTGAAATCGTTTATCCACAACCTGATCGGGCCTTATCTGTGTGGTTTTAGGCCAGGAAAGTCCACAACCAATCAAATTTTCACACTTCGGCAGATCCTGGAAAAAATCCCAAGATGTCCAAATCGATACCCACCACGTATTCATCGATTTCAAAGCCGCATAGGACAGCATTTATAGAGACGAACTATACAGAGCCATGTCTAGTTTTGGTATACCGTCCAAACTCGTCCGTTTATGTAGGATGATGATAGGAATCGACCTCACCGACACTTTCGATACCAAAAAAGGATTTAGGCAAGGCGATGTGCTGTCATGTGACTTCTTTAATTTGATTCTTGAGAGGATTGTGCAAAACTCCCGAACCAACAGCAGAGGCACAATTTTCCAAAAATCGGTACAACTACTAACATACTCCGACGCCATCTTGTACGCATGCATGAATATATGGTGGTGAAAAAGCTCGGCCCTGGGTACTAACGAGCCTGTTGCGCTAAAAATTTGTATATTTTTTTTATTTTTATTTTTTGAATTTGAAATTTTTGCGAATGTGCAATGAAATAACCTCCCCGGAATTCAGTTCCACTGGGTTAAACTACCAAAAAGAGGAAATAGACCCCACAGGGCTTATTTCTTTTTGAAAATGGGAATAAGTCCGTCGGGTGTCAATGCCACTTGCCTGTGGGGCTTATTTCCTTTGCATGAGTCCAAACTCGCACGCAACATAAATCCAAAAGTTAATCCAAGTAGGGGGTTACAGGGGGAAAGCATGCCCTGCCCCTACACTTATATTCAAACACCCAAACTCGAATTGAATACCAATTTCAAATGGTATTTACAGCTTCGGTGGTGGCGGGGCTTATTTCGAAGGGGAAATATAATCAATTTCCTTTTTTTTTTTTAATTTCGCCCTATGGGGCTTAATTTTGCAGGGGTTATTCCACTATTGCCCCATGAGGCTTAGTTCCCAAATAAAAGAAAATAGCCCCGCCACTAAAAAAACATTAACCCCCCCAAATATTAATGTCATTTTAAATAAGAATTCTGTCCAAGTTTAGTGTATGCAAAGCTTGATTGTGAGTGGGGGGCATGCTGCCCCCCTGCAATCCCCCTGCTTGGGCTTACTGTTGGATTTGGGATGTGTGCGAGTTTGGATGCATGAAAAGAAAATAAACCCCACAAGCAAAAGTCATTAACAGCCGCGGGACTTATTCTTTTTCCCAGAAAGAAATGAGTCCAACGCGGATTATATGTTTGGCGAGGATCCGAAATGTCCAATTTTTCATGACTCTGGCACATAAATCAGGGTGCATTTGACCGATGGCATGGATTATGTTGGCTTTGACGCCCGCTGCGACTTATGACTTAATCGCGCGTTATCTAATTCAGGCCAAAAGAATTTGGTAGTCAATGATCTAAAGTACTCGCTATTGAAGGATATGGCCTGTCCAACGTCGTTCCGATGTGGACCGATGACACCACCAGCCTAAAATCCACACCAAACAGTGTTATTTTCGGTATGCATTGGACGCTTTTATAACTGGTGTTTTTTTTAAGAGGTTGGTTTCTTGAACAGAGACAAATCGGGCAACTCTTATGTCATTTATGTTCAGTTTGGTTTGCCATTTCATCACGAACAGGTTGACAAATGAACAACGCTTGCAAATCGTGCAAAATTATTTCGAAAATAATGGTTCAGTTCGCGAAGTTTACCGCAAGCTCCTTCTGTTTTATGGTCGACATAATCGTCCATCAGAGCAATTAATTCGGTTCACAATGGATCATTTTCGCACTGCACTCTATGTGATAATACGCATCCGCATAGACGTCGAATAGTGCGCACCGAAGAAACAATTGCCGCTGTAGAGCAAAGTGTTGAAGAGGACCCGAATGAATTCGCCACCGTGCACAGCAATTGGAGCTTTGTCCATCATCTTTATGGAAGCTTTTGCGCAAAGATCTTGGCTTACGACCTTACCAGTTACAAGATCCAGCTTGTGCAAGAAATAAAGCCGTGAGACCACACAATGCGTCGTGACTTTGGTGTATGGGCCGCAAATGAGATTTTTCTCGATGCTGATTTTCATCGCAAAATTTTGATGAGGCTCATTTTTGCTTGAACGGCTACGTCAACAAGCAAAATTGCCGCATTTGGAGTGAAGAGAACCCGCATGAGATCCTTGAGACCCCATTACATCCACAAAATTTGAATGTTTGGTGTGCTATATCGGCCGGTGGAGTCATTTGGTCATACTTCTTCCGAAATGATGCTGGAGAGTCAGTAACCAACTTTTTTGTTCCCGAATTGGATGGCATGAATGTGGATGAGATGTGGTTCCAACAAGACGGCGCTACATGCCACACAGCACACGCCACAATCGATTTATTGAAAAAAAAAGCATTTGATGAGCGCATAATTTCGCGGAATGGACCTGTCAATTGGCCACCAATATCGTGTGATTTGACACCATTGGATTAATTTCTTAAGAGATATGTTGAGTCGCTCTTCCCAACAAACCAGAAACGTTAAAGGACTTGGAAGCCAATATTCGTGGCGTTATTGCCGACATACGGCCCCAAATGCTCGAAAAAGTGATTGAAAATTGGACCTCTAGACTTGGCTTTATTCGAACCAGCCGCGGCGGCCACCTGCCGAAATCATATTTAACAATAATGACAAAAAATTATTCTTCCAATATAGCCAAATTTATGGACACTAAAACGATTTCTATACCTCTATAAAAAATACCCTTTATCTCCCGAATTGGACAATTTTGTTAGTTGACGTACAGATTCATCCGAAAATGGACCTCATCGCTGAAGATGGCTTTTTGAAAATTAAGGTCTGGTTCGAACTGCTCCAGAGCCCATTTACATAACACAAGTCGTTGTCTATGGTCGTTAACCTTCAGCTCCTTGGCCAGTAGAATTTTGTTTATCATGTTCGGATCTGCGAAAGGCAGAGTTCTTATGAACGATGGGAAATCGACTGCCTCGGATTCCCCTTTGCACACTCATGGATAACGGCGATGTTTTCAGCAGATCTCGAGTTTCGTAGACACACAGGTGTTGGGTTATCGTTTACTGAACCAGTGGACTCAAATTAATCCACCACACTGCGAATAGTCCTCTCGATAGGGCGGATGTAGCTTCAAAAATATAGCCGCTATCAACTGTCAAGGTTCGTTTTTAATTATTCTTTTCAGACTCGTTCTGATTCATTAACAAATGAATCCTAATTAGCAAAATATTATTTAACCGAACGGTATTTCGCATCAAATCAAGTCAATAAAAAAATGTACCTAGTGTTTATTTATTGAATTATAAAACAAAAAAAAATCACGTTATGGTTAACAAACCAATAACTAGAAAAGCAATGCTGTAGATTGCATACATCCATTTTGTTTTAGGTAACATCATTAAAAGATGAATCCCAATATTAATAATCATTTTTATGAGTTGAAGCAAAATTTTAATGAAATTCACAATGGTGACTTTAATTTGCAAACCATTCCCAATGGGATTGCATTAAGTTTTTATTTGTAAATGGTTATTAATTGGTCCTAATTAAAATTGAATTAAATTAAAATATTTTAAATGTACAATATATCATAAGACATATTCAATATTCAAACATGAGAAATCTTCTCTTTGGTAAATTGGGTTAATAGTGCAAAAGCGTTGTTAATTTCTTCTATGTTTAGCAAGCACTTTTTCAAATGTTGCTATTTCACTCATTTTTACTATCTTTTTGTCACATAATAACTATTAACATGTAGACGGCATCCCGGAGCAATAAAGTTTAAGTATCGTCGTCAAATCAAAATGCAATCCTAGTTATAATGCAATATCGATAAATGTCGGTGTACCGATGAAATGAGTCTTGCACTTAATTTCGGACAGTTGGATTGTGCAATAGAAGGCTAATAATAATTGTTAAGACACTCAATCTAGTCATGAGTGTTATTATTACATTTTGTAACTTCAGTTGTGAAAATATAAAACAAACATTTTGTAAACTGACCCACAGTGCATCACCAAACCATGCTGCATTGCATGAATGAAATACCCATCCCTGGCATCTTCTCCAATATCAGTTCGAGAACCACCCAATATAATGTAACACTACATCAAACTGATTTGTAATACTACAACAAGAGCCATACTTCAACAGTACCGCACAAAAATACAAAGCAACAAAAAAAGGTGAATTTTGTTAAATAATTTGAGACGAAACCAAAGTGTATCTCAGCAGCATCGTCTCCAACGATAACATACTTCAGTTTTACCACCTCTTGGCTTGAATACCAAGCGATCGATGTTGTGTTCGTTTTCCCCCATCTTGTACCATACGGTGCCACACTAACAGTTTTTTTTTTTTTTTTCATATAAGGTAGTGACTACAATTTGTATGAACCTACCACCTCTTCCCACCAATACCGTCATCATTCCATCCACCCTACACCAAAACTTGATCCAATCTAAAAAAAAAAAAAAAAACCACAAACAGTTTAACAAAAAAATCCACCTGAAGAAGATAAAAAAGTAGAAAGAAGACGAAAGAGGAGATAGAAAAAAATAGGAACAAAAAAATGCCCGTCAACATCACCACGTATTGACCCAGCGCATACAGCTGACATTACCCATGTATTGGTTATGTTATAAGCGCCTATAAAACTCTTTGCCCGTCGCAATTGACTTTTGTTTTCATTTGGTAGTTACAACGTTTGGTTGTACCAGCTCGTGGTAAAACAAAGTTCGCTTTAAAGGTAAGAGCCCGCACAAAAGTAAAAATATTGAGGATAAACCAGACCACAATGTATTGGTGGATTAATCGTGATCTCAAGGATATTAAAGTGAAGGATATTGGTTTTAATTGACATTTTGTGGTTAAAAAAAAAAATTGATTAGTGATAAGTGTGAACAGTATCTTAAAGTGAAAAGGATTTGGTTAAAAGTGAAAAGACTAATCGAAATATTAACCGCAAAAAAAGGTCCTTTCGAAAAAGTGATAGTTGTGACACAACTAAATACCTACAAACAATTTTTTTTTTGTGTGTAAAAAGGAATATGGCTAAGAATGAACAACTTCTCTGTCAGTGTACCATTTCCCGCTGAATTAATGAATAAAAGTGAATGCTAAACTAATCTGTTATTCAATATTTGAAATTTCTCGAAAATTCGATGGCACCATGGAAAATTATTCCGTGATTTAAACAAGTTTCTGACCAAGCATCTTGTTTGCAGCTCTTTAAAAATGTTACTTTTAATTTTAATTTTAAATTATATAAAGTTTTATGTTTTGAGCATTGTGGTCGAAAATAATATGATTTGAGTGTTTTAACTCAAATGATTTGAATTGGATTATTTAATTTTTTTTATGATTTTATGCTTATTCACAATTCAACTAAACATTTTGCCATTTTTTATATTTCAATTTGAGTAAATTTTGTCCAAAAATGATTTAATGCTTCGAAAGTGTAAATTTATACTTTTCAAATCCAACATAGTTTTGACTGTAAAATAAATCTCAATTGAATTTTGAGCACTCAAACACTGAGCTTGGTTACGAACAACATATACCGCTCATACTTCAAAGCGGCAACAAATCGTTTCACATTTTCCATTTCAAACTTCGTTCTTTCGTTAAATACGTTTTGTATTGGTGTATGGATGGCTCACAAAAATTGGCAGTGATTTTTTTGTAAATAAAATATTTATATTAACAGAATATTCACGGGTCCTGATAGTTAATTTTATCAAATCCAGTATATAACTTGTTGTTTATATTAACAGAATTTTCAAAAATATTGATAGTTAATTTTATCAAATCTACTATACAATTTGATGAACTAATAAATTCACGATTGTGATTCCCATTTTTTTAGACCATCGAAACAATTCTGGTATCAGATTTGATGTTTATATTTTTATATAGAAACCAATAAGATACTAACATGAAATAAGTAACAAAATGTGATTACTATTCTAATGGTTAAACATTTTTCACAAAATTGTTGATATTTTTCTCTAAAAAATGATAAAATCTTCCAAGAACAAGCGAATGCATTGTAACTTATTGCTTACTCAGATATCGTTAATGGCTTAGTACAGGATTTTATCAAATCTACTATAAAATTAGTTATTAATATTAACAGAATTTACAAGGAACATGGTAATTAATTTTATCGAATCCACTATAAAATTATTTGAGCGTATAAATTCACTATTGTGATTTCCATTTCTTTTTTTCTTAGAGCATTGAAACAATTTTGTATCAGATTTGATGTTAATATTTTTTTATATTAAAACCAATAAGATATAAACATATAATAAGGAAAAAATGTAAATACTATTCTAACAGTTAAATATTTTTAGAATTAAAATTGTTCACATTTTTCTTAAATTGTGGTATAGTCTTCCAAGAACAGACGAACGCATTTTATCTTATTGCTTGCTCAGATATTTCTATTGGTTTAGTACAAGTCTGTGGAATAACTAAATTTCGTTTACAATTTTATATAAATTCCAATAAGAGTTTAGCATGAATAAAGGAAAAAATGTAAAATACTGACGTTTTCTAATCTGTCATTGCAAATTTAAGTTTTACATCGTGCAACATATTCATAATACCAAGCAGTTAATGAAAAGCTGAGTATTTGTAACATTAAACAAGATTTACAGATTTAGGAAGGTATTAATTAAAAATCTAAGACTAGAAACCTTTTTAAAGCCTTACGAAATTAATATAATAATTTTTTTTTTAAATTAAACTTGCTATTGTCATTTATATTTTAATAAGCTACATTGGTAGGTCACAATAAGTGTTAAGGTAACATTTATTAAAGTTCACAGTTGTCAGTTCAATGTAAAAAATATTGTTATTGTGATTGCTCTTCATTGAGCCTCGACTAGTTATTGGTTTGGCATTTTGACTCTAATCAAAGCATGCAACAGACAATAATTGTTGTCTTATGAAAAAGTCCTATTTGCGATGGTGAAAAGACAATGAATATCAGCTTTATGGTTGACAATAGCTCAGTTGCAGTTGATCCCTAAGTGAAACGTGAATTCTCACCGGACAAAGGTGAGATAGAAATGTATTTATATGTAGTGTGCACTCATTTAGTTCCACTTTTTCAAAAAATCTCCGCTTTTAGCAGCGAGTGGAGTGGCCTAATGCTTAGTTAGCTGAACTGTTAAACACTGGTTCTCTGGTTGCAATTTCGAAAGTAGAAAATAAGTTTTTCACTGTCCTATTTCTTGCGGGAGTCTGAAAATCTAGGATAAAATTACCGCCATGAGAAGTTTCTGAAAGTTGCCGTTCAGAGTCGATGTTAAACAGAAGGGTCTCTCCTTTGTGACAAAAGTACGACTAGACGAGCATAAATGAAATGTTTATGGTTGAATATCAGCTTTATGGTTGATATTAGCTCAGTTGCATTTATCGATCCCTCAGAAGTCTGAGTAAGTGGAACGTGAATACTCACCTGAGAAAGGCAAGAAAGAAATTCTAAAAAAGGTTTCATATATATGCAGCGAAATTGGTGCATTCACTTAATTTCAATTAATCAAAAAAAATTCCGCTTTCAGCGAGTGCAGTGGCATAATGTTTAGTTAGCTGAACTATAAAACACTGGTTCGCTGGTTACAATTTCGAAAGTAAAAACTAAGTTTTTCACTGTCCCATTTCTTGCGGAAGTCTGAAAAAAAAGCTAGGAGTAAGCAAAAGGTCCTCTTCTTTGTGATAAAAGAATGACTTCACGAGCATAAATGATGTGTTGAGGGTTTTAAAGCCCTTTATGAGTCATAATTCCACATATTTCATTTCATTTGGCAATAATGGAAAATATGTGAAGGATCAGTAAGTGGTACTTAAAAAAATAAAAATACAAATTTTTGGCGCAACATGATCGTTAGTACCCAGGACCGAGCTTTCTCAAAACCATTCATGTGTGCGTGTGTACTTCAAGCATGATGGCGGGACCTCCTCTTTGACGCCGACTCCGAACGGCGAATTGGAGAAAAGCTTTTCTTGACAATTGATACTACTCGGATGATTAGTCTGATCATCACGTAAGTGGTACTCACCTAGTTATTTTCCCTAAGTTAGGTTAGGTTGGTGGGTTGATGAGGTAGTTGGCGTGCGTCTTCCTCATCACTTTCAGGTCAGTATAGACCCATTGTCATGCCTTTTATGAGTCCACGTGTGTGGTTCATTATCCCTTTACTGTCCATTGTTGTCAATCCCTTTCCAGCCATTCAGATGTTGTTGCATCTGCAAACCTGAAAAGATTGGAGAGAGGGATTTCGGATAGATCCGTGAGGTCATGGAAAAAGTATTTTCCCTTACTGCCAATCAAAATTGTGCTGGTATGTTTTATGACGTATGCAATGTTTTCATGTCAATATGTTTCAAGTACCATATTTTCTGATTCGAATAAAATCGATTACTTTGGTTCCGTAATTTCATCTCGATAGGGCGGAATGCAATCACAAAGTAACAATTCATTACGTAATAACGCCACCACTCTCTATATAACCTGATTAATAAAAACGAGTATCGGTATATACCAATGAATAATTACTCTCTCGCAAGCTATATCCAGAAATACTATTCTAACGGTTAAACATTTTTGAAATAGAATTGTTGACATTTTTCGTTAATTTTGATATAAAATTCAAAGAACAAGCGATTACATTTTAAATTATTGCTAACTCAGATATCTTTATTGGTTTAGTACAGGTCTGTGGAATAATTTAATTTCGTGGCTTGAGACAGGGTTGATGAACAGTTACATAACCGAAGACATCCGCATGAGGACGATCAAGTTTTGTTAGTTTTATGTATTTAAATTAAGATCACAATACACATACATGGTCATAAATTTCTATGGAGATGTGAATATTTTTAAGAGCAGTTAGTTCTTAATAATCTCCAACAGAGTTGCCAGGCGACTGCGAGTGGCTGTGGGTGCTATACCAATTTTATATGCTTGTGGGATATATGATGACGAGCATGACTTTAATTTGTTATTTAGACACATGTGCTGAGCATGACTTTAATTTGTTATTCAGACACATGTGCTCATCAGGTTTTCAAACATATATTGGTATTCTTTTTTTTCAAAATATTGGAATGTTATAGATGGCGTTACAGTTCAGAGTACATGTAGGTACTAAACATCACATAATTTTAGTTTGTACGCTATTTCAAATCGGTTATTTTCAAAACATGGACGAAATGTATGATGAAGTTTCGTTTAAATACAGAATATTTGGTATTCATTTATTTTAACAATATCAACAACATTAACAGAATAATTAGCATTGATATTAACAGACTGCTAACAATATTTGCCAGATAATTTGTTTATAATAATAATTACTAAGCCATTATATGAATTTATTTCACCGGAAAAGTTAAATCTGATAGAAAATTTTCCTTAAAATATCAAAGCTGATATTTTATTTTTAAACAGAGATATCTGCAAACCCTATCAGGATTATATCAAGCTGTAATTCATCTTGACGTTTCCACACTGCGATATTACTTCTTGCAAGCATTCACATAATATGTTTTTCATAAACAACCAACATAATTCACAATTTCCTGAATGCAACAATAAATGCATCCCTATTCATATTAAATCCAGCTTCGATGTAAACTATAAAGCTTTCGCCTGTTGGCAAATATTTCCGACGTTAATAAACCAGAACTCCATCGTTAGCAACGATTCCAATGAGTTTGGCATAATTTTCTCGGTTTTATCTCCGACGTTGATAATCCAGAACTCCATCCTTAGCAATGATTCCAATGAGTTTGGCATAATTTTCTCGATTTTATCTCCGATGTTGATAAACCAGAACTCCATCCTTAGCAATGATTCCAATGAGTTTGGCATAATTTTCTCGATTTTATCTCCGGCGTTGATAAACCAGAACTCCATCCTTAGCAACGATTCCAATGAGTTTGGCATAATTTTCTCGATTTTATCTCCGACGTTGATAAACCAGAACTCCATCCTTAGCAACGATTCCAATGAGTTTGACATAATTTTCTCGATTTTATCTCCGACGTTGATAAACCAGAACTCCATCCTTAGCAGTGATTCCAATGAGTTTGGTATACTTTCCCCGATTTTTTTTTGCATTCGCAACCTTCAGTAAGAAGCCATTCATTGCTAGAGTGATAGAACTCCTAAATCTTCATCCAAAATTTAGTTCTTGAAATTTGTTGTTTTTAATAATAAAAAGACTAAACAATTTCATTATGTGATTTTGATGATCCCATGCTTACTTACTTACTTAACTGGCGCTACAGTCCGGAATGAACAAGGGCCTCAACCAACGTGCCTCTCCAATTAGCCCGGTCCTTAGCTAACTGCCTCCTGTTGCGCACTCCAAGTTGGTTGAGGTCAGTTTTTACCTGTGCGCGCCACTTAAGGCGAGGTCTTCCTCTATGATTTCATGCTTGATAGAGCTATATGCTTTAACAAATTACCAAATTCCTTCATTTAACGAATTATTGATATTTTTGATATTTTTGATGTTATTCTCGAAGAGTATAGAACTACATAGAGTGCGCATTTCATACAACGAATTTTTTCTGTATGGGGTACTGATATTGACACCCTAGTGTTCACATTGCTGCAACAGCATCATACAACAGTCTTGCCAACGCATACGATCAACGAAATTTCCCCTTCGCACTTAAAGCCCGGGTCAGAAACGGCTAACATTTTTTTAGCTGTGATGCGTACTCTATGTAGTTCTATACTCATTGGTATTGTGTACTCAAATAACCAAACGTCCTTTTTTTACGGAATAATTTCATAT
This sequence comes from Rhingia rostrata, assembly GCA_949824845.1. Taxonomy (NCBI): domain Eukaryota; kingdom Metazoa; phylum Arthropoda; class Insecta; order Diptera; family Syrphidae; genus Rhingia; species Rhingia rostrata. The sequence goes on along the minus strand of OX463755.1, from coordinate 19,935,092 downwards.
TTCTGGCATATTTTTTTCCTTTCCCAAGTTGACAAAATAAAGTAAAAGCGTCCTGAAATTTTTTAATAGATCACAATAACAAATCTATGTAGAGAAGTTGGTCATTGTGAGCTTGCAAAACAAAATTAAGAAAGAAAAACAGATACAAATTTTTGGTGCTCGTTAGTACCCAGAGCCGAGCTTTATCACAACCATCATGTGTACGCGTGTAGTTCTTGCACGATGTCGGGACCTCCTGTTTTATGCTGACTCCGAATGGCGAATTTGAGATAAGCTATTCTTGACAACTGATACTACTCGGATGATTTGTCAGATCATCACGAAAGGAGGGCCAGTGAAAATCATTAAGGCATTACTACGGCTGGGAATCAAATGCAGACTTTCTACTCGGCAGTTCATCGAACGAACTATCGCGCCACTAGTCCGTGGCATTCTAAATATATGGACGTGGCAATAAAATTGTGAATGAAATTAAGCCAGAGGCTAACAGTAAAATAAATGTTGACTTCCAAATTTTAGCTGCTACACAATAAATATTTTCACCGTATGGTAGTGGGTGAGTTAGGTCAAGGATTGTAAAATCATACAGATGACGCACTGCATACTCGAAAAAATGTTTTATGTCGGTTCGTACTGGCACAGCCCGCCATATATTTGGATCTTGTTTCTCACATGTGCACGTGCACACTGCCCGCCCGTACCAAGAAGCTGGTGAGCAAAAGTTTCTGTTTTTTGTTCTCCAAGCTTTATAATCTTTGGTTAGGTGTAACAACGATTCTAACTCTTAAGGGGGATAGCCCCTCGCAATTTCTGTTGGTAAATTTTTGCCGATTATCAATTGAATGATCGAAATAACAACAACAACGAGTGCATAGACAACACTATTTTGGTTAGAATTATAGCCATTTCGGACATTACCAAGTGTCCTCATCAGATTCCTTCTACCAGTGACGCTAATTGAACGTTCAGTTCACCGTTGAACTTTATGTGATGCAATTTGTCTACATAATAGGTAATTTTAGTTGCTACTAGAAGGTTTTTTTTTAACGAAAAGCTACATTTTTTCACCTTCATATAAAACTTAAAAAAATAAGTTGGATCAAAAAAAAAGCCACACTTTTATTGCAATTGACATACGACCCCTCATTGAGTACAACAATTCACCTTGGTAATCTTTTACACACGCTATTGTGAACTACAACAGACTAAAACATGAATTGTATGTTCATCTATAAAACATTCCGAACACGTATCGAAATTTAATCGCTGCAAATCGATAACCTATTCACAAACAAACAAAATGTTGAAATGTCAATCCCTCCATTTGGCACACATGTTAACCTACTGTAATAAATCATTTCATCAAACTATTTTCACCTATACAACTATTACTTCGAATTTTGATGACCGTATCCATTAACTCACACATAATTTATACGAAATCGATTAAAGTTTCATAATTCGATTTTCAAAATGATAACATACTTAGCTTGACAGTCAACCCTCTGTCTATGTATATACGCAACATTAATAGCTCAATCAAAATCGATATTATATCTTCCACAATATTTCGATTTTGATTTGAATTTATGAATTCACATGAAATGTGTTTAAGTGTTAATAGAAGTCAATTTTATACACCGCAACGTGCCATTCAAAACGTTGTGCCATCTCTATATTCATTTTTCTATAGATGGGATTACACCACTCGCTAGATTAACTTTGTCTGAATGAAATTTTTGACATCAAACAAATCGATTGTTTTAGTTTCCGATACTATTTCATATTTCCTTTCTTTTGATTTCTACTGTGTTGGTAATGAATGGAGGAATTTGCATCTCAATATGAATCTCCCGGTCTTTATAGTACCGACAGCTAAAACCAACGAGTAAATGATAAATCTGAAGAAGACAACAACGAATTAAATCATTTTCATGCCTTATACCGGTTATGGAAATCCTTGACATAAAAAAAAAAATCAATTCAATGTACGTACCGATGCACCGATGTGGCAGAAAAAAAAAACCATCACGAAGATGAAAATGCAACTCATCACTTGCAAATTAAAAAAGAAATTATGTAAAATTATATTTTGCTGGGGGCAGAGATGTTATAGAGGGACAACGTATATAATTGCTTTTAGCTGCAGAAGAAGTTTTCATGCAGTTAATAGATTAATGGCCTATCACACACAGAGGGGTAAAGGTAAACGGCAGCAAAGACAGGTCGCAATGACCATAACATGGTTATTTGTTGCCAACTTTTCAATTTGTGGTTTGACATTTTCACTTGTGTCCATTAGTTGTCGGTTTAGCACTATTAGGTTGACAGTAAAATGTTGACAAGAATAAGAAGAAAAAAAAATGTAAACGTCGATTAACAGCAAGCGGATGCAACTTCATGAAGATGATGACTTTTACTAAGTCATCGAGTTGCATATTAATTTGCGAGAAAAAAAAAATGATTTATCGATTGGTTGCTAATGTATGTTTAGTTTGAAGGACGTTTTTGTGATGTCTGGAGACAGTATTTCCGTGAGCGCATGTGGCGTAAGGTGGTAGTTGGTTATAGGTTTGCATTCAATGCAACCGGGCTTGAAGGGATATAGCTGCGTTTTTCTTGTAGGCTATTTTTACACTTCAGCCTATAGGCAAACATTTTGAAAATGTTGAGATAATATTTTATTCGCTGACGGAGTTTACGTTTATAAAGAAGATGGAGTATAGAAGGGTACGATTCAATCATGTGGCACATTGCCGTCATCATCATTTTGACAGGAATAATATCTATTCTGGACACTTACTTACATACTTACTTACTTAAGTGGCGCTATAGTCCGGAATGGACCTGGGCCTCAACCAACATGCCAATTAGCCCGATCCTTAGCTAACTGCCTCCAGTTTCACATTCCAAGTTGGTTGAGGTCGGTTTCTACTTGTGCGCGCCACTTAAAACGGGGTCTTCCTCTACTGCATCCGACGTCTGGCTGGGAGTCGAAGATCTGCGAACCGGAGTATTGGTGTCCATTCGTTCTTCAAGTCTTAGCCATCTTAAACGTCCAATGCGTTGTTTTTTGACCACAAGCATGTCGCTGTATGTTTCCAGTTACGAGCTCCAAGTTGGTTGAGGTTGGTTTCTACTTGTGCGCGCCACTTAAGGCGAGGTCTTCTTCTACTGCGTCCGACTCTGCGAGCCGGAGCATATTTTCCATTCGTTCTTCATGTCCTAGCCATCTTTAATGTCCAATGCGGATTTTTTTGAAAAGGGGCATGTCGCTGTACATCTCGTATAGTTCTTGGTTGAATCTTCGCCTCCATAGCCCGTCAATGCAAACGGGGCCGAACATTTTTCGAAGATTTTTCCTCTCGAATCGAACAAGAATTTCTTCGTCCGCTTTTAAGACGGTCTATGCTTTAGCACCGTATAGTAGGGCTGGGATGATCAGGGTCTTATATATCTCCTTAGTAGTTCGAGTGATGGCTTTACTACTAAATTGCCCGAAGAAAAAGCGGTTGGCAAGAGTAATTCTTCGTTTGATTTCTGACGAGATGTTGTTGTCAGAGTAAATAGCAGAGCCGAGATAGACAAAGTCCCGTACTACCTCAAATTTATAACTGTCAATGGTGAATTTCTGTCCAATTCGTTGACTTTGTGTGTTGACAGCATATGCATTGTCTTGCCCTCATTTAATGCTCATTTTTTCCGCTTCCTTTACTATACTAACAAACGTGGCTATGACATCACGCTGAGTCCTACCAATGATGTCAATATCGTCAGCGTATGTTAGTAATTGCACCGATTTTCAAAAAATTGTACCTCTGGTTTTGACCTCTGAAGAATCGAATTTTTAAAAATTGTGCCTCTGGTCTGCGCCGCTCAAGGATCAAATTGAAGATGACACATGACAGTGCATCTCCTTGCCTAAATCCATTTTTGGTATCGAATCTGTCAGTGAAGTCGTTTTCGACCCTGGTGGAGCAGATAGAATTCTCCATCGTCATCCTACACAAACGCAATAGATTGAGTGGTATACCAAAACTAAATACGGCTCTGGTATAGTTCGTCTCTATAAATGCTGTCGTATGCGGCGTTGAAATCGATAAATAGGTGCTGGGTATCGATTTGGACTGTTTTTTTCCAGGATCTGCCGAAGTGTGATCTGGTCGGCTGTGGACTTTCCCAGCCTAGATCCACACTGATGAAGGCCGATCAGATTGTTGGTAAACGGTTTCAGGCGTTCACAGATTGGATCCTGTAGGCGATGTTGAGGAGACTTTCGCCTCTGTATCCCTAGAAAATGTTGAGGTAATGTTTCATTCGCTGATGAAGTTTGCATTCATTAAAAAGATTGAGAATATTACGGTATGATTCAATCATATGGCACATTGCCGTCATCATTATTTTGACAGGAATAATATCTGCTCTGGACACTAACGGACGTAATTTGATGAGTTTTGGCTTCCTGGGATCCTGAATACGATTATTATGTTGATTAAATGAAATTGATTTGATAATCCGATTTGAAATAACTACCACCCACAGAAGTAAATTGATCTTTTGATGGCCCTGCATTAAACATTATTTGCGCTAAGGGCGTTTGGGGCGAATCAGATGGGATGGCCCCGGTGTAGTGGTAATGTGTTTGCCTGTTGAGTGGAAAGTTGCGCGTTCAATCCCAGCCAAAATCCTTTTAAATTTTATACAGAAGAATTACAAAATTTCGGTTGTTATACCTAAATGTTCTTCAAATTTTACAACCACTAGAAACAGTGGCTACCCGAAATTAGTTCGGACACCACCCCGTGGAGTAAGTCTCCACTACATCCAAAATCTTTTCTATCACTCTTTTTCTTCCCCTTCTCTAACGCTCGTAAAAGGGTATTCATAACCCATTGAGTGCGTGTTAATTATAAAAAAAGAATATTTTACAAAAATTTGTATGTGTAAGCTTGATGAACGGACTTCGTACTTACATAGAGGCTCTGCTGAAGCAAAGAAGCTTTGGATCGTGTGTCAAGTCAATTTCAAACAAATCGGATTTTAAATCACTGGCCTTAATATTTCATTTCATTGGATAAGGAGACTTGGGATAAGCGATAAGTCATAATTTATATTGATTATCCCATGCTATGAGAATCACATTCTCTTGTATCGAATATCACAAGAAATTGTAACAGAGATGTGATTTATGCTGTAACCAAATTGACTTGTTAAATGAGACCTTCACTCATTACAAATCGCCATTTAAATTTAAAAAAAAAATATCTGAAGCTCAAGTCCTTGCAGGGTTTCAGTGCATTTTTAAATCAGATCTCTTTTTTCCACAACAGAGATGTCAGATATGAAAAATAAACAAACGTCTGCTTTGTTCATAAAATTATTTTACCTGGCTCAGTGGAGTGATATTTAGTGCGATGAACTAACCCGCAGGATGGGTTCGATTCCCAGCAACACCTAAATAATTTTTCACTGTCCCTCCTCTCGCGAGGAACTGACAAATCATCCGAATCGTATCAATTGTGAAGACAAATTAATTTAAACTAAGCCGTTAGGGACCGACATAAAACAGAGGGTCCCTCCATCGCGCAAGAAATACACAAGCATTATATGAATGTGTGTAAGAAAAAGCAAGACCAGGGAACGAACGAGCTGATTGTGCCAAAAATTTGTTTTTATTCTTCATCGCCATAAAGCCAACATCTTGGGGATATTTATATTTATATTTAAGAATGAGATGGGATAGGGTATTAAACGATCAGCACAGCCGATTTTAGCCTTCTCATACGTTTCTTTTTGTGAAAACGAGCCAAAATAAAACATAATCACCTATTATAAAACATAAACCACTATAAGATATTAGAAAATAAATAAATTTTCTTATATATTTTACAAATGTTCAAATAAAACCAAATAACCATAACCTCACAAATATCACGATTATTGTCTATTAATATTAATAAGTTTATCAATTTTAATTTTAATTATATACATAAATTTACTTATTTGCATTTTTTTTATTTTTTTTTTATAGATGAAGTTAGCTGTAGTAGTGGCAGCATTCTGCATAGCTGCGTGCTATGCTGAACCAAAGCCAGCCATTAGTCAAGCAAGGACAACAACAACAACTGCCACAAAACCAGGACGGTTCTTATCGCTTCCTGATCCCCAAAAATGCTCAAAACGTAAGTAAATACTTGATACTATAAACATATGTTTTATAGGTACTTCTACTTAAATTAAGACCTTATTAGCTTTCAATGAAACAAAATATTTGATCAGTAAAATTATAAAGGATCCTTCGTTGATCTTAACACGATCGTTAGACATGTAGACAAATCATTTCCAACCTAAAATGGTTTTTTACAAAAAAATGCTTTCCACAGTTGAATATTGATGAACTGTTGGGTAAAAGCTCTGGATGTGATTTCCAGTCGTGAGAACTTCTTATCGGCATTCCTGTCGGTATTACTGGGTAACATCAGACACAAATCCCAAGAACAAATTTCATCGTTCGTTTTCGCTAATCATGTAGATCCTAATATCTACAAGGTGGGCCAAAAGAAGTCATCCGATGTTGTCGCCGCCTTCAGAATATCGGTTGTGGAACGCGCAGTGTGTACCGTTGGAACCACACGTCCTTCAGTAATAATTCGTCCAATTGCGGCAGAAAAAAGAAAAACGCGGTTAACATGGCCCTATAGTGCGCACCGTCCACTGTTGTCGTTTAACCAGCGGCATTCTCGAAAAAAAAAATCGCCCGATGACTCCTCGAGCGTGAACAGCGCACCATGCAGTAACTTTGAGCAGGTGCAATGGCTCCTCGTGCATTACTCGTGGATTTTCGGTGCCCCAGAAGCGATCCGTTTGCTTCTTCACGTACCCGCTGAGTTGGAAATGAGCCTCAACGCTCACTATGATTTTGGTCGGAAAATCGTCCACCTTGGCCTCGAGATTGAGGATGGCTTGGGCGTAGGTTACACGCGTCTGGCTGTCAACAGGCAGCAGCTGATGCATGGACTTGACTTTGTATGGGAAAATGCGCAAGTCCTTGACCGAATTCGCCTTAGGGACGACCAGCTGATGGCTGATTGCGAGGCGTGGCGTCTGGTCGATGTTTCCGGCGACAGCTTGACATCCTCGGCAACAGCGGAGATATTCTCGCCACAACGGGCGCTCCGGGGCCAGCCACTCTTGGCAACGTCTCGCGTGGTCCCATACTCTTCAAGGTTGGTGGCCAAACTGCGCAGTGTTTGCGCAGTCGATGTTATACGGTAGGGGAATCGGCGATGGAATTCGCGCTTCGACAATACTACAGACGAATTGTTCCGCAATAATTAGACATGATTATTCCGCGTTCTTGGGAGTGTATCGCTCCATGGCTTATTCACTTCTACGCTACATCTGTCTAGCCCACAAATGTCAGACAGATTTGGTGGCCAAACGGCGCAGTGTTTGCGCAGTCGGTGTCGGACGGCCGGGGAATCGGACACGAAATTCGCGGTTCCCCAATACTACAGACGAATTGTTACGCAAAAAAAATAGACATGATTATCCCGCGTTCTTGGGGAGTATATCGCTCCATGGCTTGTTCTCTTGTATTCTGCATCTGTCAAGTCCACAAATGTCAAAACAGATTTGACATTGGCGGCCATTTGCAAAAATAAGAGCATCCTCCAATAGGGTGATCTCTTTTGGCCCACCCTGTAGATTGCACACATGAATTGTTGTAAGGAAACAGTTATGCTCTGGGTCATATTGAGCCTAATTTTAAAAACTAAAAATGGCGAAATTTTCACCATAACATTTGCTACATTTAATGTGTGTCACAAATACACATTAAATGTATCTAAAACAATTCTCAACATTGATTTTTTGTAAGTCTCAATCGTCGAATGTCCAGTTAAATGACTCAGGTGTAGAAGTTGAATCGCAATGTTAATTAAATCAAAGCGGATATATCCCAATTGAGATAGACTGCTTTGTGTTTTTCTCTTATGTGTATTCGTCCTGTTGTTATGGAGGATAATTTATAAATAAACAAATAAATAAATTTATGGCGCAACAGGCTCGTTAGAAACCAGGGCCTAGCTTTTTTCTCACAACCATTCATGTGTGCGTGTGTTATGCACAAATTGGATACCATACGAGAAACTAAAGGCTACCAACTAAGGGTCCAATTATTCTATCATTGCAAACCCTCATTGGAAATTTTCTTTTACTTCTTTTTTATAAATTCAATCATTGGCGAGTTGGTGTCAAAACAAAGCTTAGAACATGATGATCCAAAAGTATTTTAAATATTAATTATAGTTTCTGCAGAAAATCTTTTTTTTTTTTCACTGATAAAGATTTATTTTTGTGAAGTAATGAATGCCATTCCATCGAACTGAAATGGAGTTTTCCAATAATTTCTATAACTAGCTATGGGGGTAACATTTCAATTCCATCAGAAGTTGAAGTTGTTCAACTATAGCTATAACTGGAACCTTAAAGCCTTTAATATTCGGCATGTACAACCCAGCTAATAGCCTTAAATTTCAATTGAAATCGTTAAATGATTTGAGATTTTCAGAAACTTAATTCTGACTCATTTTGCGCGGGTATATTTTATAGTTGTCATCAATGTTAAAATAGCAAACCAACTATGTAATTACAATATGGCCAACACCTATTATTAGAAAACAATTTCCATTCATTAGTATTACTCATTCCGCCGACATAACTACATCACATAGATACACCTTAAGTCTCACCCATAAGTTTTTTTAATAAAAAAAAAAAAAGAAAAATTTCCGTCTAGCTTCTATTTTCCTCCTGATGCACGTTTTCATTATCCAATGAATAAACTAAACATTTTTTCCGTCAACAAACCAACATCATCATCATCATTTTGTGGGTGTAAAGCTGCCCACCTTCAAAGAATTCCCATAATATCAACACATCGGGAACTGAAGATTGTTGGTTCTGATACTTCGGTCTTCAAAATTAGCATCTACGTCAGTGTATCGCTATAGTAGTTTAGTATTAATTCTAGTCTTTCCAACTCATGACTATGAATTTAATTAAACAAAACCTGACAAGGAGGAGTAATCTTCCAGCACAAATGTCGTACATAACGATTTCGTATGATATTCCCCAAAGTCAAACTTGTATCGTTGACATCAAAGCTTTGATAATTTATCGAAGATAACACTTTTAGTATCACAATCTGGTTCTAGTTCTGGTTCCGGAAACTGGACGACTTATGTTTATAATTAGCAATCGATTTGCATATTTTTAAAATTCAGGTTTGACATTATGAAATTCATTGGTATTCATCTTGATATGCATTTATTTATATTTGGAACATTAGCGTTTTGTATATGCCCATGAACTTATATTATTGCGACTTGATACATATTCATCATTAGAATGTACGTTTATCCAATCATGGCTGACCTGAAATGTTTTACTCTCACCCTCACCTTCGAGACCTTCACGAGTTAGCCATACACATCACCTTGTTGGTTTTTCTGTGTTTTTTTTTTATTGTTTTGCTCATCTTTTTGTTAAAATTTACAATTCCAGTAACGTGGTTGGCCATAAGACATATTGACCCGGTTTTATTGGACCTTGTTATGTATTTAATGTACTCGCACTTGTTATGGTGATTAGATGAAATTGTTTTACATACGTGATGGTATTTCGTTAGCTGGATTTGAAGTACCTCATGACAAATTCGTGCTTTCGCTTTCTAAGTTGCCTTTTCAGGCGAAGGTGTAAGTGTGTGATGGAATTTGTTGGTGGAAAATTTAGTACTTATGCTTGAACTTTGAGTAGCATGAAAGTGTTCATGAGATCATTGTATAATTGTGAGCTGAATTTCTCACGACTTTAAGCTTGCGTCAATATATTAACAATCATACTAAGGTTTTGAAAAAATATGATTTAAACATGGTTTACGATGGCTGACCGATATTTTACTTAGTTGTTGTGACTGGTTGCTATCGTTTAGTTAGCAATTAAGTATTCAACGAATTCTATGTGAATAACTTGCATAAATTGTTTGGTGCACTTTACGTCAATTGTCTCTAGGCAATGCTATTTGGCGTCCATGTTTTTTCATGCAATTTGTTTAAAAATGTTAAACAAATTTTGTTTAATAAGTCGCACTTGTCCATGAAAAAGTGTTTTCATTGAGTACTCACGCAAACAAGTACGCAGTTCGTAGTACAACTCTTTTGTTTGTCTCCATATTAAAGAGTTAATTATCTATTTTTTGCAATGCTGAGGGCGCTGTAATTAAGAATTCTACACTCAGTGAAATACAACATATTTTAACATCTGGTTTGTGCTTAATTTGCAAATAAATTGCACAGTTAACAGTTTGTGAGCCAACAGGTAGCTCGGACGTTATCGATAAATAATTTTAGGGATTTTAGAAAAAATAAACATAAAGTTGGCATCAAGGGAGTATGATAACCACGGTCTCAATTACCGGAAAGCATCCAAAGGTAAACATTTTCTATTTAGTTGGTCAAAAGAGAGATTTTATCTTGAATTGACTTAGACCAACCATTTTTATCAAATCCATAAAATCAGTCAAACGTAGTTTAATCGCATGATATCGACACACTCTTTACTTCCACGCTTAATTCGATTATTCTTCTTCTTCTTAAGTGGCACTACAGTCCTGCATGGACCTGGGCCTCAACCAATATTCCTCTCCAATTAGCCCGGTCCTTAAATAACTGTCTCCAGTAACGAACTTTAAATTGGTTGAATTCGTTTTCTACTTGTGCGCACGAGGTCTTCCTCTACTGCGTCCGACGTCAGGCTTGGAATTAAAGACTCAGCGAACCGGAGTATTGGTCTCCATTCGTTTTACATGTCCTAGCCGTCTTAAACGTCCAACGCTTCCAGTTACGAACTCCAAGTTGGTTGAGGTCGGGTTCTACTTGTGCATGCCACTTAAGGCGAGGTCTTCCTCTACTGCGTCGGACTCTGCGACCCGGAGCATTGTTTTCCATTCGTTCTACATGTCCTAGCCATCTTAAATTTCCAATGCGGATTTTTCTGACAAGGAACATGTCGGTGTACAGCTCGTATAGTTCTCGGTTAAATCTTCGTCTCCATAGCCCGTCAACGCAAACGGGACCGAAGATTTCGAAGAATTTTCCTCTCAAATCGACCAAGGATTTCTTCATCCGCTTTTGAGAAGGTCCATGCTTCAGCGCCGTAGAGCAGAACTGGGATGATCAGGGTCTTATAAAGGATCTCCTTAGTAGTTCGAATGAGGTCTTAACTACTAAATTGAATTCTTAGCCTGAAGAAACAGCGGTTGGCAAGAGTAATTCTTTGTTTAATTTCTGACGAGATGTTGTTGTCAGAGTTAATAGCGGAGCCGAGATAGAAAAAGTCCCTTACTAATTCAAAGTTATATCTGTCAATGGTGATGTTCTGTCCAATTCGACGATGTTGTGTGTCCTTTCGTGTTGACAGCATATACTTCTTACCCTCATTGACTGTCACCAATTTTTTCCACTTCCTCTCTATACTAGCAAACGTGGCTATGACATCACGTTGGGTCCTACCAATGAAGTCAATATCGTCGGCGTATGCTAGTAGTTGTACCGATTTTCGGAAAAGAAATACAGTTAAACTCACGAGCCTCTGGTGTTGGCTCGTGAGTTTTGCACAATCCTCTCAAGAATCAAATTGAAGAAGTCACATGACAGCGCATCGCCTTGCATAAATGCTTTTTAGGTATCGAATGTGTCGGTGAGGTCGTTTCCGACTTTGATGGAGCAGCTATAATTCTCCATCGTCATCCTACACAAACGGACGAGTTTGGGCGGTATACCAGACATGCTCTGTATAGTTCGTCTATATAGATGCTATCGTATGCGGCTTTGAAATCGATGAGTAGGTGGTGGGTATCGATTTGGACTTCTTGGGTTTTTTCAAGATTCTGCGGAAGAGTGAAAATTTGATCGGTTGTGGACTTTCGTGGTCTAAAACCACACTGATAAGGGCCAATCAGGTCGGTAAACGATTTCAGGCGTTCACTTATTACGGCATATATGATCTTGTAGGCGTATTGAGGAGACCTATGCCTCTGTAGTTGGTTTACCTTCTTCTTTGCCTGTCGAGCTCAGTGTCAGCTCTCATCTTCACCTGCAGTTTAGCCTTGTAGGACTCATTCTTGGCTGCGAGCATCTATTGGCATTCCTCATCAAACCAGGGGTTTCTTGCTGGTGGGCGAGAGAAATTCGATGATTACCTTTTGTTCGCAATAAGTGACCACTTGTAGTAAATTTTGGTATGGGAATGATGTTGATGACAGTGAATTTAACATTCACTGTCACAGTGTTTTAAAAAAATGCCACGGATATGCTTCTAGCCCTCATACCAGACCACACTGTATCAATTATAGAATTCATTGGTTAATTGTTTTGTTATTCTGATGATGGTTTTACGGGAAATAGATGGGCTCAGTGACGCGATGGTTAGTGCGATGAACTGCCGCACACAAGGTCTTGGTTCGATTCCCGTAACAGCACCTAAATGATTTTTCACTAGCCCTCCTATCGTGATGATCTGACAAATCATCCGAGTAGTATCAACTGTAAAAGTATCATCCAGCAATATATATTGAAAGAGTTAATTCACCTTAGCTATACCTGCATCGGCAGCTTCATTCACAATTATTTTGAGAATGATCAACCGAAAGTTATAATGTCGAAGTTCAACATATAAAAAGATTGCCCGCCAAAAGTGTATGTGAAAGAGTGAATTGTGATGTTGGTGAAACGATGCCAAATGTTGACTTCATTCATACTTGACATCTGCCACAAAAGATCACCCATAAGGAACTCGGTTATAAATAGCTACTTAATGTCAAACAATATCTACAATTGCAACTGATGGCTCACCCCTTACATCTTTAGTTTTAATTAAGTTGTAGCGTAAAACTTAAAATTTATTCAATTCAAAGAATTGTTTGCAGAAAAGCAGCGAATTTTATTAATAAATTCTTCATTTTTTACACTGAACCAAGTTCCTAACCAACATTTCTATCGCTTTAAATTTTATTTCCCTTGATATACACACAAATTAGCATTAGAATTAAGAAATAGATTCTGAAAAACAAATTCACTATGCAAATTTCATACATAAAATCACATGATTTTTTCAAAACCCAACCTATCACTGTAGACAATCTTATATAATCAACCAGAATACCCGTAGCGATATATAAATTCGCTGGAATAAAAAAAACATCCAAAAAACATTCTCAAAAAGCTCAATTGCGTTGCTAAAATTCCCCTTAATTATCGCTCGTATCAATCAATTCTAAAATTAGAAATACAAAAAAAGAAATTTGAATTGTTAATGAAATAAAATTTAGAAGATTTTCGTTCTCACTATTCAAAGTTGTAAGGGTAAGGTTTCTACGAATACTCCACGTCATTTGAAATTCAATGTATCTCATGGATGGAAGAAAAATAAACGTGATTTGATTTTGCAACAGGTTTAACTGTATTTCTCTTTCAAATAAATTTATTACATTTGCTCATGCGATTTGCCTCTACTTCCGTTTAATTGCTCACGGAATCATCAAACAATTCTCACAGAAGCTCTTTCTCGAACTCACAACGAATTTGTTGTACACTCCTATAAAGGTTAAAGGTTTAGACGTGAGACGAAATGGCGGACAATTGTTTGTTCGTGTTGATGCGGGTTGTAATTGGAAGATAAAGCATGTGAAATTGTTGAACTATTTTAATTGTATTTATATATAGGTAAACATTTAATTCACTCTAGTTAAAAACAAATGTCGACATTTTATCATACAAAATTTCATTTTGGCCTACATAAAACATATAAAAAATAAATTAAGATTCAGGTAAATCAAAAGTTAATTACAATCGATACAAATTTATCACCTAAATGGTGACAGCTAAAATCACTGATGCACTTAACCTGTCTTAGAGAACTTGTGCTTGCCGTTGTCTTTTGCCACCTGTTGCAGTTTCTGCAATCCAACGACATTGTAATCGCTATAGAGATCGATCAGCTCGAACAAATGTTGTCACTTTCCGGATGTTATTTCAAAAAGAAGATCTTGTACTTAAAGTGGTCAGCAGCGAAATGTCTGCAATTGTCATATGATTTGCACATGAACGAGGAGACATCTCCAATTATTGACCAATCTCAAAACTTTCTAGCATTAGTGATAAATTGGTCTTTCTTTGTCGAAACATCATATGTGAAGAACAACATGATCTTGTAAAACAACGATCCACTGTCACAATTCTCTTGACTTGCACCATTGTTCCAATGGTTTGGAAAATACAAAAGAAGTCGATTGTATATACACTGACTTCTCAAAGGCCTTTGACCAGTTATCACATAACATCATCCTTGTTAAACTTAAGGCATATGGATTTCCTCCATGATTAAAAAAATGGGTTAACTCACATCCCTCATTGAGAACTTACCAAGTAAAAATTTAGAGATTCCAAATCCAAACCTTTCGTTGCTCAATCTGTAGTACCACAAGGAAGTTATTTAGGATACATTTTTTTTTAACTTGCAATTTACGATGTAAGAGCTTGTATTCGAGATAGAAAAATATTGATATATGCTCATGATGATGAAAATTTTTAAATGTGTACGAGATCCAAGCGATTTGCTTTTACTACAAACCGATCTCAATAGTTTTACCATTTGGTTTGAATTTAAATCGTACTAAGTGCCAGCATACGATGAAAACGTGTTTCATCCAAATTTAATTATACTTTCTCCGGACACACCCTATGTCTATGTTGGTTTTTTGGTCCTTAAATGGAGTTTAATAAACACCTTTACATTATCGTCAATAGATCCAACTCAATGTTGGGCTTTATAAAAAGGTGGCCAATCAACATCACCATTTCTTGAAATAACTTGTTGTAAAAATAGGTCTCGCAGTAATTCCATTGTAATCCCGGCTGTATGCGATGTGGCAAAGTCTTGTTGATACCACATGTTAATCAAGCCCAAAGCATGCAGTTGTGGCGTTAAAAAGTTTTCAATCATATCACGATAACGCTCCCCATTCACAGTTAACGTTACGACGTTTTCATTTTCAAAGAAATAAGGTCCAATAATTCCTCCTGACTAAATTGCACAACAGATTTTAACTATAAATGGATACAAAGGCGACTACTGAATAATTTAGGAGTTTTCCATTGCCCAGAACTGACTATTCTGTTTATTCACATATCCATTCAAATGAAAATGTCCCTCGTCAATCATTATGATTTTTTCATGAAAATCGGGGTTGTCATCTGTTAGCTGTAATATCCTATTAGCATATGTACGGCGGCGTAAATGGTCCCTGTGGAAGAAGCTCTTGTCTCAACTGAATCTTAAATGAATACAAATGCAAATCATTGTGCGAAATTGTGGCCAAAGTTGTTCTTTGGAGACCAAGCTCCTGAGTACAGCGTCGTACTGAGGTTGATGGATTGTTTTGAACACTTCCTTGAGCAGCTGTAATGTTTTCAGCCGATCTTACAGTACGTTGTGGTCCATGCTTGGGCCTATCACCTACAGACCCTCTTTCGTGGAAATCATTCATTACACGATAAATAGTGCGTTTTGTTGGCACGTTGTTCCTCACAAAAATTTAACGTAACTTTCTCATCGTCACAGTAATCGATGGTTGATTTTGATAAAATGTTTTAACGATAGGATACGTTGGTTTATCGAATATTTTTCTATCATAAATTTGCCATGTGTCTACTTGTTCTGTTATGTCCCACTAACAAATGCACTAAATGATGAGCCTGTGGATGCATATTTTATTCTGTGGCAAATCTCTGCTCGTAGATGCTGCTTTTAATAAGCCCGCTACGACACAGATCTGATAGTGTTAGAAAAAAAATATGAATGGACTGTTCTTGGTCTTAAGATTCTTCTCCCGTACCTTGTACACTTCTATGATTTTTTTTTCATGAGTCTCCAAGTCGTCATTATTCCTTTGAAGTAATACTGAACACTCAACACAGAATTCGTTTATCACTCTAATCCAGTCCAGCTTTTCCAATATTTTATGCCACCTTCGAAATTCTCACACAATTAAATCAAAATGGCATGACTATCAGTTAATGTAAGTCTGTTATGCTGCAACAGCGGTACCGGAGCTGTTTGTAATGGACTTATATCTTAAAAAGCTACTTCAAGATGATTTCCTTTAATTACATCAATAAATTTATGTTTCTCCTCCACTTTCAGGAGTTAAGTTAGGAGCATACAGCTTCGTAGCGGTGAACTGCGTTCATCGTAATATAAAATTGGCCTCATGGTGTACTGTACAATTATTAACGTGCTAACAGCAATGAATCTCACGAAAGAGATTTAATTTATTTGTTGAGGATATTTTCAATAAGTTGAACATTATGCGTGACACTGTTCATGTTTGATAAACGATTTAGTTAAGTTCATCGAAAAGTAGAGGAACTTTTGGCAATACGAAGTGAAATATTGCATTTTTCTTCTTATTGGATACATGGGGCGAATACGTAACATTTTGCAATTTACTTCTATAATTTATGTGTAGGTACATTCTGGTGTACGAGAAAGTAGTAATTTTTAGTTTGGTTGCAGTTTAGGGTACAATTTAATGGGTTAACTGTCTCATATCTACACTGCAGAGTGAGGATGTATTGAGTTTTTGTAAATTATTTCCAAATTAACTGATTGTACATTCGTTTTAATTACTCATTAATATTAGATTTGTTTGGATGTCCATGCTTATTCATGTAATTTGTTTAAAATTGTTTAATATATTTTTTTTACAAATCACACAGAGTGATTTAATCGAGTACTCCGTAAACAACTACGCAGTTCGTATCACAACTCTTTTGTTTGTCTTCTTGTTAAACATCAATTATCCATTTAATACAACACTGTGGGCGCTGTTATGTTAAGAATAATGATGCTATGAATTCTTTACTCAATCAAATTCAAATTATAGTAATACTTGCGCTTTGTGGTTAATCTGCAAACAAATTGCGCAGATAAATTGGTAAGCCAACGACTCATTAACATTGAGATTCATTTTTGGACTCTTTTATATTCATCTGTATATTTGAACATAATATACTATTAGATGAAAATAATGCTGTCACTCACGAAACTGATAACCATAGCAAAAACAATAAAAAGCGATAATAGATAGAACAAACATTGTGCGCAAAATAAGTTTATGCACCATTTGTATTATTTTCCCCTCTGTATAAGGTTCTACTCTGAAGTAATCCGTGGGAATAATACTGTCCCAAATGACTAACATCTATTTTATGGACAGAAATCTATAACTTTCCCAGTAGAGGACTTAGAATTCATTTCGTTTTAATGTTTAGATTAAGGATTTCATGTAGAATTTATATATTTTGCATTTTTTTCCACTGATTTTTTAAGCGTAGTTTTTTCAAAATCGAATAGAACATTCAAATTTGTAAATGTCGTCCGCGGCTCCGTTTCAAATGGTCAAATTTTGCGTCACTTATGCGAGCATTTCGGCCTGTATTCCATGAATTACGCGTGTTACGTTATCCTGTAAGGCTTCAATCGTGCTCGGCTTGTCCGCATAGAATAATGACTTCACAAAACCCCACAATAAATAATCAAGAGGCGTTAAATCGCATGATCTTGGCGGCCAACTCACAGGGCCATTTCGAGAGATAAGCTGCTCACCAAATTCATCCTTCAACATTTCCACTGTTTCACGAGCTGTGTGGCATGTGGCACCGTCTTGATGAAACCCCATGTTAAACAAGTTTAACTCAGCCAACTGGGGCAAAAAAAAAGTCGCGGATCATGTCTAGATATCATTCGCCGTTGACAGTAACGTTTCTTCCATGGTCGTCTTTGAAAAAAAATGGACCGATGATGCCACCAGCCCATAAACCACACCAAACTGTCGTTTTTTCGGGATGCATCTGTAATTCTTGTATGGCATGTGGCTGTCCATCACTCCAAATGCGAAAATTTTGTTTATTTACGTATTCGTTGAGCCTGAAATGAGCATCATCGCTGAAAAACATTTTTCGATAAAACTGCGGATTTTCATGGAGCTGCTCTAAGGTCCATTCATTAAAAATTAGGCGAATTAACGGGCTTAGTGGCGCGATGGTTAGTACGATGAACTGCCGCGCAGAAGGTCTGGGTTCGATTCCCAGCCTTAGAAACACGCAAATGATTTTTCGCTGGCCCTCCTCTCGTGATGATCTGACAAATCTTCGGAGTAGTATCAATTGTCATAAAAAGCTTACCTCAACCTAGAAGTTCGGATTCGACACAAAACAGAAAGTCCCGCCATCGTGCTAAGAAGTAAACACGCACACAATAATGTTTGTGAGAAAAAAGCTCGGCGCTGGGTATTAACGAGCCTGTTGCGCC
Source organism: Rhingia rostrata (assembly GCA_949824845.1). Classification (NCBI taxonomy): domain Eukaryota; kingdom Metazoa; phylum Arthropoda; class Insecta; order Diptera; family Syrphidae; genus Rhingia; species Rhingia rostrata. Next base: position 19,916,660 of record OX463755.1, on the reverse strand, counting down.
ATAAATTTATTTAATTTAAATTTTTTTTTTTTTTCAAACCCAAATCGAAACGTAAAATTTTTCATGTGTTTGAGTAACACATGCCCAATTGCTGAAAACGGCGACGAATTGACATTTCACGATATTCACTAACATTGGACGCTACGACAGCAATATTCTCTTCGGTACGCAATGTGCTCATGCGAGTCGATGGTTAAATGTCCAACAAAGTAAATTTGGTGCGAAATTTGGTGATGACAGCACGAATTCTTGATTCACCAGGTCGATTATGATGATGGTCGTAAGAAACGGTGCACATTTTTCACAGAGCACGAATTTTGATAATAAATTTCAATAATTTGCAATCGTTGCTCGTTTGTAAGTCTTTCCAGGATTAAATGGCGGAAAAGATTTTCACTTTGACAGGTGATGTTTGGACGCCATTAATAACCAGTTCTGTGAACCTGAAAACTTAACTCTTAAAAAATCACCCGTTAAATTGGAGTGGAAATGATTTATTTAGTTTCGGTAAAATGCAACCAACACATGGGAACAAAGTCTTAGAACTGTCAACCAGTGTATCTGTCAATGCAATAAACCTCGATGTTTTGAAAAAAATGTAGAAAGGGAAATTCTGGATGTTGATGCGGATTCTATCTTATTTTTAATTTTAGGTAAAGCTAAAAAAAATCGCGTGTAAGACCATCAAGACCACCTAGCAAGTGCGGCAAGTAGATGAATCCTAATGCATAACCAGAAATAAGTAGAAAGATAAATTCAGAATTTTATGGGAAATTCTCAATGATTTCAGATTTTTGTTAAGTTCAGGGAATTTATGGATTATGCCACAAATCAGGCCGAAAAAAGCTAAGCACTCACGCAAGGACTGTCGATTGACGATCGGTAAATGATTTTAGTGGCTCACTTTTGTTTAGTTCCAAGTAGAAGAACCGTAATTATGGTGAGAAATAATGACTAATGACCTATTTCTAATAATGACTAACGATCTACTTCTACGTTCAATATACTCTACACAATTTCGCCTTTAGGCGTCAATTCATCAACAAAAACGAGAAAACCCCCCTGCGGAGTGTTCTAAACCCATATTGAGACCATTTTTCATTTCTGTCAATTAAGGTCAATTTACTAAAAGCATTTATTTTGACAAATTTACGTATTAAAAAAAAGCGGTTTTTATGTGTTTTTAACGATTTCATTCTGAAAGCAATTTACATCAATAAATTGGATCTCAATCTCCGGTCTTAGAAAAATAAGTTAACTGCCCTGGAGCGGCTAGATTTATTCATTTTGTGTGGCAATTTCTTGCTGGTAGCATCAAACTTGTAACCACTGATTTACGATTGGGAAAAAAAAACAACCAAGTTGCATCACACTAGGCCAACGAACAAATAAAATTTTCTAGTACAGCAAAAGAAACATTGTTGTGCCACAACAAAAACATAAATGAAGATTTTTCCCTCCATTGTTTTATTTAGCTATAGAGACACGACATAAAGGCCAGGTTAAGCACGACACGGTCGGTGCTGACGACCGCCGTGTGATAAGGAGTCTCCACAGCACCAGGATGGCTAGAGATGTATCTGTTTCGGTTTTTATTTTGTATACTTCTGCGGAACATTTTTCCACGTCCACGTTTCATTATTTTTGTTTTCCGTTTTATTTTGTTTTTGCAAACAAAATTACATAACCCGTCTCGATGGATGGCATGGAAACGTACTACGAACCAGCGGTTCAATGAAACTTGTTTCTTAACATGCCATGGGCATACACCTACCTCTCTGTGAAGATGTCTATAGATTGGATTCGACTCGAATCTGAGTGTAAATGGTTTAATTGAATTTTGTACACTGACCTTCTGTGAAGACTGCGCTGGTTTGACGGCCTCTCTTACTCACCTATGTGCTATGCGCCTGCAAACATATCATATATCTCACTGATTGATGCGTAGTGAGAGATATTTTGCAAAATATATTAGTGCTATCGAACCACACCCAGGAATTCCACGAAAAAAAAAATTAATGAAAATCCCCTCGTTAATTTTGAAATTCGACAAAAAATTCAAGCTTTTCTGGTTCACCACCGGCTAGGAGGGAAACCAGTTGCGCCGAGTTTCTGTGGAGATTCTGGATCCTTAGGTAATAGTATCTGTGCTTATTTGTTGTTCGGCCCAAATTAAATTGAAAAGAAAGCGAATGCTGCACATAGTGACACAAGTGCTGTTGATGTTTAAACGAACCTCTTTCGTTTCGGTAATGCAACAGATACACAGATAACTTTGGAAATAGCCAGCACGAACGGTTGAAAGTGACTACAAAAAGTGGGCCAATGCATTTATTGAACTCTGATGAGATTACGCAAAAGACGCTACTCCAGTCGCTACGAGCTCTTAATTGCTGCATTCACGACACCGCATGGGTGGTATTTCAAGAATGCATGACGGAAGGTTGTAGACGTTTGCATCGTTACATGCAAACTGATGCTTTCATGTATGACAACCACTAACCGATTGGAAAAAACAAAAGATTGACTGATCTAATTATTCGGCTATTGCAATGGAAACATGTGTGTTAGGAATTCTATATTAATAAGAGCGGACTGTTAAGTGATATTCCTATTAAAAACTCAGAGCATCGGATTGGTTCATCGATGTAGGTAGCACGTTTGTTTTGGATTTCGGTGTATTCTACTAAGAAAGTTACATTTTTGACCACCGTAGCGCATTTTTTAATAAACCTAACCAGCTAAGTTCTGATTTCAGGCTCAGAAATTCATCAAACATAGCTGGGCCACGCGATTTAGGTATCCGAATCTGATCCAATTTGTGCTCAATTCGATTGATGAGCTGATTTTTTATACACAATATGAAGAAAGATCACTGATGCTTCTCAGTGAATTATCACTGATCATCCACGCATAGCTGATAGATAGATTCCCTTAATTAACATTTACAAGCAGAAAAATGTAATGTAACACAACATTTTGTTTTTTTTTTTATCATTTTAGGTCCAAAAGAATTCTCATACCGTGGCAAGAACATGTTCCTGAGCTCCCACGTACCACATTTGGCCAACAAAAAGGTCGATTGGTTGGACGGTCGTAACCTTTGCCGTGAATACTGCATGGACTTGGTCGCCTTGGAGACCCAAGAGAAAAATAATCTAATCTTCCGTGTGATCCAACAAAACGATGTCCCATACATCTGGACTGCTGGTCGTATCTGCGATTTCGCCGGTTGTGAAAACCGTCCCGATTTGGAACCAAAGAACGTCTATGGATGGTTCTGGTCTGCAACTCGCGAGAAGATTCAAGCCACCAACAGGATTCCACAAGGCTGGGGATACAACCCATGGTCCCAGACTGGTCACAAGAAGCGCCCACAACCCGACAACGCTGAATACGACATTAACCAAACCAAGGAACAGTGCTTGTCAGTGTTGAACAACGTGTACAGTGATGGTATCGCATGGCACGATGTTGCCTGCTATCATGAAAAGCCAGTGATCTGCGAGGATAACGAAGAACTGTTGCGTTATGTTGCTGCCACAAATCCAGGAATTCGTCTATAAGATGTTCTCTAAAATGTTTTTTTTTTAATTTTTGGATAGTGTGTGTGTTCTTAGTCTTAGATTTTATTAATTATTATTTCGCATTTTTTTTGTGTAATGTTTTTTTTTTACCTTCCTTCCTCCAAAACAAAAAAAAATGTGTTGTAAGTTCAATGACCAAAACTGAAGAAAAAAAATGCAAAACAAACTCAATTCACACTATTTTGGTTTATTTTTGCCGCAAGAGGGCATTCTCTGTCACTTTTTAGTACATATTTCTTGGTCGTTACTTCTTTTGTAGGATTAATCAATCTTTACTTAGAGACTCCGAGTAGAATAAAGTTCTTAAGGCACCTAGTGCAATCTTGCGCATGTTTGATAAAGCAGAGCGGAGAGGTGGTTATCTTCTCCCGGATCATTTACTATTGTTTTTTTATAGAGAATATTTATTTTCTTTTTTTTACTGAATGAAGATTCCTTAAAAATAAATTCCACAGAAGATGAAAACAAAATAGGAAAAAACTAAAAAAATAAATAAAAGTAATAAAAGATAATTCTTTGATTGTATTTTATTTCAATGTTATCCAGGTGTTTTTTTAGATTAAAACAGCTGTGAGTTCACACGCAGTGGAGATGACACGCAGATCACACGCAGAGAATAAGATGAATGAACTATGGTGGTAAAAACAGAGAGAGAGAGAGGGAAAGAGCGATTGATCTTTTTTTCGTTACACTTTTTCGTTTCATAAAATCAAATTCACGCCGTCCCAAAAGAAGTTTCACTTCAAAACCATAGTTTTGGAATTCGCTAAGAACGTGGTCTACTAACGCTACTCAGTATTCGAAAACATAAATCATCAACTGTTTAGAAATCTACGTCAGTCGAAAACTTTGGCTGAATATGGATCAGTATCGGATCCTTCAATATTAATGGAAACTGATGAGGCATACCTGGGAAACGATTTATGTAAAGCTCGTAGATGGAGCTCGTACGAGTCCATCTTCATAGAACTCCTTAGAAAAAGAACATCAGGTGTTTTTTTAGAGATTGGTTTCTACTCAGTATTCGAAAACATAAATCATCAACTGTTGAGAAATCTACGTCAGTCGAAAACTTTGGCTGAATATGGATCAGTATCGGATCCTTCAATATTAATGGAAACTGATGAGGCATACCTGGGAAACGATTTATGTAAAGCTCGTAGATGGAGCTCGTACGAGTCCATCTTTATAGAACTCCTTAGAAAAAGAACATCAGGTGTTTTTTTAGAGATTGGTTTTTCAAATAGAGAGATAAAACTTACATTTTGATGATGAACAACGCTTGCAAATCGTGCAAATTTATTTCGAAAATAATGGTTCAGTTCGCGAAGTTAACCGCAAGCTCCGTCCATTTTATGGTAAACATAATCTTACCATCAGAACAATTAATTCGGTTAACCATGGATCGTTTTCGCACAACGTTTACTCGATGTGATTATACGCATCAGCAGAGACGTCGAACATTGCGCACCGAAGAAAAAATTGCCGCTGTAGAGCAAAGTTTTGAAGAGGACCCGAATGAATCGATTCGCCACCGTGCACAGCAACTGGAGCTTTGTCCATCAAAATGGAAGATTTTGCGCAAAGACCTTGGCTTACGACCTTAAAAGATCCAGCTTGTGCAAGAATTAATGCCGCGAGACCATGCAATGCGTCGTGATTTTGGTTTATGGGCCGAAAATCAGATTGACCTCGATGCTGATTTTCATCTCGGTGATGAGGCTCATTTTTGGTTGAATGGCTACGTCAACAAACAAAATTGCCGCATTTTTAGTGAAGATAATCCACGTGAGACCCTTGAGACGAAATTACATCCACAAAAACTGGCTGTTTGGTGTGCTCTATGGGCTGGTGGATTCATTGGGCCATACCTCTTCCGAAATGATGCTGGAGAGTCTGGAGAGAGAGAGTATGGAGACCAGTATAGAGCCAGATAACCGACTATTTTGTTCCCGACTTGGATGGCATGAATGTGGATGAGATGTGGAAAAAAGAGGCTCTGCGGTAAACCACAGTCTCGCGAAAAGAAGAGCATCCGTCAATTCTAAAAAAAAGCCAAACAACGGGTATCTGGTTTCACAGTAGGAACGCAGCCTCTGTGAAATAACAATGGCAACCTAGTACTTAGCGCAGGGTATTGTAGATGTATTTGGTCAACATTTCCTTCAGCTGCTTAATGGGTTTAATATGGATAGAGTGATAGAATTATAAACCGATTCACTCCCCGTTCACGAAGAGCTAGCCCTATCTCCAGTATTGAAGAAGTTATCGAAGCCATCAGAAAAACTGAAAAACAACAATTTTGATGGATTACCAGCAGAACTCTTAAAATACGGAGGTGTTGTATAGAAATACCAATACACCTAACAATTAACAAAGTCTGGGTGGATGAGAGCATTCCCGATGACTGGAATATCAGCTTTATTTGTCCCATCCACAAAAAGGCGACCCCATGTCTTGATCCAACTACCAAGGCATAACCCGGCCAAATGTCTCACATAAGATCCCATCCAACCGTGTACTATGTGGACGTCATAAGTCTTTCTGCAACGCCCTTATCTAAACGTACCAATGTGACTTCTAGTGTGGCATGGCAGATCGACCGTAGACCAAATTTTCACATTAAGGCAAATCCGCGAAAAGACCAATTAATTACAAGTAGAGACACATAATCTCTTCATAGCATCCATCGCCTAGGGCATTATAAGGCGATGGCAGAATTCGGGATACCATAAATACTAACAAAGCTGTGTTCCCTAACTTTGGAGGACACGCAAAGTGTTTCCAACTTACTTTCTTACTTAAGTGGCGCTACAGTCCTGAATGAACCTGGGCCTCAACCAACATACCTCTCCAATTAGCCCGGTCTTTAGCTAACTGCATCCAGTTGCGCACTCCAAGTTGGTTGAAGTCGGTTTCTACTTGTGCGCGCCACTTAAGGCAAGGTCTTCCTATACTGCGTCCGACGTCTGGCTGGGAATCGAAGACTCTGCGAGCCGGAGTATTGGTGTCCATTCGTTCTACATGTCCTAGCCATCTTAAACGTCCAATGCGGAGTTTTTTGACCAGGGGCATATCGCTGTACAGCTCGTATAGTTCTTGGCTGAATCTTCGTTTCCATAGCCCGTCAACGCAAACGCGACCGAAGATTTTTCGAAGAATTTTCCTCTCAAATCGACAAAGGATTTCTTCATCCGCTTTTGAGATGGTCCATGCTTCAGCGCCGTAGAGCAGGACGAGTGAGAGCATATTAGTTCGAGTGAGGGCTTTACTGCTGAATTGCCTTCTTAGCCCCAAGAAACAGCGGTTGGCAAGAGTCATTCTTCGTTTAATTTCTGACGAGATAGATAAAGTCTGTCAATGGTGACGTTCTGTCCATTTCGTCGATGTTGTGTGTCCTTTCGTGTTGACAGCATATATTTTGTCTTGCCCTCATTTACTGCTAAGCCCATTTTTGCCGCTTCTTTCTCTATACTTGCAAACGTGGCTATGACATCGCGTTGGGTCCTAACAATGATGTCAATATCGTCGGTGTTTCCAACGTCCAGTTGGAAACTTGTACCGTTCCAACAAGGAGATGCTCTTTCATGCGATTCCTTCAATCTCGTGCTGAAACGGGATGTGATGTTAGCCACGTTTGCTAGTATGGGGAAGGAAGTGCCAAAAATGGGTTGAGCTGTAAATGATGGTATGGCCAAGTATAGGGTGTTTTTTTTTAAGAGGCATAGAACTTTTTTTTAAATAAAATACAATTTCACGGCATTTAATATTTCTGGAGTATGGCTTCCGCGACTGCACCTTATCCTGTCGGTACAACTTGCACCAGTCTTCACAATCGTTGTTGGTTTATCAGCATAGACCAGAGATTTGACTACTACCTTCTGTACCTTCTCCTCCATTCGCCATCCACGCACACAGGACCAAAAATCCGCCGAAGCATTTTTCTCTCGAAGGAGCCCAGTATCAGCTCTCCCTTTTTGCTTATCGAGCAGCAATCGGCTCCATAAAGCAGAACTGGTAGGATAAGGGTTTTGTAGAGCACACACTTCGTCCTTAGGAGTTTAGGAGTTTTTATCCCAGTTGTTTCGGATCTCGCCGGATCTCCAGTAGGATGTCATTCGTAGAGTCTAAGTTTACTCCTAGGTAGGTAAACTCCTAAACTGCCCCGAAATTTCTGCTATCAATAGAAACGTTTTGTCCTAGGCGGTGGACAGATGCATGTTTGTTTGTTGAAAGCATGTACTTAGTCTTGTCATCATTTACTTCAAAGCCAACATATTTCGCTAGTTCTTCAATCGCAGTGAACGCTTCTATCACGGCACGCTGGGAGCGACCATTGATGTCAATATCGTCCGCATAGCCCAGCAGCTGAATGGACCTGTTGAAAATAGTGCCTTCGTTGTATCCTGCATTTCATTCACGTGGCCCTTCGATTGAAGAAGTCACATGATAGAGCGTCTCCTTGTCGAAATCCGGTGCATGTTTTGAATAGTTCGGAGGAGCTACTTCCAAACTGCACGTTGTAGCGCGTGTTTTCCAGTTTTGCTGGGATTCCGAATTCTGTCGTCGTCATATAGAGATCCTGTCGATGTATGCTATCATTAGCGGCTCTGAAGTCGATGAATAGGGGGTGAGTTTCGACTTGAAATTCGTTGGTCTTTTCTAGGATTTGCCTCAGTTGTGGAAATTTGGTCTATAGTCGATCTGCCGGGTCGGAAGCCGATTAGTGTGTTGCAAAAAGTTTTTAGACGTTCACATAGTATGTTGGATAGGATCTTGTATGCGACATTTAGCGGGGATATGCTTCGATAGTTCTTACAAGACATAGGATCGCCATTTTTTGTGGATAAGGCATATCGAGCTGATAGTCCAGTCATCGGGCATGTTTTCTTCCACCCATACTTGGTTGATGATACTGTGCAAGCGCCCTACCAAAACATCAACACCGTATTCAAAAAGTTTTTAGACGTTCACATAGTATGTTGGATAGGATCTTGTATGCGACATTTAGCGGGGATATGCTTCGATAGTTCTTACAAGACATAGGATCGCCATTTTTTGTGGATAAGGCATATCGAGCTGATAGTCCAGTCATCGGGCATGTTTTCTTCCACCCATACTTGGTTGATGATACTGTGCAAGCGCCCTACCAAAACATCAACACCGTATTCAAAAAGTTTTTAGACGTTCACATAGTATGTTGGATAGGATCTTGTATGCGACATTTAGCAGGGATATGCTTCGATAGTTCTTACAATACATAGGATCGCTTTTTTTGTGGATAAGGCATATCGAGCTGATAGTCACGTCATCGGGCATGTTTTCTTCTACCCATACTTGGTTGATGATACGGTTCAAGCTCCCTACCAAAACATCAATACCGTATTTAAAAAGCTCCGCTGTTAAGCCAACAGAGACTGCGGCCTTGTTGGTCGTAAGCTTTTTTATGGCTGGGCCAACTTATTCTATACTAGGTGGTGGAACTAGTTTTTCATTGAATGGACGTGGGTTCTCTTCTTGCCCTGTCACTCTCTCAACATGATGCCCAGTAAGAAGCTACTGAAAATGCTGCTTAAACGCTTCTACTATTCCCTGCGCTTCGGTGATTAGGTTTCCTTCGCTGTCTCGAAGAGCCTGCGTTCCGGTTTTATAGCCAGCAGCCAGTTGCTTGGCTTTTTAATAAAACCTCCGGATGTTGTTACGATAGCGCGACTCTTCGATCTCCCTGAGCTGGGAGTCTGCGCAAGCCCTCTTCTTTCTACGCAGGGTCTTCTTTTCCTCCCTTCTCCTGGCTCGATACTATTCTCTCGCTGCCCTTGTTTTGCGCAGCAGTGCTTTCTTGTGTGCATCTTCTGTCACGTTTTTTCAGTATACGCATTCATCAGCATACCACGGGCTCATTCTCGGAGGTGGCTGGTACCCCACAGTGGTTTCGGCTACCTCCTTGATACTGGCACCACTGATTGTTGGCGTCTGTGGTTGGTGAGTGCACAAAGGAGAGTTTCATACTCAGGCGCTCGCTGCTGGCTCTGGCTAAAGCGTCCAATTTCGATTTTTTTCTTCTGGGCAGTTCACAGCTTCTTCTCGTTGGACAGTCAATCTCTGAATTTTGTCGCGACAAGAAAATGGTCAGAGTCGACATTTGCCCCTCGGAATGTGTGCACGTCGAGGACGTTGGATGCGTGCCTTGATTCGATTAGCACATGGGTTCGACCGTCTAGAGAGCGTCAGGTTGCTGTGTGGATCCTTAGTCTTGGGAACCTAGTGCTACTTATCACCGTATTATGAGCTGCTGCGAAATTGATTAGTTGGTAGCCGTTGTTTGTTGTCGTTAGGTGGATTCTCTGCTTACCATCTAGCCAAACAAATTTTTCCTATCCGACTTTAGCATTGAAATCACTGAATACGACTTTTACATCCTACTCCGGACAGGCTCCGTAGGCTCCATCAAGCGGTCATAAAACTCCTCATTGAGTTTATGTTTTGGAACATAGCTTTGTTGCGGATCACAGAAAGGCGACGAAATCCACATCCTAATACATGCAATCTTTTGTTGCAGCTGAATTACTAGAGAGATCCATATAATACCAGTCCTGCTGACAGTCCTGCTGACTGGTATTATATAGTCCTGACCTGACTTGGTCGATTTAAGATAAAAATTCTTCGAAAAATCTTAAAGATAAAGATTCAACCAAGAACTGAACGAGCTGTACGACTCGTTTGCGTTGACGGGCTATGGTGATAAAGATTCAACCAAGAACTATACGAGTCGTACAGCTAGTCAAACAACAAGTCCGCAATGGACTATTAAGATGGCTATAGACATATAGACATATATCGAACGGCCACGACGTCGGTCGCAGAAGAGTGGCGCGCACAAGTAAAAACCCTCCTCGACCTGGAGGCCCAGGTGCATTCTGGACGTTGACGCTACAGTAAGTAGTAGGATTACAAGCAAAGCTTTTATTTTGGTCAAAGTCGAATTTCCCTTATTTTTCAGTAAGGTAAGGTTGTAATCTGTAGGATCTCCAGGATAGCTTTGTTGCAAATCAAACAACAATTTTACTATCCGGAAGTTTTAATATTTGTGTCTCCTGGGTAATGAAATAATTCCATCGATAGTAGCGGTAATGTTATATAGAGTTTTATCTGAATTATATGAACGATTAAAACATTTACCGAAAAGAAAACAGAAGCCGTTAATTTGTTTTTAAATTATCTTTGATAGGAAATTTTACTCATATTGTATGTTTTTTTAATTTAATATCTGGGCTTAGTCACAATTAGGTTAATTTTATCTAGATAATTGCAAAAGTGCAACCAATCTTGACCTTATAATTCATTCTTAGCATTACTTATCTAGACTAGGATTGGTTCTTCCTTGATTTGTGCTTATGGGTTTTATCTCTATGAAGCCTTTTTGGACTATCGTCCTTATTTGCCCTCCTTGAGCTTGAAGAGCTTTTGGATTTCTTTAGTTTCCTTTCCTTTCTCGAACTGTAACTCGAATGTCTTTCCCTAGAATTAGAAGGCTTCAGTTCTTTTCGATCGCTTCTCGATTTTTCAGAACGCGATGATCTCGAACTAAAACTCGAATCCCTTTCCTGAGACTTGGATTTTTTGTGTTTTTTATCATGTCTAGAGTGTCTTTCACTTCTATGATTTCTTTCAGACCTAGATAAAGATGAATCACTTTTTCTTACTGGACTCCTTATTGTTGGCCGGTTCTCTATATTGGCAACCTTTTTATGACTTGCTTCGGGACTTTCAGACCATCTCCAGTTTCTTTTAGAGCTACGATCAGCGTCGTCATTCCAGCTGTAATATATATGGGAAATAAGAAACGTTACGTTGCAAGGATTTTATGAAACGCACCTGATAACAGAACTGTCTCTAGATCCTCTCTGACTGGTCTTTCTCGTTGATTCTTCTTGTTTAAAGACAGATATGTTGTACATATTACCAGGATTCCGGAAGACGTGCAAAAAATTGCAGTTTTTTCCTTTAGGACATTTATTTGTAAAGGATAAACCTGATGGGAGTTAAGGAAATATTTCTTTTGTTTTGTTTTATATTTGAAGAATAAGCTTGAAGGAGAATTGCAAAGTAAACTAAGATGTGGAAATTGATGGATGTCTGACAAGACATAGTGAGGAACTATAAAAATGGACAACGCAGTAGAATTGTAGGAAAATACCTCCGCTTGGGAAGGCGAAGCAGTGCCGGGCCTCCACAATAGACTGTAAATCCCGACGAGTAAACAACGCACACAACAAAAATCGTCACAAAAGTCCTCGAGCTTTAAAGTGGCTCTCAGAAAAGGAAACTGAAAGCGAAACGTAAAAAGGAATCCGCAAAATCTAAGTCATCAAATTAAGAAGAACTCTCCTAAAGTAATAAATAAAACGATAGGAAATTCCACAGTAGATGGATATGTTTACCATACTAACCAAGATCATCCTGAAGTTTTATCAAGCGACACCGAACAATTTTCTAATCAAGATCAAGCAAAATTTTGTGGTCCCAAAAATTAAATTTGTCTTTGGCCTGACAGCATACCAAATGAAATGATCGAATATTGGGTTGAAAAAGGTTCCACAGGATTTCATATTGCGATTAGGTATCTCTGCAGAATTCAGTTCTTCAAGATCAGTCGCAAGAAAGTTCCATCATTGTTCGAAAATGTTCAAGTAGTATATTTACATGGCACAATAGAAATCAAGAGAGTGGCAATCGATTCTGGCTTTGCCTTTGTCTAACTACAGGAAAATATACTGTAAGTCAGTGAAGAAGGCTTCAGTGCCTGGAAGCATGCATCTGATCGTCTATATGATCGTGGAATTTAAAAGACTCATTTGGAATCAGTAATGAGTTTTAGTGAAACGGGAAAAAATCAAGAGGCATAAAAATGCAGTATTGTCGAAAAATCTTCAGAATTATTGTTAGCATTGCTGAGTGAAATTATTGGTTCACCGAGAAATGGATATTTTCTGGGAATTAAGGAATTGCTAGCCGAGTATGAATCAATGCTGGGAAGTGGATTGCTGGAATTAGCAAAGTCCCTGATGCGTTAATAGCGTACAGAAATTCCATAGAGAAGAGTGAAGGGAACGCCGACACTTGGTTTTCAATAGTGCAAGCTAGAGCTAACTGCCAACATGCATGTGCTACTAATTATCACTGCTTTACAAGCGTACATTTGCGCTGTACAATTGAATAAGAATCACAAAGCTGCCTGGACGAATTTGACGCCTATGCGTGCTATTTGAATGCAGCACGAAACTTAGATTCTGTAAGTTGGCGAACAGATGTTGTTTCATTGTGGACGCCTCCCTTATTGAAATTGTTTCCCTTTTTTTTGTTTCTCCTTTAGCGGGACAGTCACTACCGAATGCCGACAGATGCTCGCAGCCAAGAAAGAAGCCTACAAGGCTATACTGCAGGTGAAGACAAGAGCTGCCATTGAACTTTATAGGCAAAGAAGAAGGGAAGAACACCGGCTTTCAGAAAAAAGAAAAATCAGCAAGAAAAGTGCGCTATCGAGGATATAGAGAGGTGTCACTTCAGAAATGATGTTCGCAAGTTTTACCATAGTGTAAAACGTCAAAGCCAAGGATACTACAAGGCTCGAAGGCTGAGGATAAGGACAAACCACCTATGCAGAATGTTAAACGGCGATGACGAACAACATTCCGCTGTCAGGCAGAACGAACCATTCAATATTGCCAACGACAGCGAAAACTGCAAACCACACGACCTGAGTGAAGTGAAGATAGCAATATCTAAACTCAAGCTTAATAAGGCTGACGGAAATGAAGGCCTTCGAGCGGCGGAAATGACTTGGTAAGTTACATCCACCAACTCATAAGCCGAATGAGTTGTCGGGTGAAAGTATGCCTGAAGAATGGAACATTAGCATCGTTTACCCGATACACAAAAAGGGAGACCTTCTGACAGAGGCATGTCTCCTCAACATCGCCTACGAGATCCTATCTGCCGTAATATGTGAACGCCCGAAACCGTTTACCAACAACCTGATCGGCCCTTATCAGTGTGGTTTGTGTAGGATGACGATGGACAGACACATTCGATACTAAAAGAGGTTTTAGGCATGGCGATGCGCAGTCATGTGAATTCTTCACTTCGATTCTTTAGAGGATTGTGTAAGACTCCCGAGATAACGCAAGAGACACAATTTTCCAAAAATCGGTGCAGCTACTAGCATACGCCAACGATATTGACATTGTTGGTAGGACTCAACGTGATGTCATAGCCACGTTTACTAGTATAGAAAAAGAATCGGAAAAATGGGTATCTACGGTCAAGGCAGTATGTACGCATTCAACGGTCGCCGCATAAAGACTGAAAGTCGGAGTAGGCATGAGCTAGGTGAAAACTCACGTCGTATTGCCTTGTATTTGTAAGACCAAGCATCTGCTGTCAACACGAAAGAAAACCCAACAACGACGAATTGGACAGAATGTCACCATTGACAGATATTAATTTGAGGTAGTACGGGATCTCGGCTCCGCTATAAACTCTGGCAACAACATTTCGTTAGAAATCAAACGAAGAATTACTCTTGTCAACCGCTGTTTCTTCGGGCTAAGAAGGCAATTCCGCAGTAAGGCCCTCAATTTAACTACAAAGGAGATCATATATAAGACCCTGATCATCCCAGTCCTGCTCTTTCGCGCTCAAGCATCGACCGTAACAAAAGTGGATGAAGAAATCCTTGGTCGATTTGAGAGGAAACTTCTTTGAGAAAAACTTCGGTCCCGTTTGCCTTGACAGGCTTTGTATACGAAGATTCAACCAAGAACTATACGAGCTGTACAGCGACATGCCCCTGGTCAGAAAATACCGCATTGGATATTTAAGATGGCTAGGGCAAGTAGAACGAATGGACACCAATACTACGGCTAGCAGAATCTTCGATTCCCAGCCAAACGTCGGCAGCAGTATAGAAAGACCTCGCCTTAAGTGGCGTGCACAAGTAGAAACCGATCTCAACCAACTTGGAGTGCGCAACTGGAGGCAGTTAGCGAAGGACCGGGCTAATTGGAGAGGCATGTTGGTTGAGGCCCAGGTTCATTCCGGGAAACTCCTTGCTGTTCTTCCACAATCACCAATAGAACCATTCAAACCTTTCAATATATTCGCCATTCAAAAAGGATACCATCAGCCACAACACGTACCACAAACAGCATTCTTCCACGAAGCTATTGGTGAAAATTCCACATTTATCCGTCTGCTAGCGTAGTATCGTCCTTGCAGCTGCATGTACGCCTTCAAAGCATCCCTACACAATGAATAGAAATTATTCTTCATATAGGTACCATCCACCATGTCGCTACCTAACCTGGCTTTGGTAAATTCCACCAGAACATTCCCCCTCAAGTGCGCCTGGGAGTTCATACACGTACGGAAATTTTCGATCTCTCCGAATTTCTTCAGTTCCTCTATCACATCGTTAAAGAACTCCATATAGTCGTTGTTCAGTTCGTTCTCTGTACATTCTAAATTAATGTCACAACCATATTCCGTGTCCTTACTTTGCTCCAGCCTTATGTGTGAGAAGAAGTTGGGAAAGAACAGAATTTTGCTTAATTTCGGACGAATGTGATTACGACAACACTGCATCCCAAAGCGGCAAGCATTGGTCTTTGAAAAGAACGGGCACAGCGGCTTATTCGGATTCGATTGTACACTAAACATGAGCTCTTTTGGAATCGTTCCTCCAAATTTAATATATTCGGCAATTCTCTCCAGCATTTGTTCGTGATCCTTTTTGGCCTGTTCGTCGAGTAGTTTACGTTCATCCCGGCGTTTTTGTGCCTTTTGTTGGAGTTCTTCAAATTCCGTTTGGATACGCAGTCGTTCGGCTTCTTTTGCTGCAACAGTGGCTTGGTGTTTCTTTTGTTGTTCACGAAATTGTTTTTTAGCAAGAAGTTCACGACGCATCCACAGTTCTTCTTGCTCCTGCCGATGGAGTTCTTCTTGTTCGGCTTGGGCAGCTTCCAATTCTTTTTGATCTTTTAACCAGAGTTGGTAGGCTGGATCATTTAACAGGGCGGCTTCTTCTGAAATGTTCAATTGGTTATTGTAAGTTGATTTATATAGGATTACTGAACAGGTAAAAACCTTTGGCGGCATTTTTGTTGCGTTCGCTGGCGAGTTTTTGGCGAATTCTTTTCCGTCGCAGTTTCTTTACTTCTTTGCGCCATTCTTTGTGTGTTCTAAAACAATAAATTGGTTGGTTTTTATTTACTTTGTTTAGGAATTTGAAATTTTACCTCTTTTTTGGTGCTTCCTCTGCCATTTTTGTAAGAAATGTCACTCAGTCTTCATTCAAGTGACAACGCAAAAGTCAAAACCAGCTGTTCGACTATGTTCTAAATTATAACAGTTGAAAGTAGGTTGTGCAATTGAATAAACTGTTACCAGTGAGTGTACCTGCTATGGTGTGGATTCTGTTGAAGGTAGGGTGGCTCACATTAAAATTGCAGTGGAACATATGTAGGAATGCATCATTCTTGTATGGCATGTGGCTGTTCATCACTCCAGATGCGACAGTTTTGCTTATTTACGTATTCGTTGAGCCAGAAATGAACCTCATCGCTGAACAAAATTTTTCGACGAAACAGCGGATTTTCATGGAGGCGTTGTGGTACATCATTCAACTTCGATTCTTGCACAAGTTGAATTTTATAGGTTTTCAAACCCAAATCGACACGTAAAATTTTCCATGTGGTTGAGTAACACATGCCCAATTGCTGAGAACGGTGACGAATTGACATTTGTAAATTGTTGCGAAAATTAGTGTTAGCAGCACGAATTGTTGATTCACTAGGTCGATTATGACGACCATAATATGGTCTGAACAGTCTTTGCTTTCTTTTAAGTCTTTCAATGATTAAATGGCAGATGATACTGAAAAGTTTTCACTTTGACAGATGATGATTGAACGCCATTACTAATGAGTGCTGCCAACCTCAAAACTTAACTCTTAACCCTTTCAGGACAGCTCTTGACATAGTAGTGCTAAATTTATAAAATTTGGTGGGTGTGGTGGATTGCGAGGCCACTGCAGGAGGACGACCTCTTAAGCGTTTGACGACGTTGGAGGAAGACGAGTAGCGATTGCGCTATTTCCATTTGAAAAAATATAAGTGCCATTGGTTTACAGTTAGGTTTGACAACTTTTAATTCTTTGCGATATAGTAGCCAGGCATTTACAACAGCTGCTCCGATGCACCAGTAAACTATACGCATATACCACTTTTTTGACCTGTGGTTAATTCTATATATTTTCATTAACATATCGCATAGGTCAACTCCTCCCATATGTTGATTATAGTCGTTAACTATAGCTGGTCGAGGGATATGTATCGTTTTGTTTTCCTTGCTGCACCAGCGCCTACAGGATCCTAATGGTTCGACAGACATATGAGTAGACAACAGCTGAACACCTTTATTATCAAACCAGCGGAGTGCAGATATGTTATGAGTTAGTTCGCATTTTTTATTATATGAACCTCTGCCACGTTTTTTTTAGTTCGGCTTCTGAAAGGATATCGCATTTACCCATTCTATTTTGGCGCACGGTTCCAGTTGACAATATGGCCTTATGATAGCTTTGCTTCAAAGCTATCATAAGGCTTATTGAAGTAAACCAATTATCAAAATATAGTTCTGATTTTTGGGCATAGTTGAAGCCAAAAACAAAACTATATCGGATGAAATGCCGAGCCCGTATTTTGGACATGTTCCATCACCGACATACAAAGCAAAATCGTAAATCATTGCTGATGTCCCTGCCCTCGTGAACATTTTCATTCCCCATATATGTGGCTTTGCTGGATTGTATTGCTTTAGTCTTGACCTTCCTTTGAAAGCTATAATCTGCTCATCCATACGTTGGGATTCTTCTTGAGGCAATTCGTTAAACTTCCTCATTAGAAGTGACAGCAAAGGGCGTATTTTATAAAGTTTGTCAAAATTTGGTTCGCCTTTTTTGGCTGTTTTGAATTTTCGTTCAAGTGGAAACAACCTTTTAATTTTTCAAACCTTGATCGTGACATAGCATCAGTTATAAAATTGAACTTTAACTGCTTGACCAAATCATTCTTATCTGCGGTATTTTGATGATCCCCATATATAAAAGTACACCGATAAAACGCCGCATTTCAAATGGTGAGCATTTTAGCCCTATTCCAAATATTTCCATTGCATATAGATTGCTTTGGGATGTCATGAGATCAAATACTTCTTCATCAAAAAACTGCGCAAAATACTCTATTGGTGCTTTTTCCTCACAAACGTCATAAACTTCAGCTCTTCCCATCCAGGTTGCATCGACGGCCAACATTTCCTGTCTTCTCCATTTCAATGTGGACGCATCAATTTTCTCAAAACTGACCCCAGCACTTACCTATTCATCAGAATCGCAGTTTCTACATTCGTCATCCTTCAGCAAATTTTCAATCATTTCTGATTCTATCTCCTCGCCTCTAGCTTAAATTGCTTCAATTGCTTCTTCCAAAAAATCTGGATCATCCCTATCTTCATCAACTTCATCTTCATTGGATGACTGGTCCCAATCAAAGTTGGCTATAGATTCTATTTCAGCATCAGTCAGGCCTTTCCTATGCAAACGTTTTCCTAAAAACCGAATTTTTTCGCGCATGTGAACATACTCTGAATAAATTTCCGAAACACAAAACACAAGCACATTTTAACCATTTTTTTCCTCTTCTCACACTAACAAAATACTAGTCAATAGTCTGCATGTATCTCTTTTATATCGGGGCCTACCAAACGAGACTACGAAGGAAACAAAATCGGATGTTGCTTATAAGCAACTATTGTCCTGAAAGGGTTAAATAATCAACCGTTATAAGCCTTAATATATAGTTCGTAGTATAGAGAAATAATTTCGATAGTTAAACATTAAGGTATATGGATCGACCCATTACATAACTTTTTGTTTGCTGCCGCGAATTTTATAGCTGAAAACACATATTTATAAGTCGTCATCTCCAAATGTACCGTTACTTTTTTTGGACACCTTCCGTTTCCTAATTGTTAATGTTGTTGTGGTATGATAGTGGGTGAGTTAGGTGTAACAACGGTTCTAACCCTTAATTTGTCTGTTTGTTATTTTCCCCTTTATTGCCAAGATTAACTATTTTATTATTTAGAGCTTGGATAAGCGTTTGACAGAAGTTTGTTTTTGTTTAAGAGCCAACAAATTATTTTTTGAAGTTAACTTTTTTTTATAATAAGCATGCGCTAAAGGGTTTATGAAGAATCTTATAGTGCTTGGGTACAGCGGCTGCATTAAGGAAATTGAGGGGAAGTAAAGAGGAGATACCGATGTGCATTGGTTGTAAGTTTCTGTAAATTCTAATAGGGAGGAGCAATTGAGTTTGGTAAGGTAAAGTATTTCACAATCGTGTTGATCGGCTTAGGAATGAATCTCTATATTTCGTAGTACGTCCAAAGGATAGGCTTAAGGGTAAATTGATTACCTTTCATGGAATGGCGAGTATTACGGTTAAACGTATGCTATAGTATCGGCTAATAAGTGTAAGGTACGATATATTCCTACGATGTTCAAGCAAGACTTAAGCGGTCGCTGCGGATGAATCTACTATCAGTTTTATCGCTCGCTTTTGTATTATCAGTATCAGTTGTATTCAGTAGTATCAATGATATTTTTGCTGCACTTAATCAGATGTGTGCGGTGAACTCAAGTTTGAGGAGAATTATATATAAAAGTTATGCCTGAAACATGCAGTGGTTCTGCATGCAGTGCGGCACACAGTTCAGCAAGCAAGACACATGTGAAGCGGTGCAGTGGTTCTGATTTTTTGCTGATATTTGTTTCATCATTTAACACAGACAATTGGATTTTTCACTTCTTGTGGTTCATTTAGCTATATAGATATTCACGGAAGAAATACGGCCCAATGACGCCGCCGGCCCATTAACCACACCAAGCCGTAATTTTTTCGCGATGCAATAATGACTCAGGGAGTACGTGTGGATTGTTGCCTGACCAATACCGCATATTTTGTTTATTGACGAAGCCATTCAGCCAGAAATGAAGCTCATCGCTGAATATGATTTTTCGATGAAAATCCGAATCAAGTTGTTGCTCGGCCTAATTCACGAACATACGACGCTTCTGTTGGTAAAGCGGCTTCAGTTCTTGCGTCAATTTAATATTGTAGGGATGTAGGCCAAGATCTTTTCGCAAAATTCGCCACAACGACGTCACAGAGATGCCCAACGCTTGAGAACGACGTGTGAGAGACACATTTGGGCTTTCTTCAACTGAAGCCTCAGCGGCAGCAATATTCTCGGCACTATGGGCACTTCTTTGTCTCACTGGTCTCACGGGAACATTTTGTACTGTTCCTATGGACTCAAATCTTTCCACTAGACGCTCAATTGTTGATCTGCTAGGACGATTATGAAGACCATAAATTGGAAGTAGCGCTCTTAACGTTGAGGCCGCTGACTCCGAATTTCGGCTGTAAATTTTAATAATTTCGACTCGTTGTTGGATCGTATATCTTTCCATCATAAAATGGCAAACCTTACTGAAGAGAAATTTCAAAAGAGCGGCAAGAAATATGGCGTCGTTTGCTGTCCCTGTCCCTCAAGTTTTGTAGCGTCCCTGTTAAAAAACCCGATATACAGCTCTGACTCCACATTTCAGCTTCACCTCTCGATGGTATATGCTAATGGTTCGCGACTAGGCTTGTCCGCACGTGGTATCTCAGGTATAAGGTAAGGTTTGTTGTATTTATAAAACAACGACAACATGTCGTTGTCTAGTCTAACCCTTCTGTTTATTTAGCAAATTATTTTCGTCCAACGTCATAAGCCATTCTAATGAGTCATCCATTTCGTTAAAGGTGCTTAAGCTGAAGTAATATGAATTTATCACCTCCCTTGAGGAGCAACCATTTGATTGATTGGTGTTGCCCTTACGATGAAGTCCTTTATGGATTAACCTTTGCAGTTTTACCTTCCTAGGCATCCTGGATTGCAATTTAATAATAAGGAAACCGGATAGCATTGGGTATATCAATCATTCGAAGATATGAATCGATTTATTTTTCGTACAACCAATTTCATCTATGCCATCAACCCATGGAAAAAGGCGAAGTCAATTGAACAGCAAAAAAAAAAAGAAAAAGAAACAAAGGACGCTACCAAAAAAACTTATTAAACTAACCACCAATTTATCTAATTAGATAATCGCGTCAACCTCTATCGCAAGAAGTGGCGACGTTGTCAGTTGTTTCCTATAACTCGTGCAACACGGACGTGTAAATTCTACTATCGCGATGGGTTTCAAGATATGGGACCGATTAACCCAAGCGGATAACATTTACGAGTCCATAAAGCCTCTGGTGTACATCTCGCTAATCGGTTTAGCGCCGTTTCGAATGCGTTCGAAAAAGGAAGTGCAAACTTCTGCACCGGGCTTGGTGGTCAGTGTGGTGCATTTTATCTTCTACGCGTTATGCTTTGGCTTGTCGTTGATGGAGAGCGACTCGATTATTGGATACTTTTTCAAGACCAACATCACACAATTGGGCGATAGGACACTCATGCTGACCGGAGTGATTGCGATGTTGACGATATTTGGCTTTGCGATTTTCAAGAGGAACAGCCTTGTACAAATTATTCAGAAGAATATTATAGTGGATGAGATTTTCGTGAGACTGGGACTAAAGTTGGACTATCGAAAGATTCTGTGGTTTTCATTTGTCATTTCGGTGGCTATGGTGACCTTCAATTTGGGATATCTGTGCGTGAGTTACCTGCTGTTGAGATCAGCGTTAATAACACCGTCTTTTGTGGTGTTTACGACATTTGCGTTACCTCACATCAATACGACTATAATGGTTTTTAAGTTTATCTGCACTACCCACTTGGTGAAAAGCCGATTCGTGATGTTGAATGAAGTGAGTATATCGGGGGGGGGGAGTTCGATTAAGTTGTCCTAATTGGACATCATGATCATAATGGCGTTCGAGGGATGCTTTGGCATGATTATATAAAATCTTGGAACTTTAAAACCAAACATATTTTTGGTTAAAGCTCCACCAAAAATAATAGTTTTCAAGTGCTAAGGCGAACAGAACGAGCTAAATTGCCATGGCTATCATATGTGATAGCCAGTGATGTTTTAATGGATACCATCGCTATCAAATATGATAGCCAGGTTTGTTATCATTTTGGGCTGTGGCATACAAAACGATAGCCACTACGAACGAATCCGTAGGAGAATAAATTGCTTGCCACCATACGATGCGATAGAGGTTTGTGGTTTAAGCGAATTTGGAATATTTAATGTTTTGTGTCCACAATTTAGGGAAAACTAAAAATAATTATAATTTTGAAAAAATCGACTCAATTTTATATGATTATTGATTTATAGTAGTATAGACCTTAACTGCAACTAATTTTGTAATTCATAAAAAGGAAAACATTAGCAATTAGATGTTACTATCAATGTCTTTCAAACTTTTTGGAAAATATTTAGTGTTTTGAATTAAAAAAAATCCCGACATATTTGTGGTGATCGGGAAGAATATTTGCTTAGCTTCTTTTCGAGCTGCTTCACGTCCTTTGTCATTGATTATCCTAGTGTAACAGATGTTGCATTCCCTTCGAAATTTTTTTTCCATCGGTAGATGTTCGACTCAAAGAGGTGGTGAGTTATTTTTCTGATATGCGAATTTCAGCAACGAGCATGTCCCTTTATTAGCGGATGTTAATTTTTTGCTTTTTTAGCAAGTTTGTATAACACCCATGAGTTGACAACTCCAATTACTAATTAGAGCTCTATGCCAAGTTTCGGATATCAATTAATACCTTTTCTAAGGGTAGAGGCATATGAGCCCATCTGGTCGGATATATCTATCCCGGATGTTCCCCGTATTTTAGACAAGATTCGCTGCGATTTTGAAAGAAGCTCCTCTTTGTTTTCGCCTTAAGTCTGTAGGTGGATTCGAACTGTTTGATGTTTGATTAGCAGATGCAATTTTTGAAGAACGATTTTGCCGTGTAATGGGTTGCAATTCATAGCCTTGAACAACTTCATTGGAACACAACACATGATGGAATCGAAATGTCAACCCCGCAGCTTCCTATAGGAATTATTTGAAAATTCCGTTTCAGTTTGGTGGAATGGCAACCATTACTTCACAAAAACAAATCTTGATCAGTGAAATAAAAAAAAGTGATATTCTGCTAAAACTGTAATTAAAAATTTAAATATTTTTGGATAAACACGTTCAAAAATTCATAAGCTTTGTTTTGACACCAACTCATCAATGATTGAATTAATAAAAAAAAAACCGCAAGATGTAGAATAAAATTTCCAACGAGGGTTTTCAATGATAGTTATAATAGGCCCTTAGATGCATGTTTGGTGAAGAGCATTCGCCCCAAGTATGCCTACAAAATGGGTCTGTTTTTGCAACAAACTATTTGCCATTTCGTTACTCCTGTTACTAAAAGCTATCTACATACAAACATCCTACCTTTAGATGTCTTTAGACAGTTCCATGCATACCATTTCTTGCAAGTCCGACCTCACGTTCCCCTGTTGCTGATTTTCTAGCATATACTTTCAGAGTCCAAGTATACCCGTCTATTGATTTTAGCTTGAAAAATTTAACTCCAAAGCGGTGCTTCGTATTAGGAATATATTGTCTGAAAATTAGCGAACCCCTCAATGGCACGAGAGTTTCGTCGATGATAGAGTCTTCTCCGGGGAAACAATATTTTGGAATCATATAAAATCATTAATTCTGTCTTTCAATTATGATAGCCATGGCCCCTAGTGAAAGAATTTGCATTAACATTTCTTCAGGTGCCACGGGTATTACATTTGATAGCTAGGACTAAATTTGTCCTAGACGTCAAGGATACATTGCCAATAAGTAATTTTGTATCCATTAATTCTTGTATTTGTCCAAAACTGTAAAAAACGAAATTTTTGTGAAATATTTTTGGCAACCCAAGAAATTAAACCAAAATTGCTTTGACAGTCAATATGTTAAAAAAAAAGTCTTTTAACTTTAAAACCAACATTTTATTGGTTAAAACTCCACCAATAATAATAGTTTTCAAGTTCTAAACAGAACAGAACGAGCTAAACTGCTTTAAGATACATAATCCATATATCTAGAAAGTTCATGTGTCCCTTAAGAGAATGTGTACTTTCGTCGATTCTCCCATTATAAGATTAAAAATGTCTAGTCAGAGTGGAAGAATGAATTTAGTCGTTATCTATGTTTAGAAAAAATATTGGCAGATCCACTACTTGCAGCGATCTATCTCTTAGAAATCGTTCGACCAACATAGAAAAGGGTGTTTTCTTAGAGATTTTACCATGGTAAAATATTTTTATAAGAAAATTGGGAGCCCAATTTTGCAAACAGAACTTTTGTCTATTACAACATGTATGGAACAAATTTTCACCCAAGTGATTACGTTGAAGTAAAATTTCGGCTTATTTTCATTTTATCAGCTCTAATTTTATCTTTCTTCACCTCTTGAATGGTTGTTGGCTTATTCGCGATTATCTTTTTTTTTCAATTCTTCAAAAGAAAGAAGTGTACTCACATGATCAGTGCTGTTAATTTGGATGACGCAATTCTTTTGGAACCACATATCGTCTTGACTCATTGGATCTTATTACAGGCACGATAAAATCCATTATCATTGGACAATAGAGTATGCCATTCACTGTAGTAGCTTACCCGACCCTGTTTTCGAAAAAGTATGACTCGAAAACCAAACAAACAGTCGTTTTTGGTGATTAAATATTCATTTCAACATTAATTCTAGTATTTTACTTTAACTTGACATCCACTGACGTGAATTCGGCATATTCGGCAAGTTGCTTTGAATGGTCCGTTTTAGAGCATAACAAACGTGAAAAATTACAAATGATCATCACCAGAGGAGGGCCAGTGAAAAGTCATTTACGTGTTGCTAGGGCTGGGAATCGAACCCAGAATCTTCTGTGCGGCAGTTCATTGCATTAACCATCGTGCCACTGAGCCCGTAGTACCCTGGAACATGAAAGACCAATAAGTACAACGATGTACTTGAATCGTGTTGACACATTCTCCGGTAGGATCCCGATCTTTTCACCTTTTCACGTTCGAAGTTCTACCGAAACATCTTACATTATACACACACACTCTGGAAGCTTAAAAACAACCTTACAGAGGTTATACCATTACAACTTCGGTTATGCTTGTGGATTTTCCTGCATAATGTCTGCATAATATCTACCCAAACAATCGGCTGCAAAAATGTTCAACCTCAACTATATAAGGCCTACAGAAATAATTGCTTGTGGAAAGTAAATTTTATTGCCTTATAGAGGAATAATATGTTAGTTTGGATGGCGTCTGGTTGATTTATTTTTTTGTCGATTAGAGATAGGTATGGATAACGTTAAGTCGACTCTTTCGACTCGATTGATTTGCCGAAATGCCGTTTATCAACGCCCGAGATATTCCAATGAATCTGTGTTGCCGATAATCCACATGTGTCATATGGTCACTGCGCTAATAATTTTGGGGTCAGTGAAACTACTTTGCAGCGCATTTTAAAGGACGGTTTGCATGTCGCTTAGAATACGGACAAAAAGTCACTCGAAAAGTTGGGGTTGTTTTAAAAGTGTAATCCTCAGACCATAAGCAAGCTCAGGGCCAACAGCCAGAATTTATCGAAAAGGTGATGGAAAAAAAGCGAACTTTTTTCTTCGGCCATCGACTACCTGCGATTGAAGCCAATGTCATGCCATTTTAATTAGCATGGTCCCTATCTGCCTTAAATTGTGCACTTCATGTTGGTACATGTAAATGTATGCAAGAATTCAAAGTTCAATTAGGATGACTCAGCTTAAGTTCTAATGGCAAATAAGGCGGATTTTCAAAAGTCGGCTTTATTTTCCATTATAGAGGCCAATTTTGAAATTCGCCCTTATTTCTCTTGGTTTATTTTACGACAATCAATATCTTAACGAGCACGTGACAAAGACCATAATCCGCAATGAACATTGTTTAAGATGTCTAGAACTTTTAAGGCGAATAGAATCTTTGATTCCGTCGGGCACAGTAGGGGAAAACCCGGTTTACCTCTTCATAATGGTGATGTTTGTCCAAAATAAGCTCGTCAATTCTTTGTTCACGGAAATAACAGTTGTAACCATCGGGGGATTCAAGGTAAAACTTTCTTTCAACCGAAAAGACAATACATTCGCCGTTAGAGTTGAATTTGAGGCAAGCAGTAGAATTAACCGATTGTCTCGTCCTTTTTGATGTTGCCCATAGGGTTTTGGATCCGCAAGATAACTGCTGAGAACAGTCTTACTTTTATTAAGCCTAATTGCAATTTGTCGACCTGAGAGTCCTAATTCATTGAAAGATTCTCAAAGGCTTTCTTTAAAACCATTTTTTAAACAAAATACAAACATATGAGAGGCCCACAGTCCGCTGTGCGGATTGTTTAATACCCTATATCATCCCATCCTTATAATCAATGCCAAAAATGTGGGCTTTATGGCGATGAAATATAGAAAACTAAATTTTGTCGCAACATATTGTTTAGACAGTTTATCAAAATGTTTACGGTACGACAAAAAAACACGCTTTCTCCTGCATGTAGTATGGCGTAGGGTATACAAAATGTTTTTTGTTAAAAAAAACGCCTCCAAAAAATGGGCGTGGCAAACTTTGTATAGTCGAAATATAGATATAAGGATTGTCTAAGCATCTTGTTTAAAAACTATTTCAAAATTCCTTACCAATTTACCAAAAAAACGTTTGTGGGTGTGGCAGTGGGCGGATTTCAAAAGTTTTTACACTTGTTCTGCTTCGTCAGATAGAGAGTCCATATACCAAATTTCAAAACTCTAATTAAAGGGCCAAAATCGCTGACACACAGACGGACGGATGGACAGACAGACATAGCTAGATCGACTCAGTTAGCGATTCTGACTCGATCCATTTATTTGGAGGTATATCTAGCGAGATTATTTCTTTACTTAATGTCAAAACTAATGTACCCCTATGGGATAGGGTATAAAAAGTTGTTTGCAACGCTTTTTTAAATATTCTTAACAAAATGGCAATGGCCTCATTCTAGTGGCGCATCTTATTATAATCATTTCAAGTAGTTCATTGTTCGATCTTATGAAATTTCAACGATCGTTTTTTATTAATATTTTAGTTGCATGACTTCCTGTTGGGAAAATATGTACCTGCCGACAGGTAGTAAAAGTTTACGGTTAAAAAATTTTGAAAATGTATGTCGCCATTTTAATGAACGCCAGTGTATATATACCGACTAACTGAAAATGTATATCCTTCAAATCCTTTTGAACCCAGAATGTATTATTCCGTATATTTCCTCTAATGGAGTTTTTGATGATGATGATGAAAAATAAGTCATCAAGGTTCTTTATTTATATTTTTCCATAAAAAAATGCAATTTATCTCGAAACCAATTGCAAACTTTTTTTTTTGTATTTTTTTTAACAGATACTCCAAGACATTCTCGACACCATGATTGATGAGAAACACCTTAATGAATTATCACCATTTCATTCGGTTATCAATTCAACGCCACTTCGCACGCGCTATCACATTAACTCAATTGTCCACCAAAATGCAAACCAATCCCTCAAAGAAATCACCAACATTCACAATCTTCTCTGTGACCTTTGCATCACTATCGAGGAGTATTTCACGTATCCCCTGCTAACAATCATCACAATATCATTCCTATTCATCTTGTTCGATGTATACTATATTTTGGAGGTTATGCTCAATCCAAAAAGAGTAGAATACTTTGAGGCGCACGAGTTCTTTGCGTTCTTTTTCATTCAGATGTGTTGGTATGTGATCACCATTTTTGCAATAGTCGAGGGAAGTAGTAGCACTATGAAAAAGGTGAGTTTGTTTTTTAAAGTAACTTAAACAACTCAAGTTGTACATTAGTAAAGTTTAGTGGTAAGTGTGGTTAAATATTTTATTTTTAATTTGATATCGATAATATAAATGTCCGTAGGCTTTCTCATTTGAAAAGAGAGAAAAAAAACGTCAAAGTTTGAAATCTTGCCAATGAAATGAAAAACTGAGATAATTTTCTACATTAACATTTTATTTAATAATACAAAATTTCGCAGAAATTAAATTTAACCAAGCAAAAGCCTAAAATTTCGCCTAAACTTATCTCAAAGCAGGCAGCAATCGAAAAACAAAGAATTTAACCAAAAATACCTCGGCCAAGAGAAACACGATCGGATCTTGTACATCCAAAATCAAATAATGCCCAAGCTACAGTACCCGATAAAAATATTTCACCAGATCCCGTTTCGAAAGTTTTTTCCATTATTCTTTCAAAACTTGAGGAACAAAGCGAAACGAATAAACTTATTTTCGACAGGCTAGTAAAGCTTGAAAATATTATTCGCAACAGACGTAATCTACCTTCAACAAGAATAGATTTCTTAAAATTCTTACGTGGAGTGCCAATGGCCTTTGGCCGAAACTTGGAGAACTTGAATTGTTTATGCAGGAAAACGATATCGACGTCTGTTTAATATCCGAAACTCACGCAAAGATTAATTCTCACTTAAAGATTAAACGTTATCTCGGCTATCATGCTCTATATCCATCGAAAAGGGCTAGAGGTGGAGCCTCATTATATATAAAAGAGTGTGTCGAACATTCGATTGATTTTAAATTAGAAGTCGAAACAATGCAAGTTTGCTCTACGCAAGTCAAAGCAGACAATCCTTTCTGAAGATATCTTCTATTTATTGTCCACCACGATGCAAGGTTGGCTTAAGAACCGTGCAGTAAAAACATATCTGCAAAGCCTAAACGCTGGAAAAGGATCAAATTTTTCCCTTTGGAAGGCAATTAAAGTCATAAAACGGCCAAAAAACGCTGTGCCACCAATTAGGGTAACTCAAGACGTTTGGCAAAAAGCGATAAAGAAAAAGCAGACGTTTTTGGCGCACATCTTGAAAAAACATTTAAACCATTTCATGGTCCAGAAAACATTAATTTATTCGAGACTACAACCGATAGTAATCTTGTTAGATATGCAAGTATTGCCGAGCTTAAACGGGAAATACAGAAACTAAAGACTATAAAATCTTTGGGTGATGACCTAATTGAAGGAGAACTTCTTAAAATGTTGCCCGTAAAAGCATTAACTAAACTCCTCTACATTGTAAATGCAGCAATTAGATTAGAATACATACAAAGACAGTGGAAAGTCGCAGAAGTGATTATGGTTCTCAAACCAGGAAAATCACCGAATGAAATAAAATCTTACAGACCTATTTCACTTCTTCCAATATTTTGAAAAGATTTCGAAAGGATATTACTCGGTCACTTACACCCCCTTATTGATCAGAAACGCCTTTTACCTGACCATCAACTTGGGCTTAGAAGTAAACCTTCGAGTGTGGACCAAGTTAATTTAAATCACTATTGTTTCATTTATAGACGCCCAAACCTTGAAGTTAAATCAGATTTTAACGAATTTGATGCGCTGTCAGACTCCATCTCTATAATTGTATCCCTGCATCCTCAAACTGAAATCGTCATTGCGTGCGATTTCAATGTACACAATTCTACGTGGCTTCAACATTCTGGATAGACAACACCCGAAGGAAGGTATGCTGAGATCTTTGCTGAGGTAAAAAACCTAACCCAGCTTGTAAATGAGCCGACACGCATACCGGATGTTAATAGTCAAGCCGCCAACACCCTGGACTTGTTTCTAACCTCCCACCCTGATAAATACACCCTCAGTGTAGTATCGCCTCTAGGTTCATCAGACCACTGTGTCATATCATCGAATTTCTCGTACTCCAACCACAGAGTTAAAGAACCAATTCCCAAAAAGACTGTATGGCAATACGAGAAATCCAATTGGGAAGCATTAAACAGTTTTTTTTTTAGGAATTTTACCTGGTCACCATGTTTCCTCCGAAAGTGACGTGGATGCTGCTGCTGATATGATATCAAACATCATCAAAAGTATCAGACTAAAGGCAAAAGGATGGTATGACTTGAGCTGCAAAGAAGCTATCAGGTTGAGAGAGACTAACTTTCGGTTATAAAGGGTGATCCATTTCGAGGTTCCCTACTTTTTTAAAGAAAAAAACACAGAAAATCAAATTTAATGGAGAATGTTTATTATCATTTGAAAGAACCTTCTTTGGCATTTATTTTTTGAAGATTATGTCTATCAAATGTTGACCGTTGCTACGACGCAGATGGTCCATCCGTTGAGTCCAATTTTCGATCACTCGTTCGAGCATTTCGACTGGTAACTGGCGAATGACACGCGTGATGTTTTCCTCCAAGGCCTGAATCGAAGCGGATTTGTCGGCATAAGCTTTGGACTTTACACTTCCCCACAGGAAAAAGTCTAACGGTGTGATATCACACGATCTTGGTGGCCAATCGACCGGCCCAAAACGTGAAATTATGTGCTCACCGAAATGTTCTCTCAATAAGTCCATTGATTGATGCGATGTGTGGGAAGTGGCGCCGTCTTGCTGAAACCAAATGTCGCCGAGATCACGAGCTTCAATTTCAGGCATCAAATAGTCGGTTATCATGGCACGATAACGGTCGCCATTGACGGTTACGTTCGCACCGGCATAATTTTTAAAGAAATATGGACCGATGATTACACCGGCCCACAAACCACACCAAACCGTTGTTTTTTCTGGATGAAGTGGCAGTTCTTCAATCTCTTCAGGTTGCTCTTCGTCCCAAATGCGGCAATTTTGTTTGTTTACATACCCATTGAGCCAGAAATGGGCCTCATCGCTAAACAAAATTTGCCTCGAAAACGTCGGATCTTCTTGGAACTTTTCAAGAGCCCATAGAGCGAAGCGATGCCGCTTGGGAAGGTCGAGCGGCTTCAGTTGTTGCACAAGCTGTATTTTGTACGCTTTCAATTTAAGATCTTGACGTAAAATGCGCCAAGTCGTTCCATACGTCAGTCCGAGTTGCTGCGAACGGCGCCGAATCGAGTCTCAACGGTATTCGTGTACACTCTCAGCTATATTTTCTTCACAGCGTGCTGGACGTGGTCTATTCGGTCGAATATTATCCAATAATGAATGCTGTTTCTCAAAATTGGTGATGGTGTTGCGAATAGTACGCTCAGTAGGCCGATTATGTTGACTATAAGTTGAGCGAAGTGCACGAAACACATTCCTCACAGAACGTGAATTTTCATAATAAAGTTGAACAATTTGTAAACGTTGTTCACGCGTAAGTCTTTCCATTATGAAATGCCAAACAATACTAAACAAAAATAACATGACAGCATGACACGACTCACACGTGATCTGTCAAAAATGGCAATTGAAAAAAGTATCTCTTCTTGGATCACCCGAAACCGAACAAAATTCAAGCAAGCCATGACTGTAATTCCCATTTAACCCTTTCGTGACGGCTGGTACATTTTAGTACCACAAAAGCCAAGGGAAGTAAGTGGAATAAAACACTTACCAGTTGAAGGTGATACAAGGCGTCGCAGTGTGAGATGCACCCAACAGAAAAAACAGTCAAGAACGAAAGTTTTATGCCGCGAATGCCAGGTGCCGCTTTGCAAAAAATGTTTCACTCCCTATCATTTGTAAAACTGCAATCATAACTTTGTTGTTTTTTTTTTAAATACTTGTTTTCTTATAACTTTTTTGGATAACTATGAATACGTGTTTTGTGTTTATTTTAGTATGAATAAAGTTTTTCTTATGTATACCAATTTTTTTTTATTACTGTGCTTTTTTTTTTAAATACTAATGGTACAGTATTGTACCAGTCAACATCCCGGATGGTACTTTTTTGTACCACCACCCACCGCCCACACCCTGCCAAGTAGCGTCCTTTTTATTTTGCAAAACATCTAATTGAATACTTCTATAAAGATTAAAGCACTAAAAGGCTTCCTAGCTTTACTCATCGAAAGCCGTGACGAAAGGTTTAAAACGTGTCAAATTCTTATACGACCTAAAGTTGAGGCAAAAAATTCTAAAATGTCCCAGAGGTAGTTAAAACTTTTTTTTTTAAATTGTCAAAAATATAAAGAATTTGGCTTCATCATCAGTTCCGACGCTCATTCACAATGACATTATAGCTGTCAGCTCTTTAGACAAAGCCAATCTGCTTGCTGCGCATTTCGCAGCCAGTTCTACATTGCCAGATTGTGCCCCCAGTCTCCTCCTGTACTTGAGAACGTTAATCATTCTATGGGACAAGTTCACTTTCGTACTCGTACAGTTACAAGAGTTTTATTAGATCATGACATTCACAAGTCCGCTGGTCCAGATGGTATTTCCCCCATTATTCTGAAGAGCTGTTCTTCTACGCTAGCAAAATCACTGCGTATCCTATCCTACTCATCAGGTCTCTTTCCGAGTAGATGGAAAACTGCATTTGTCCAGCCTATAACAAAAAAAGCGAATCTTCTCTCTCTCCAATTACCGACCAATTGCACTTACGTCCCTTCTTTCCAAGGTCATGGAAACGCTGATAAATCGTCAGCTTATGAAATATCTCGAAACACGAAAGCTTCTTAATGACCGGCAGTATGGTTTTCGCAGCAACAGGTCCGCTGGTGATTTGATGACATATCTCACTGAAAAGTGGAACCAATCAATCCACCGCGGTGGAGAAAGTAAGATTGTTGCACTTGATATTTCAAAGGTATTTGACAGAGCTTGGCATCAAGCCGTTTTGTCGAAAATGCCTGCATTTGGAATCGATGAAAAACTTCTTCTATGGATTAGAATTGAAACGTTCAATGTAAGTTGTTTTGGACGGATTCAAGTCTGCAACTCACCAAATAAGTGCTGGTGTCCCTCAAGGCTCAGTTTTGTCTCCGACTCTCTTTCTCATTTTCATCAATGATCTCCTGTCTGCAACCTCTAATCTAATTCATTCCTTCGCTGGTGACAGTACTCTCAGCTTCTCATATACGTTTTCAGGTCCACGTCCCTCATCTTCGAACGTGGAATCTAAACGACAACATATGTTAAGCTCATCGAATTCCGAACTTGACAGCATCATCAAATATGGTTAATCTAACAGAGGAGAATTCAATGCTTCCAAAACATAATGCTGTCTTCTGTCGTTAAAGCGAAACCAAAACCTAGAGCCATTATCCATGAATGGCACTTACGTCGAAGAAACCGAAAAACATTCCATGCTAGGTGTGTTAGTAACGACTTACGTTGGGACGACCACATATTCCAAGTCGCTAAAAACGCAGCGAAATGTCTAGGTTTTCTAAATCGATGTAAAAAATATTTCACCCCTCCTGATCTGGCCACAATATATAAAGAGGTTATGCGCTCTAAACTTGAGTTAAACGCCCACATCTGGTCGGGTGCACCAAAAACAACATTGCACCTCCTAGATAGGACTCAAACGCGTGCGAAAAAACTCATAAAAAAACTCATTAGAATATCGAACTCTTTACTCTTTCCTTAATGTGACCGAAGTCAATTTGCAAAAGCATTTTGATGACTCCGATTTCGGACCTGATCTGTACGCCACTTCATGATCTGCGTACGCTATAGCGTGTCTGAGAGAACTTACAAGATCACTTGTATAAATGTTAAGCAAACATTGTTGACTCCAAAAGTGAGTGTCAATTCAATATGGTATAACTGATTTTTTATTTTGAGATCAAGAAGTTATCGAAATGTATCGATTCTGCAACAGCTTAATTGTCAACTGTTTGGTTTGAAAAATAACAACAAAAGGCGAAATCGGCTTCTTATGTGTTGGACGAAATAATTAAAAACGACTGCGATTTCTTCAACGCTATAAGTATCTCTTTTATTGAACGATCTTAAGCCTTTGATCGGTTGATAAAAAATTACATAATTTTACTAAATTGACTTAAATTTATTACATTATTTGGCAGACAGATTGTTTACATTTTATTAACTTTTAATATTTGACAGGCTTACATCTTTATTTTGAGTGAAAGTTGTTAATTACAAATTTTGTGACTTAATACAATATTAAACTTATTAACGGCCGTTACAAACCTTTTCCCTAAACAAACGAAAAAGATTTGACCGTGATCTTAAATCCTCTTTTCTTCTTGAAACAGTTTAACTCAATATTTCAACTAATTCCCATTCGCCGAGATCGCTAAATAAATATACGTACACGTATTCATTTTCTTAAAAATTCAATGAAAATAACTCTTCGCTTGCTATCTTATCATCTGGCAAAAACATCTGATCATTTAATTCAGGATTAATCCAGGATTGGGTTAACTCAAAGTTAAATGTTGATAAAAATTTACTGAAAAAAAAGTTCATCGAGTTAACTTGAGTTTTATCGCACAATTAATATGATCTCACACTGAAAAACAGATCCTTAAAAGTCTAACTAGCTTACAGTAAATTCATTTATTTTTATATAAAATTTATTCTAAATTATGGATAGGTTAGGTTAGGTTTGATGGGTTGTTGACGCCCCAGGGGACTCGTCAAAACCGCATTGGCCTGCGTGGGCCCATAGCGATATCCTTTTTTGTACCTGAAAAGAAAGCTTAAAAGATTGATACTTAGGCCGTGTGTCAATTGTGTTAACACCTTAGCCAGTGGATAATTTTTGACATTAGTATGGTAAATCGAGACTTCAAAAGTTTAACCTGCTCAATAGCCCGCTAAAATTTATCCAGTGGCTAATTTTTGATATTTTGTACTCCTCAGACAGAGATGGAAAGCACGCTTATGGATTATTCCTCGTTGTCAGTGTTCACATGTGTCGGGGAAATTAGATTATTAAATAAAATTCAGAAATTCAAATTATTAAAAATAAGCAAAGAACATATTGATATCAGAAAATCCAATGCGAATTTTAAAATAAACTAAAATTGGATTTTTGAAAAAGATGGTTTCAAAAATTTTATGATTGCATTTGTTTCGCTACATGTGAAATATGTTTAACATGAACAAAGTAGGGCGGATGTATTGAATAATGAGCACGAATTGTATAACAATATTTTTTTTTAATGACTATAATTAAGAATTAAGGGATTTTTAATGTTCTTTCTAAAATCTTTTCGGTATTTTTATTACAAGAAATCATAAAGAAAGGAATTGTTCCAATTCTTTTGGGAAATTATGTTATGACTCTCACCGCTATAGAAACGGAAGCTCTGTTCAGAGCTATAACCTTGTTAGATTTGCTACCACTTATTCCGGCCAAAGGGGGTTTCTGTTGCAAGTGTTGATGTTCCGCCACCAAGATTTTGTTTCGCTTTGCGTGAATATGGTTATTTTCTGTTTTTTGAAAGGAAGTGGAGGTCAAACCCTATTGTAGCATAAGGAGATGCAGCTGGACGATCTTAGTCTGGCTAGCTCGTCAGCTTTTACGTTTCCTGGAATGTTGTTGTGTCCTGGCACCCAGATAATTTGGACTTTGTTGTTATGAGCGGCAGCGTCTAACTACTCGTGATTTTATTATGTTGGATGCCAGAGCTTTTATGGAAGCTTGGCTATCTACGTGTGATATGTCCAATACTCCAGCCGATTTGCTGGCTTCGAGTATGGTTTGTATCTCTGCTTGGAAAACACTGCACGAGTTTGCCAATCGATTGGATGTGTCTAACCCGATTCTTTCGGAGTAGACCACAGAGCACACTCCTATTTCCATTTCAGATCCTTCGATTTAGGTTGCTATTTCGTAATTGGATACCACATTGTTTGACGACCATTCGCCTCTACTTGGTATTCTGGTTGAGTATTTTGTATCAAATTCGTGAGATGGGATGCTGTAGTCAGATGCCCCATCTCATATTCTATTAATTTCAGTATAGGGCTGTGACCAAATGTTTTGATACATAGGTTGCCAGCTTCTTTGAGGCGTGTTGCGTCAATCAGCTGTAGATCGATTGGGAGGAGATTTTGGAATTGTTTCCAAACATACTGTGGGCCTGGTGCGCATAGCTCCTGTTATTAACAAAAATGCCTTGAACCTTCGTCAATGCAGTCATGTGTTTCGTCTTTTTTAATGGAATTCCACCAGACTAAGCAACCGTAGGGTGAGAATTGACCTGACTACAGCTGTGTATAGCCATTTCATGACCTTCGGGGAGGGACCCCATATCTTACCGCAGATTCTACTGCAGCTGTTTAGTGCAATATTAGCTTTCATAACCCTTCCGTTTATGTTAAGATTCCAGTTTAGCTTGCTATGGAGTATAACCCAAATGTATTTGTCACTTACTGACAATGAGTGTCATGGATAGGTAATTAATATTGCAGATAGGTAAACTAACCGATCAATTTTTGTACGAAAAATTTATAGCACGAAATTATAACTAACATTGACGTTCGGATATCTACTCCTGTTATGGCCAACTTAAGTATAAGAGAACACTTATACAAATTTACCAAAACATTTTGAGATTAACTTCTGAAAACTTATGAGTATAACATTTCAGCCTTAAATCAAAAATGATCACATTTTGTACTACTAATCATGAAAAATCTGAGAACATGATTCAGAAATACAAATCGAAAAAACTTTGCATTTCATTACCGAAATCCAAAATTGCAAATTGTCTTGGAATCCCTGTATAACATACGAACAATGGCAATAAAATATTTATTACGAGCGGATTAACGTTCAATTTTCGAATTAAATAATTTATTTCGAATCATTTAATATTTATTACTATTTTATCGTTGTAGAGTGGGAAAAGTGCAGCTCTAGTGAGTAAACTATTAAATGCAACGGAAGATCCTGAAATACGCGAGCGTCTCACACGCCTATCGATGCAATTGGCTCACAGGAAAGTACGTTTCACTGCGGCAGGACTATTCGCCTTAGACCGAACATTGATATTTACTGTAAGTTATACTATATTGTGGAAGAAAGGATATAAAAATGTGTATTTTTTTTAGATATCTGGTGCAGCTACATGTTATCTCATTATACTCATACAATTTCGTACGTCACCGATCCTTCACGATGATTACAATTACAATTGCACCAATTTACCTAACAATTAACAGTTTAACTAATATTGTTGATGTAGCTAATGTAGTGTTGGAGATAAGTGAAATAAAATTAAATTGCTTTAAAAGTAATTGTTTATATATTTGAACAATCAATTAGTTCAGTAATCAATTAGTTAGTAATAATCAAAGAAGAACGGATAGCCAACTAGTAATAACGAGTATGTGAGTATAACTTTTAATAAAATGATATTTAGTTCAGGTACTTTTGTGTGAGAGAAAAATAAAAACTGTTAAATGTTCAATCACAAGAAAGAATTCTCTCATTTCAACCAAACATTTTTTTTAAGTATTAGATGTATACGGGCACTTGTGCGTAAATAAAAATGACAGCTGTCAAATCTTGATTATCACTCATTTCAACGAAAAGTACGCGTTCGCAAAGAAAATGAATGAAAATTATAGTTTGAAATATTTTAAAGGTTGTCCCATAATTCAAGCAAAATTCGAATTTCGCGCCATTTAACAGTACTGTGTTGCCAAAGGAAAAAGGATAACAATGTGACAGCTGACAGTTCTGGGCTGGTAACAAATAGAGTGACTTTGGAAAGAACACCGCATTTTCATTGTTTATCAGTATTTTAAAAATAATGAAGGTTTGTCAGCTACAGTCAGGAATTTTGGTACAAAATATGTCAGTCATAGTGATTTAAAACCATCAACTGCGAAGAAAAACACATGAGAAGGCTACAATCCACTGTTTGGATCGTTTTATACTCTATCCCTTCCCATCCCCAAAATTAATATCCCAAAAATGTCGGCTTTATGGCGAAGAAATATTAAAATTGACATTGTCGCAACACATTGTTCAGACACTTAATCGAAATCTTGTATGGTTCTACAAAAAAAACACGTTTTACTCCTTCATATGATAGGGCGTAGGGTATACAAATATTTTTCGTAGGAAAATGTCTTAAAAAAATCGGGCGTGGGCTTAAATGATGTGTGGGCGAAATATTTATTTTATCAAACCCAATGATTTTGCATCAAAAGTTTTTTTCGAATATATTAAAATTTTAGCGAAAAACGTTTTTTAATAAAAACGTTGCCCACTTTTTGGGAAACTCTGTTAAAACTTGTGTAAAATTTCCCACTTTTTGGGAAACTCTGTTAAAACTTGTGTAAAATTGTTTTTTGAATATTTTAAAATTTCGCTGAAAAATGTTTTTTACTGAAAAACGCCCTCAAAAGTGGCAAAAAACCTTATATAGACCAAATATAGATATTAGGATTGACTACATATCTTGTTAAGTCACTTTTTCAAAATTCCCTACCGTTTGGCCAAAAATAACGTTTTTCTATAAGGGACATATTTTGAAATTTTTTACACTTGTCCGAACAGCACGTACAAGGATCACATGTACCAAATTTGA
This sequence comes from Rhingia rostrata, assembly GCA_949824845.1. Taxonomy (NCBI): domain Eukaryota; kingdom Metazoa; phylum Arthropoda; class Insecta; order Diptera; family Syrphidae; genus Rhingia; species Rhingia rostrata. Next base: position 19,878,564 of record OX463755.1, on the reverse strand, counting down.
CTATCCTAGCTCAAATTTTAGGCCTAAAAATAGCTGACCTACAGACGAACGGGCGGACGGACAGACAGACGTGGCTTAATTGACTTAGCTAGCGATACTGAGTCGATCCATAACTTTAAACTATTCCTAGCTAAATTATTTCTCTATGTTACAAACTATGTATCAAAACTAATACACCCCTATGGGATAGGGTATGAAAATCAAAAACTTCAGGGAGACTAGATGAATTAGTAATCTTATACACTCCGGCTGTCCTGTCATTTAACAGATAAAATCGAAGTAGTTCTCGAGAGTAAAGCTGACAGTTCAGGAACATCAATTCAACACAGTAGTCAAGAATTTGACGAAAAGCTCTCTAAAGCCAATTCTCACGAAAGACTTGGAATTTTATATACAGTTTACAGTTTACAGTTTACTAAAGAACTACTGACCATGCATGACTACTGACCATGCAGTGTAAGAAAGTTCCTTGTATGGATTTTGGAACAACAACAAGTGGATGCTGATTTTCGAATTACTTTTGTCAAAATTTTCGCATTTGGGGTTCAGAAAATGTACGAGTAAGTGTTGAAAAAACAAATTTTATCCGACTGCTATTTTATATTGGTGATTTTTTAAGAGTTACGTTTTTCAGGTTGGCAGCACTGGTTAGTAATGGCAGGCAAACGTCATCTGTCAAAGTGATAATTCAGTATATTCTGCCATTCAATCATGGATAGCCTTACAAACGAGCAACGATTGCAAATTATTGAAATTTATTATCAAATTTCGTGCTCTGTGAAAAATGTGCACTGTTTGTTGCGACCATATTATGGCGACCACCGATGAGTCTCATTTCTGGCTCAACGGATGCGTAAATAAGCAAAACTTTCGCATCTGGATTGATGAACAGTCATATTAAATACCAGAATTACCGATGCATCCCGAAAAAACGACAGTTTGGTGTGGTCTATGGGCTGGTGGCATCATCGGACCATTTTCTTCAAAGAAGAACGTGGAAGAAACCTTATCGTCAACGGCTAACGACATCGAGCCATTATACTCGACTTTTTTTTCTTCCCCAATTTGCTGAGTTGAACTTGGTTGATAAGTGGCTTCATCAAGACGGTACCACATGCCACACAGTTCGTAAAACAATGGAAATGTTGTTGAATTTGGTGAGCAGCTTATCTCTCGAAATGGCCCTGTGAGTTGGCCGCCAAGATCATGCGATTTAACGCCTCTTGATTATTTCTTGTAGGGTTAGGTAAAGTCATTAGTCTGTGTGGACAAGCGGAACACGATTGAAGCCTTACAGGATAAAATGCTCGAAAAAGTGACGCAACATTGGACTATCCGAATAAACCATTTGAAACGGAGCCGCGGACAACATTTACATGAAATTTTCTTTAAAACGTAAATGGCAAAGGCCTATTTGTATTTCGATTTTTGAATATTTGATGCAAATTTGAGTGTTTTATTCGATTCTTAAAAAAACTACGCTTACAAAATCACCCGTTATAAACACAATCTGTATACTCTATGATTCAATAGAAATGTATAGCTTTCTTATTGATAAAAACTTTATTTTCTATCACATTTATATTTTGAGGGAATTATGGGTCACCGTTTAGAAGAAACGGCAAACAAAAATCGTCCCTACCAGCCTTTTCGTGACGCGGGGTTCTCGGTTCAAATACCGAAAGTAACAACGTCTACGTTTTTTTCGGTGTCCAATTTTTTGGGAAACTCTGTTAAAATTTGTGTCAAATTGTTATGAGAAGATTCTTAAAGTTGGCGTTTGGAATCGGCGTTAAGCTGCATACGCAAAATAATGGAAAAATTAGATTTAAGGCCCTTTATGGGCTGTTAACGCCAGATATCTAATTTTCTTTAAACTAAATTCTGATGAAAATTGTGTGGAATTGTCTTGAGAAGGTTCTCCAGGTTGCCGGTAGGAATCGGTATTAAGCTGCATACCAAAATAATAGAAAAGCTAAATTTAATCCTCTGTAACTAACAAACGACGGACGTATTAAACTCTGGACATAACGATAACGATTCACCGATCTCTAGAGCAGCTTAAAATTTTTAAGTCTTTGCTTCCCACCCTTCTGTCAATGAAAATTTGCACAAAAATTATATATATTGCAATTGATTCACAGCTTAAGTATTTATTACATTTAGGTTTTAATTTTTCTTTTCCATGACAATGTATCGTAGAATGTATATCCACTAAATAATGCTGTTACTAAAAATTCATTACAAATCATATTATCATCATCCCAAAACACCAATTATTTCCGATAGTTGTAAATATGTGATTTTATGTCATATTTATTGCAGATAGGTGCAGACATATTGTTTAAGCACTCATCGAATATTCATGGTATTTTCCCATTTATTCAAGTAACTATATTTGCTTGAAAAATAATTTATATTTGCTGGGATTTAATGGATTTCCCATTTTAGATGTTAGAGAATATACGTGCAATATGTAACTGAGGTGTGATAAGATAAAGCTGTCAGTAATATATCAACTAAAAATGATAATGATAATGGATACGATTCGAATAAACAATATTTACGTTTGATGAATAATTCGCTTATTGAAATTAATCCTCACATATGTAATTTATTTAAATTTAGCAGTATTATTACATATAAAATTAAAATCAAGGATTTTTTCTAGCGCTAATGACGAAAAGATCAATTGGAAAGACTGCAATTGTAAGAGACCGCCAAGACCTTCGCATAACGCGCATCACTTAACCACTCGATTAAAACCATACCACCAGCATCGAATGTTGAAGAACAATGGCAACGATGCCAACAAGCCATTTGATCAGCCGCAACTGATGTGCTTGGTTTCTCGCGCACACTAGCAAGAAACCCCTGGTTTGATGAGGAATGTATGCTCGCAGCCAAGAACTACAGGCTAAGTTGCGGGTGAAGACGAGAGCTGCCATTGAGTTCTATATGCAAAACAGAAGAAAGGAACACCAGCGTTTCAGAAAGAAGAAAAAAAGAGCAAGAAAAGCGCGCGATCGAGGATATAGAGAGGTGCCACTCCAGGAACGCAAGTTTTACCAAAGTGTTAAACGTCAAAATCAAGAACAAGGAAATATCGTAGTCGATGCTGAGAATATGGAAGAACCACTACTGCAGACTGTAAAACGGCGATAAAGAACAACATGCCGCTGTCAGGCAGAATGAACCAATCAATATTGGTTACGGCAGCGATAACTGCCAACCACCCAACCTGAGTGAGGTGAGGATAGCAATATCTAAACTCAAGCTTTATAAGGCTGCCGGAAATGACGGCCTCCCCGCCGAGCTTTATCAAGACGGCGGAGAAGACTTGGTATGTAACATCCACCAAATCATAAGCCAAATGTGGTCGGAAGAATGTATGCCTGACCTCAGAATCGTTTGCCCGATCCCGATCCCCTCTAAACTGTAGAGGCATAAGTCTCCTCAACATCACCTACAAGGATCTATCTGCCGTAACGTGAACGCCTGAAACCGTTTACCAACAACCTAATCATCCCTTATCAGTGTGGTTTTAGGCCAGGAAAGTCCACAACCGAACAAAATTTAACACTTCGGGGGATCCTGAAAAAAACCCAAGAAGTCCAAATCGATACCCACCACCTATACATTGATTATAAAACCGCAAACGACAGCATTTATAAAGACGAACTATACAGAGCCAGTTTTGGTATACCTTCCAAACTTTTCCGTTTGTGTAGGATGAATACATAGAATTCTCGCTGCTCCATCAGGGTCGGAAACGACCTCACATTCGATACCAAAAAAAGGATTTAGGCAAGGCGATGCGCGATCATGTGACTTTTTCAATTCGATTCTTGAAAGGATTGTGCAAACCTTCCGAGCCAACCCCAGAGGCACAATTTTCCAAAAATCGGTGCAACTACTAGCAGACGATGCCGATATTGACATCATTGGCAGGACTCAAAGTTATATCATAGTAACGTTAGCTAGTATAGAGAAAGAAGCGGCAAAATGGGTTTAGCATTAAATGGGGGCAAAACGAAGTATATGCTGTCAAAACGAAAGGATACACAACATCGACGAATTGAAAAGAACGTCACCATTGACAGATATAACTTTGAGGGACCGCTATTGACTATGACAACAAAAGCTCGTCAGAAATCAAACGAAGTATTACCTTTGGCAACCGCTGTTTCTTCGGGCTAAGAAGGCAATTCTGTAGTAAGGCCCTTACTCGAACTACTAAGGAGATCCTTTATAAGACCCTGAGCATCCCAGTCCTGCTCTACGGCGCTGAAGTATGAACCGGATGAAGAAATTCTTCGTCGATTTCAGATGGAAATTCTTCGAAAAATCTTCGTTCCCGTTCGCGTTGACGGGCTATGGAGACCAAGATTCATCCAATAACTATACGAGCTCTACAGCGATATGCTCCTGGTCAAAAAACTCCGCATTGGACGTTTAAGATAATCAGGACATGTAGAAGGAATGGACACTCCGGTTCGCAGAGTCTTCGATTCCCAGCCAGAAGTCGGATGCAGTAGAGGACGACCTTGCCTTAAGTGGCGCACACAAGTAGAAACCGACCTCAACCAACTTGGAGTGTACAACTGGGGGCTGTAAGCTAAGGAACGGGCTTATTGGAGAGGCATGTTGGTTGAGACCCAGGTTCATTCGGGCTTTAGCGCCACTTAAGTAAGTATGTAAGTAAGTGTCAGAAAACATATCCGATTCGTGATGAAAACATATGAAAACGCTACAGTCGGCTGTGCGAATAGCTTAATACCCCCTCTTATCAAGTGCATGTTCAGAAACTTTATCGAAATTCTAATCGTTTCGCCAAAATCGATATTTTTTTATGAAAGTTGGGGTATCCATTGACGGATTTAAAAATTACTTCTTTCTTCTTCTTCACTATCATAGCAGAGCAAACCGCAAATGGATGAACTGGACAACGTGGCAAATATCCAGGCAACTCTTTCCAAACTATAATTCTATTATACTTTTCGTTTATCAGTTTTTACGTAAAAAATAAATCAAAAAATGCGGATTTATTTTTTGTAAAATTTTTACCCAAGAATATTTCAATTGTTGCAGTTTTGGGTTACATCACTACTGTTCTCAGTAGATTTCGTGAAATACAATTTCGTGGTATCACTTTTCTTGAATCTTGTGAACAAGATCTAGGTTGCTGTAAGAAGATTCAAAAGAATTCCCAAAAAAGTCATTTAAAAATGCAGGCCACTGTTCTAGCCACAACCTGTTCAAGGCATTGCCACCTAGTAAAAGACATTTTTACAAACGTATGTCTTTCGAAGTTAAAACATTCCCGAACTGATATCTCCTTTATCTTAAAACGACTTAGCACTTCCTAAGTTAGAAAAAATTCTGATTGATCAAACCGTTGAATACGCGAAAACTCATGCTTTATTTAAAATGAGTTAACTAATACTGATACACTTCCTCGAGCTTCCTATAGATGATTGTCTACTGTGTTCTGAAATTGTTGCAGAGCTCATAAATTGGCGGAAATCTGTCACCTGGCAGTTCATACTATTGCATGCTTGGTCTATACTAAAGGACGTTTTGGTATTGCATTTTTCTGACAGCTGTGGGCTGTTCAAGTGTGACACGTCTGACACGTTCCCAAGCTCTGCCATAATGTGAAGTATCTGACAAAGAAAACGATCTCCTAAGAGTCTTCGGTGATCTAATGGTTGAAATTCAGAAGTGAACGTAGAATCTTTTAAAAAGCCTATGGTTCGTCTTTAAATGGTGTCCATTGGAATAGTTTTCGTATCGAGATCTCAACAAGAGAACAGCATTTAACGTATGGTCTTACTTGTGCGTTATAGAGGGGAAGGCAACAATGAAGTATTTTGGTTTGCTAATACAGATTACACATTAGCATGATACATCTAGAGGAACTCTAATTCCCGAAGGGCTCTTGACCTTCTCCAATTTAAGGTACGTCTTCTCCATTTTGGCTTGCGCAACTGTGGACCTGTTTTTTTTTCGAAAACGATCTATTATTGCATTTTCTTTGAATTATATTGAGCTAGGTTTTCTATTTCATTACAAGTCAAAGACTTGGGGCAAGAAATTGATGCCACTAATCACTATACAACTGAGCCCTCAAAAAGGGTGCTTTTTTTTAGAGGTATAAGACTTTGAATCGAAATAAAACACAAGAAAATCTTTTTAATGTCCATTAATTCGACTTTATTGAAAGGATGCCATTAATGTTGAAATATGATTGCGGGCATGTAGCCGCCACGGCGGGCTCGAAAAAAACCAAGTCTAGAGGTCAGATTTTCAACCACTTTTTCGAGCATTTTGGGCCATATATCGGCAATAACGCTACGAATGTTGGCTTCCAAGTAAACTAACGTTTCTGGTTTGTTGGCGTAAACGATCGACTTCACATAACCCCAAAGAAATTCATCCAATGGTGTCAAATCACACGATCTTGGTGACCAATTGACAGGTCCCTTCCGCGAAATTATGCTCTCATCGAATGTTCCCTTCAATAAATCGATTGTAACGTGTGCTATGTGGCATGTAGCGCCGTCTTCTTGGAACCACATCTCATCCACATTCATGCCATCTAATTCCGGAACAAAAAAGTCGGTTATCATAGCTCTATACCGGTCTCCATTAACGGTAACTGACTCTCCAGCACTATTTCGGAAGAAGTATGACAAAATGACTTCACCAGCCCATACACAACACCAAACAGTCAGTTTTTATGGATGTAATGGCGTCTCAAGGATCTGATGTGGATTCTCTTCACTCCAAATGCGGCAATTTTGCTTGTCGACGTAGCCATTCAACCAAAAATGAGCCTCATCACTAAACAAAATTTTGCGATGAAAATCTCATTTTCGGCCCATACACCAAAATCACGATGCATTGCAGAGTCTCGCGGCTTTAATTCTTGCACAAGCTGGATCTTGTAAGGTCGTAAGCCAAGATCTATGCAAAAAATCTTCCATAAAGTTGATGGACAAAGCTCCAATTGCGGTGCACGGTGGCGAATCGATTCATTTGGGTCCTCTTCAACACTTTGCTGTACAGCGGCAATTGTTTCTTCGGTACGCACTGTTCGACGTCTCCTCGGATGCGTATTATCACGATTGTGTCGAACATCAAATAAACGGAGCTTGCGGTAAACTTCGCGAACTGAACCATTATTTTCGAAATAAATTTGCACGATTTGAAATCGTTGTTTATTTGCCAACCTGTTCATGATGAAAAAGCAAACCAAACCGAACATAAATGACATTCGAGTTGCCCGATTTGACCACAAAATGTCAGTTTTATCGCTATTCGAAAAACCAACCTATAAAAAAAACACACGTTACCTGCTTTTTTTTCATAATTTTTTCATATCAAGTGGTATCACCTGCAGCAAGAGATTAAACTCATAAAAAACACGAAACCGCAACCATAAATATATTTTTTTACATAACTCCAACAGTCGGCAGCTAAATTTATTCAAAACTTTATTTAAATCTATTTCATCAGTGAGTATAATGCAAATACTTTCAAGGCTAACTATACAACTCTAATTTTTAGATTGAAAATCAATATAACGTCCAATCAATATCCATCACCATGGGTTAGGTTCGGCTTAAAAATACATGGTCCTCTGACATCAGGTGCGCTTGAAGTAAATTGCAGTAAAATAATCAAATACGTTGTTAGAGCTCCAGAAATCTAAAAAATAAAATAAAATTGCAGTAAAAAAAAAAACAAACACAACTTCTAATCAATAAAATGTTTACCGTAAAATAGAGTGTCCTATCAATATTGAATAGCCCAGCTGCAGTAAACTTGATCTTCAGATGCACCAATTGCATTGAAAACTGCTGAAGTTTCTCCTTAACATCTGGATTTTTAGCTTTATTCAGCAAACTGTGAATAATTCCTCCTGTCTTTTGGCTCTAATTTGGAAAAATAATTTTCAGTTAAATTTAAATGAAAAAAACCACTCCACCCGTCTTACCTTCTTGATGGCACGATTACTCCCCTCGACAATCGATATAATCGCAATTAGATACAAAATCATCTGGCATGAGAAAAACGTGACAAACTCCACCGTCTTGAATTTGCTCTCCCGTTTCGACTTTCCCAGTAGAGTCTCCAGGACATAGTACGCATCAAAGACGATAATCAAAAATGCAATCGAGATGATGGTCAGCAGTTGGTACGTAAAGTATTTGTTAGCTGTTGATGCTGCTTCACAGATCAAGTGGTGTATCTCCATCGACTCGTGAATTATTTCACAAGGATTCTTCGTGACAATTGTGTACATTGAGAAAGACTCTAGACAGTTGAGAGATCGACTTTTTCCCGAAATCGATCTAATCTTTCGATTCTCCCATTGGTTGGACAGATTCTTGAGGACCTGGAAAGATAAATGTTTGAGTTAAAACCAACGAGAATTTTCGAAGTCGACTTCACCTTATTGTTAGCCTTAAACGAAAGAAAGATCTTATAATTCAAGCAAGACGAGGTCAATACCACCGAACAGAGTATCCAGTTCGGGACAAAGTATGCGATACATGATGAAACCGATTTCCATGAGCCATTCTGTAGTTCCCACCCGGATGCGCTCATTATCACCAAGAACAGATTAAGTCCTACGGCTAAACTGAGCTTTAAATTTATGACCAAAGCGAACTTTTGTTGCTTGAAGATTAAACCCATTTTCTGGAGTTTATCCTCGATAGCCTTAAGCGATAAGATTATGTCCTTTAGTTGTTTCCTTTTAAGAAATGTTATCAGGAAAGCTAAAAGCACACCAAACATATGGTTTGACTTATGCATAATGTCGACTAGCCGAGAGACTTGTGGCGGGAAGAATCGAGTCAGAAAAGTTTCGTTGAAAATAACCGAATGGATGAAGATGTACACCAAAATTGAGATTCTGATAAAAACTCCCAAATTTAAAAGGTAAATCGAGTCGTTTGAGGCAAGTAGTCCAATGGGAACAGTTCCCAGAATTAGTGACATTATCAAGATTGTTTTAGCAGCAGCAATGAAGTTCCGAGGAAAGAATATATCCCCGACAATTGTTCTTAACATGTTGACCAATTTTTTCGAACTGAGTGATGACGAGTTGGTTGATTTTTTCGGGATATTGATTATGTCATGTGGTAATTAGATTACGGTATACTGGCTGATTGATATATTAATTGGTCTTGTATGCTTATTCAATATCACTTCTGATAATTACCCTTATCGGCAAAGAGATACTGATGACCATTAACATAATTACATAATTGGGGGGGTTTAGGCTTAATTGAGAATCACCTAAAAAGGATTAACGAGTATCATAGGGTCATTGGGATCCGTTAAAAAGCTCAAACCTCTGCGTCAAATGATGTGAGGAAAATACACGATGCTTTCTTTAAGTTTTTGGATGGCACTCACAGCCTGACGTAGAGCATGATTCAACCACTAAGCCCGAATTCACCGAATTCGCTGTTTAAAGCTGAAGAGGGTAGCTTTGGATACAGCTTGTAGAAGGAGCTGTATCCAAAGCTTTTACACAGCGAATTCCTGCCACAGCTGACCCTGAGACTCATTGGCTTGGTGCTCTCTAGCTGACCTAGCTGGGTAATAATGATAGAATCCATAAATTATACATGCAATGCGTTAGCATCAAATCATTCAAGCATAACTGCGAGAAACTGTGTTAAGCCAGCTAAATGTACAAAAAGTTCTAGTAATCTCATGAGAGCAATTTGGTTAATAAATAGGAAAGTGTTTAGCGGGGGGCTCAGTGGCGCGATATGTGATGAACTGCTGTGCAGAAGGTCTGGGTTCGATTTCCAGCCGGAGCATTACTTAAATGATTTTTCACTAGCCCTACTCTCGTGATGATCTGACAAATCATCCGAGTAGTATCGATTGTCAAGAAAAGCTTATCTCAAATTCGCCGTTCGGAGTCGACGGGACTTAGGAAGTCCCGCCATCGTGCAAACATGCACGGTTGTGAGAAAGCTCGGCCCTGGTTTTTTTTTACAAGGGGTGATTTGGTAAGTATTGCTAGCTAAACCGATATAGCCATGTCTGTCTGTTCGTCCATTTTCCTCTTCGTCACTGAATTTTAGGCCTTGCATTTTGAGCTAGGATAATGATGACTTTAGTGCAAGCCCTAAAGAATTTCAAAATTTTCCAACTGCCAAGTCCTCTTTCCAACTAACAATTATTCCTCTGTAAGGCAATAAGATATAAGTTCCACAAGCAATTATTTCTGTAGGCATTATATAGTACTTGTGCCTCAACCTGCCTTTCCATTTAACCCGGTCTTTAGCTAACTGCCTACAGTTGCGCACTCCAAGTTGGTTGAGGTCCTGCCAATGACGATGGTTAAGGCGAGGTCTTCCTCTACTGCATCCGACGTCTGATTGGGAATCGAAGACTCTGCGAGCCGGAGTATTGGTGTTCATTCGTTCTATATATCCTAGCCATCTTAAACGTCTTTTTTTGCCCAGGGCCATGTCACTGTACAGCTCGTACAGTTCATGGTTGAATTTTCTTCTCCTTAGCCCGTCAACCAAAACGGGACTTACGATTTTTCGAAGAATTTTCCTCGCAAATCGACCAAGGATTTCTTCATCTGCTTTTGAGACGGTCCATGCTTGAGCGCCGTAGAGCAGGACTGGGATGATCAGGGTCTTAAATAGGATCTCCTTAGTAGTTCTAGTCAGGGCTTTACTACTGAATTGCCTACTAAGCTCCGGAGCCGAAATAGACAAAGTCCTGTACCACCTCAAAGTTATATCTGTCAATGGTGACGTTTTGTCTAATTCGTCGATGTAGTGTGTCCTTTTGTGTTGACAGCATATATTTAGTCTCACCCTCATGCACTGCTAAACGCGTTTTTCGCCGCTTCCTTCTCTTTACTAGCAAACGTGGCTATGACTTCACGTTGAGTCCTGCCAATGATGTCAATATCGTCGGCGTATGATTGTGGTTGCACCGATGTTTGGAAAATTGTATATCTGGTGTTGGCTCGGGAGTTTTGCACAATCCTCTCAGGAATCAAATTGAAGAAGTCACATGACAGCGCATCGCCTTGCCTAAATCATTTTTTGATACCGAATGTGCCGGTGAGGTCGTTTCTGACCCTGCTGGAGCAGCGAAAATTCTCCATCGTCATCCTACGCAAACCGACGAGCTTGGGCGGTATAACAAAACTAGACATGGCTCATAGCTCGTCTCTATAAATGCTGTTGTATGCGGCTTTGAAATCGATGAATAGTTGGTGAGTATCGAATTGGACTTCTTGGATTTTTTCTACGATTTTCCGATGAAAATTTGATAGGTTGTGGACTTTCCTGACCTAAAACCACCCGAACCCGGTAAGGGCCGATCAGGTTCACATATTACGGCAGATAAGATCTTGTAGGCGATGTTGTGGTGACTTATGCTTCTGTAGTTGGCGCAACGATGCTGCGGTTGCATTCTTCAGGCATACTTTCATCCGACCAGATTCGGCTTATGAGTTGGTGGATGTTACTTACCAAGTCATCTCCGCCGTCTGTGTAAAGCTCAGCGGGAAGGCCGTCTTTTCCGACAGCCTTATTAAGTTGAGCTTAGATATTGCTATCCTCATCTTGCTAGTGGGCGCGAGAAACCTAGCACATCAGTTGTGGCTGATCTAATGGTTTGCTGCCATCGTTGCCATTGTTCTTCGACATTCGATGCTGGTGATATGGTGTTAATGGAGAGGTTAAGGGATACGTGTTGCGCGAGTGGATATCCTCATTCTTACATTGGCTGCAACAAGGTAGTTGTGCGAGTTAATGTTAACTCCTCGGAATGTTAGGACATTCTCTGAGCACGATATTAACATCGTAGTTCGGTAGTCGCTTATAGGTTTTGTCAAGGAGCTTAGCTATATCATCTTTTTCATCCATTGGGGCATGAGCGCATATAAGGCTTATGTTGGCGAATTTTGCCTTGATGCCGATTGTTACAATGCGTTTGCTAATGTCTTTCACAAATCCGCATCCGAATTTGCCGCTGTGTCTGCTAACTATAACACGGTCTGTAGTCGATGTCACAGTTTTTCATCGTATTTCCTGGATGTCAGTAATGCCCTCTTTGTAGCAGTTTAGGACTTCCGGTAGTTGTTCGCTTGCACATCTCCTATTTAATGTTCTCACATTCCAGGTGCAGATACGAACGTTGTTGTACCTTTTTCGTTTAGCAGGGTCGTCAGCAATAAAATCAGTCCTTCACGAGGCTATTTGCTTCGTAACAAATATTTCTTGCATTGTTGGGTAGTTAACCCAAAGCAAAACCCCAAACCTGGAGGGCAAGCTTCAATTTATTAGATACCCCTAAGACACGGGGACATCAGTACCCACTACGGGATTGAGCTCTGCCGTTGGCCTTTCGGTTCGTCCGCCACAATCCCTGTTCAAGGGGCCTGACTAACCCTTGAAATTCATATACATCCTGTTGTCCGAATATGTCGAAGCAGCTTGTCTTCGCCTGGGACAGCAGGCCGGGTATTCATTCCGTGCCGTTCTTAGCTGGCTGTTAATAGTTTCAAATCCGGTTGGATGAGACCAGTACCCGATGTTCACCACTTGGAGGTTAAAAATAAGCACTTGATGTGTAGTCAGAGTTACAACCAGTGGGCATTACCAAGTTAAAGCCAATCAGAGTCATCTGATTCCATTTTATCTGAATGAAGTCAATAGAAGGGTGTCAACATTTGTTTGGCATACTCCAAATGAGTGTGAACGAGATAATTATATAGCGAAAGAGTGACATTGAACTCATACATACAGAAAGCAATATCCATTGTTGTAAGGAATCAAGTGAAAGTTGCTAGATATATGGATGCGACATTTGGTAACATATATGTGGTCAGATTTTTTTTTTTTTTGGTCTGTTTCGGGTAGGAAGACGTGTTCAGGTTGGATGATGTAGGTAGTTGTAACGGGTTATTTTTTAAGAGTTAAGTTTTTCAGGTTGGCAGCAATGGTTAGTATTGGCGTCCAAATGTCATCTGTCAAAGTGAAAAGTTTTCAGTATTGTCTGCCATTTAATCATGGAAAGACTTACAAGCGAGCAACGATTGTTTATTGAAATTTATTATCGAAATTCGTGCTCTATGAAAAATGTGCACCGTTCGAAAAACTGTGTTGAGCGATGAGGATCATTACTGGCTCAACGGATACGTAAATAAGCAAAACTGTCGCATCTGGAGTGATGAACAGCCACATTCCATACACGAATTATCGATGCATCCCTTAAAAACGACAGTTTGGTATAGTTTATGGGCTGGCGGTATCATCGGTCAATTTTTCTTCAAATACCACAGTGGAAGACACGTCAACGGTGAATGATATCGAGCCATAATACGCCCCAGTTGGTTGAGTTGAACTTCGTTGACATGTGGTTTCATCAAGACGGTGCCACATGCCGCACAGCTCATGAAACAATGGAAATATTGAAGGATGAATTTGCAGCTTATCTCTCGAAATGGCCCTGTGAGTTGGCCGCCAATATCATGCGATGTAACGTCTCTTGATTATTGCTTGTGGGGTTATGCAAAATCGTTAGTCTCTGCGGACAAGCCGAGTACGATTGAAGCCTTACAGGATAACATAACACGCGTAATTCGTGGAATACAGGCCGAAATGCACGAAAAAGTGACGCAAATTTTGACCTTACGGATGGACCATTTGAATCGGAGCCGCGGACAACATTTACATGAAATTTTCTTTAAACCGTAACTGGCAAAGGCCTATTTATCGATTACAATAAACATTTTGAACATTTGCTGCAAATTTGCTGGGTCTAATAGGAATATGTAGCTTGACTTGGTTGAATCTTAAAGCCTGCCAATGCAAACAGGACACAAGTTATTCGGTTTTTGAAAAAGCTACGCTTAAAAAACCACCCGTTTTAATATGCAGTACTTTTGGCTAAGGTTGCTTTTGGATGTTTGATGGTTTTATCTATATTTGGGAGTCTCTTTCCGAAGCGTGTAGCTTTCATTGGATTCAATGAGGTGCTCACAATGAAGAGAGAATATCTTCACACTGGAGATCTTGCAGAAGGGACTAATTGCGATATATGTATGGTTGTCTTTTTGAAGTGAAACTTATTTTGGGACTTATGAATTCGATTTAATGAGACGAAAAAAAAGTAACGAAAAAGAGGTCAAACAAAATATTGCCGTCTGATCACCGAAACCAAGCCGTGTCGGTCGCGGTTAGTATTTACTTCGATATGGAAATGCTTGGAAACACCGCGTGTATTTGTTGTTGAATGAGATGAATTCCACTGGTTTCGTAGGCTTAGGAACTGAGGTTCGGGGTAAGAAATAGTTGAAATTCTTTAGCCTATTTAGTGCGGTAGAAGAAGGTTGAAAATTAATAAAAACACATTTTTCACCATTTTAAGTCTGAACAAAATTGTATGTCATTTGGCTATACTCATACGTCAGTTTAACTCTTCTAGAAAGAGATGAATACACTATGTAACTCCCTCTCTGTAAAGCCCCTCTTACAGAGAGGGAGTTCACACTTTTATCGCGTGTGAACTCACACTCGATTTTTATAAAATCAATAATAAATTAAAAGTGTTAAGTTTAATCAAAATCGTTAGAGAGTTTAAAAAAAAATGTCGATTTTCAAAAACTGTTAGTTATATGGTAGTCACAACCCCTGGGTATTGACCAAAGTAGTGTACCAAACTTGGACTGAATCTTTTCAGCTGCTTAGATGTGCACCAATGCACGACAGATGAATAGAAAAATCCGTTAGCCTTGAGCTTTATTATACGTACCTTATTGACAGATCTGAAATATTCCGCCATTTTGTATGTTATGCATATAAACATCACCGCAATACTGGTCAACATAATACTCGGCGAAAAGAATGAAATGCTGGCCAAATTCGAAGGTTTAATACCGTTGCTCCTCATCAGTCCCAATAAACTTATTAACACGAAAAATATATTTACACCCGTTAATAACAACATCGGACGTAATATCAAAAACCTTGCACGCTTTTGATTGAACACGATACCCAGATTTCCGCACCGATTCTCAATCTCATCGATTTTGTAAATAACTTTCTTCAGCTTATTGCACTTGACCATAGAAACGGTAAGTGCCAGCGAAATTCCAATAAGGCCGTTGATTTTCTGCAGAGAGTCACCAATTCTGGAGATATCCGTTTGAAAGAAATAACTCAAGACCGATTGGTTATGCACTACCGCTTTGTAAAAAATAATCGTGTACAATATAAGGCGTAACAGCATATTGCTAAATCCCATGTAAGAGGTCGCAATGTAACGGTTTCTTGGATTTCCAGTTATGGTCAGAGGTACTATGCCGTATAATAGCCCCATAATGAACAACGGCTGAAGGGTTGCGTACACATCCTGCGGATTTACCAAGTCCTCGAAGAACTCTTGTGCTGCCTTCCACATGGCTATATAAAGTTCGACTAAAATAAATCGCTGAACAGAACTCCTTACCAGTGGATTTTTCCAATTAAACTTAATTTCAGATTTCATCGGATATGGATTTAATTAATTAATTAATGGGAATGTAGTTCTTTGGTAATTTAATTACTTCACACACATTAGCTGTACCTACCTCATTAAGGAGCTCGAGGTATTCAGTGATGTTATACACAAAACACACAAACATCAAACTGATTCCGGTCGGAACTAGACCGGGAGTAAAGAACGAAGAACATTCGACACTAGATGGCCAGATGTCGTTCCTTATGAGGATTCCAAAAACCGAATACACGATGTATGCGATGTTTAATCCAAATGGGAGGATAGTAAGCCCACCAATAACTAGTGTTGTACGCATGTATTTGACTCTCATTCCTAGATTCGTCAAGCGAGTATCAACCTCATCCAGGATGTAGATGCATTGCTTTCGTTTCGCTGCGATGATCATAGAGAGCATGGAGCCAGCTATTCCATTGAATTTTTGCAGCAAGTCACTAATTTTTATGATTGGCATTAGGAAGAAATACGCGATGATGCAGTCGCAGTAGCGAGTCGCAGTAGCGAGTCGCATATGCAAAGGAGATAGCCAGGCATAACATCCGAAGAATAAGCATCAAGTGCAGGACACGTGGGGTTTCCAACCATCGAGATCGGAATGTACCGCGGATGGTAAGTGGCATGGTTCCAAGTATGATAGAAATAAAGAACAATGGCTGGATTGCTGCATACACATCCTGTGGATGGGTTATGTCCTTCAAAACGCTTGATATTATAGTTCTCATTGTACGCGCACAACGCGGTTCACTGTGTGAAAAGACACTTGAGACTGGAGACTCAGTTGGGAGTGCACAAGCTTTTACGAGGATAGTTAATATGGCTTTAGGTTGGTTTTTTACTGTTTTTTGCAATGGTAATCAGAATAAAGAATCTAATTAATTCAATATTGTAGGTGGGGGTGTAGAGGTCATCAGTTAAAAAATTGATTTTGATAAGCCTTCCAATAATCATTACGAACTGGAATTTTTTTTTGAAGTGAAACTTCTTTTGGCACGCTGTGAATTGGATTTAATGAAACTTAAAAACATCACGATGACGGTGTTCTGATCCGGTCCTACATTCAATTACTAACCACAGCCGACGCTGCTTGATGTCGGTGATCAGGTGTTGTTGGTTTATTTTGTTTGTTTGGAGTGAAACTTATTTTCGGACTGCTGTGTTGTGGCCAGAGGCGGCAGAGTAGATTACATGAGGTAACCCTATAACCAGCCACGTCAGAATGGCATGGATTGAGTACCCGGTCAGACAAGCTGCTTCGACATATTCGGACAACAGGTTGTCTAGGAATTTCAAGGGTTAGTCAGGCCCCTTGAATAGAGATGGTGAATACCTTGAAACCCGTAGTGGATACTGATGGCCCCGTGTCCTAGGGTTATCTAATAAATTGGATCTGGCCCTCCAGGTTGAAGGTTGTGCTTTCTGTTAACTACCCAACCATTCAAATTATATTTCCTTCATAGCAACCAATAGCCTCGGAAAGTACTGATTTTATTGTTGACAACCCTGCTAAATGAAAAAAAGTACAACGACGTTCGTGTCTGCAACTGGTGGAGAGATGCAAGTGAACAACTAGCCAAAGCCCAAAACTGCTACAAAGCATAATTTACTGCCATCCAGGAATTACGATGGGATGGGCCGGCCAAAAAGGGGCTGAAAAACTAAGACATCGACTACATACCGTGTTATAGTGAGCCGAAACAGGGACTATTCGGATGCGGATTTGTTATTAGTGCTAGACTTAGGATAGAAGTCTTATGTTTCCAAGACATTAGCAAACGCATTGTAACAAATCCGCATCAATGCCGAATTCACCAACCTTATATGTGCTCATGCCCCAAAGGTGGAAAAAGATGATATAGCTAAGGATTGCTTCTACGAGCTCCTTGACAAAATCTATGAGCAACTACCGAAGTATACGTTGTTTAAATCGTGCGAGGAGATTTTAACGCAAAGGTAGGAAGAGTAGACATCTTAAGCAGTATTGTGGCAAAATATAGCCTACACGACAACACCTCTAGTCACGTGCTGAGGCTAATTGACTTGGCTACAAAATGCCACTACAACCAGTACACGGTTTCCTCACCTCGATATCCATAGGGGGAGGACGGTCAACCAAATTGATCACACTTCTGCAGGCTGTTAAACGGCGTTTACCACCCACATTCAGCGGTCAGGCAGAATGAACCATTCAATATTGGCAACAACAGCGAAAACTGCCAACCATCTGACCTGAGTGAAGTGAGGATAGCAATATCCAAACTCAACTTAATAAAGCTGCCGGATATGACGGCCTTGCCGCTGAGATTTACGCAGCCGGCCGAGATGACTTGGTTAGTAACATCCACCAACTGATAAACCAAATTTGGTCGGATGAATGTAT
Source organism: Rhingia rostrata (assembly GCA_949824845.1). Taxonomy (NCBI): domain Eukaryota; kingdom Metazoa; phylum Arthropoda; class Insecta; order Diptera; family Syrphidae; genus Rhingia; species Rhingia rostrata. Next base: position 19,860,626 of record OX463755.1, on the reverse strand, counting down.
GCCTGAAGAATGGAACCTCAGCATCGTTTGCCCGATCCATAAGAAAGGAGACCCTCCAAACTGCACCAAACACAGAAGCATACGTTTCCTCAACATCGACTACAAGATCCTATCTGCCGTAATATGTAAACTCCCGAAACCGTTTACCAACAACCTAATCGGCCCTTATCAGTATGGTTTTAGGCCAGGAAAGTCCACAACCGATCAAACTATCACACTTCGGCAGATCCTGGAGAAAACCCAAGATGTCCAAATCGATACCCACCACCTATTCACCGAATTCAAAGCCGTATACGACAGCATTTATAGAGACGAACTATACAGAGTCATGTCTTGTTTTGATATACCGCCCAAACTCGTCCGTCTTTGTAGGATGACGATGTAGAATTTTCACTGCACCACCAGGATCGGAAACGACCTTATCGACATTCGGTAACAAAAAAAGGAATTAGGTAAGGCGATGCGCTAACATGTGACTGCTTGACTTTGATTCTTGAGAAGGATTGTGCGAAACTCACGAACTCGAACTACTTTAGGGAGATCCTATATAAGACCCTGATCATCCCAGTCCTATTCCACGGCGATGAAGCATGGACCGTCTCAAAAGCGGATGAAAGAAGAAGTCCTTGGTCGATTCGAGAGGTAAATTCTTCGAAAAATTTTCGGTACTTCGGTCCTTCTTTTGAGACGTGGTGAATTCGATTTAATGAATAGAAAATGTGTAACGAAAGAGAGATGAAACTAAATATCGTTTGTCGTCTGATTACCGAAAACCAGCAACATTAGTCGCGGTTTGTCATTAAATATGGGAACGCTTGGCAACTCCGCATGTTGTTGGTTATTGGAAGACAATGAGATGAGTTGAACTGGCATATAACCGATTTTGCAGGCTTGGGAACTGAGGTTGAATACTGAACAAACACACTTTTTTCACCAATTTATGTCTGAACAAAATTTTATGTCATTTAGCTTTCATATGCGGTTTGTGATTCGAACAATCTTTATAAATTTAGTTGCATGTTACCCTCCCATAAACCCAAGATCATGCGAATTGTCAAAAGGTACCCAAGGCAGTTTTTAATAGTTCAGTTCAACTCATCTCGAATAAGATGAATACACTGTGGAAGAGAGAGAAATGAAGCAGATAACACTTCTACCGCGTGTGAACTCACACTCGAGTTTTCATTTAAATTTCACGGCTTAAAAATTATAGTTAATTACTAAGGCGGTACTGCTGTGCCAATGATGCTCTCGGAATGTTCGAAGACTTAAAATACTGGATGCACGCCTCTAAACTTTCGCTGACCACAGCCATGCCACTAACGAATAGGATGGTGAAGAAAACGTTTGTTGGCGATTTTGTCATTTCGTTCCACCACGAAGTCGTTAGCCTAAGTTCGTTGTCAGAGGTAGTATTAATAATTGATTACCAAGAATTATCCATAAGATTACCACTTTTCCTACTGCTCACCAAATATTGAAGTCTGGGAGTTGCTTACGTTTTGTCCAAGATTTGATGGATATAGGGGTTCCTAATGTCATAATTTTCCACACTTGAGCATATACATATGTAACGGGTGATCCAAGAAGAAATTCTTTTTCAATAGCCTTTTTTGACAGATCACGTGTGAGTCGTGTCATGCTGTCATGTTATTTTTGTTTAGTATTGTTTGGCATTTCATAATGGAAAGACTTACGCGTGAACAACGTTTACAAATTGTTCAACTTTATTATGAAAATTCACGTTCTGTGAGGAATGTGTTTCGTGCACTTCGCTCAACTTATAGTCAACATAATCGGCCTACTGAGCGTACTATTCGCAACACCATCACCAATTTTGAGAAACAGCATTCATTATTGGATAATATTCGACCGAATAGACCACGTCCAGCACGCTGTGAAGAAAATATCGCGGCCGTAGCTGAGAGTGTACACGAATACCGTTGAGACTCGATTCGGCGCCGTTCGCAGCAACTCGGACTGACGTATGGAACGACTTGGCGCATTTTACGTCAAGATCTTAAATTGAAAGCGTACAAAATACAGCTTGTGCAACAACTGAAGCCGCTCGACCTTCCCAAGCGGCATCGCTTCGCTCTATGGGCTCTTGAAAAGTTCCAAGAAGATCCGACGTTTTCGAGGCAAATTTTGTTTAGCGATGAGGCCCATTTCTGGCTCAATGGGTATGTAAACAAACAAAATTGCCGCATTTGGGACGATAGAGATTGAAGAACTGCCACTTCATCCAGAAAAAACAACGGTTTGGTGTGGTTTGTGGGCCGATGTAATCATCGGTCCATATTTCTTTAAAAATTATGCCGGTGCGAACGTAACCGTTATCGTGCCATGATAACCGACTATTTGATGCCTGAAATTGAACCTCGTGATCTCGGCGACATTTGGTTTCAGCAAGACGGCGCCACTTCCCACACATCGCATCAATCAATGGACTTATTGAGAGAACATTTCGGTGAGCACATAATTTCACGTTTTGGGCCGGTCGATTGGCCACCAAGATCGTGTGATATCACACCGTTAGACTTTTTCCTGTGGGGATATGTAAAGTCAAAAGCTTATGCCGACAAACCCGCTTCGATTCAGGCCTTGGAGGAAAACATCACGCGTGTCATTCGCCAGTTACCAGTCGAAATGCTTGAACGAGTGATCGAAAATTGGACTCAACGGATGGACCATCTGCGACGTAGCAACGGCCAACATTTGATAGATATAATCTTCAAAAAATAAATGCCAAAGAAGGTTCTTTCAAATGATAATAAACATTCTCCATTAAATTTGAATTTTCTGTGTTTTTTTCTTTAAGAAAGTAGGGAACCTCGGAATGGATCACCCTTTATAAGACTTATGCTGGGAAATCTCGCCTTTATATATGCTTTCTTCAGGATTTCTTGCATATGTTTCTTCTCATCGCCCACCAATTCAATTTAAGGAACCTGGTAAGCCATTGATATTCACGTTGATATACACGTGTTGTTGTTGTCAGAATTTGTTACAGTATTTCATACATGTCGTTAGTTTCGTTTAGCCTAACTAAGGATATATATGAAGCCATGGGTATTCTACGTCTGCCATCTGGGAAAAGGGGTAAATGGTTAGTACCACCGGTCAGGCTATGCCTAAAAGTCAAAAATTGTTATCACTTTTGTGTCATCACAGTATGCCTTATACAAGAATTAGATAAGCGTAAAAATGTCTGCATTCATAAGATTTTATCTTTAAGGATTAAAGATATGTTTACCATTGTTTTCTACTGTGTTTTCTACTGCACTTAACAAATGTCTAACTGGAATAGTTAAGCATTATGCGACAGTTCTTGAATTATAGAGTGGCCTGTGGATCAATTTTAAGAACGGTGTCCTTATATCTTAGACATCCATTGCTTTTATTTAGAGGATTTTTTATGATCCAACCATAAGGATGTTTTCATTAAAATTAGAAAAATACGTGAAGCCATCTAATTAGTGAGTGAATCACCTTAAAACTTTTTTTCAATAACGAGTTTTATTTTTAGATATTTTTGATTTTCAACTGGTAGGTTATATTTATATGAAATATAGCTACAGATCAATCTTTCATATAACTATACCTAGAAAAATAATTTCCCGCATAATATACACCCAAAAATTACCTTATTAACCATTCTTAGCCTCTGTTTTATTCGTACAGCAAACGTGGTAAACAACATCACCACAGCCAACAGAAAGACATGTGGCGAAAAGAAGGAAACATTTGCTGCCATCGACGACCAGATTCCATTTTTGTACAAAAGTCCAAGACTACTGCATATGTACAGCAAATTCAAACTCGCCACTAACATGATCTCGGAATGGACAAACCTTTGTGTGTGTCGATTGTTAAACTCCACACCTAGTTCTAAGAGCTTCTCATCCGTCTCCACCATCATATGAATCAGCCGAATAATTTTTCTCCTTTCGAACAAGGACATACCGAACAGCATCAACATTCCAAACATTCCGATGAACTTCTGCAGAGTGTCACCAATTTTCGAAATCTCAGTTTGAAAGAAATACGCGACAATCGATTCGTTCCTTACGAACGCATACAAAAAGCAAAACATAAAAAAAGATATATGAAGCGCGGAATTAATGAACCCTATATATGAGATTTTTATCTGACGTCCACCCGCTGGACCTTTTATCAAAAAAGGTGTCAAACCGAGAACGTACATGACGAGAAACAATGTCCTTATCGAGCCATATGAATCTTTTGGACTGAAGAGCTCTTTCCAAAAATTTTCCGCCATTTTACTTAAATCACTATCACAAGGGTGCGTGTACAGTAACTGAAACTAAATTCGTGTTTAGATCTTTGTTTTTATAGTCCTTTTTGGTGGAATTAAAAATGCATTACTCGATTAGGAGTTGCAGTTTAATTGGGATGGATTTCACAATTACGCGAATGTGAAGCATTGATTGATTGACACTCGGGTATCCACTATGTGTGAATGTACCTTTGAACAGACAGACTGAAGGGTTTGCAATTATTATACTTAGGGTTTGTTCACACCAATCACATCAAGTTAGTAAAACCCCGGGAACTCGAGTATCGCAATAGATAATAAGACGGTGCTCATGCCCAATCGAGAACTAAGTTTTTGACTAATAGCTTGTTTGCATACACCTTTGTAAAAACCCAAAGAAAAAAGTCAAATGGCGTTAAGTCGCAAAATCTAAATTGCCAATTCAGATTGAAAAAAAAAAACAGCCGGGTGTTGTAGAACGAGGGTAGATTACGATTAGCTTACCTTGGCAATGCCAAGTAGTTGTAATTCTGAATACACATCAAAGGCTTATTTTTAACCTCCAGTTGGTAACCATCGGGTACTGGTCTTATCCAAACGGATTTGACTCGCTAAGCGACATGCAAGAGTGTTGATAACACGACGAAAAACAGCGACCAGAATGGCATGGAATGCATACCCGACCTGCTTTCCCAGGCGAACCTAGACAAGCTGCTGCGACATATTCGGACAACAGGTTGTCTAGGAATTTCAAGGGTAAGCCAGGCCCCTAGAACAAGATGAACCGAAAGGCCAACGGCAGTGCTCAATCCCGTAGTGGATACTGTTGGCCCTATGTCCTAGGGGTATCTAATAAATTGGAACTGGCCCCCCAGGTTGGATATTGTGCTTTGGGTTAACTAACCACCCATTTAAAAAAAAATGGTTACGAATATCTTTGTAAGGGACGGTTTTATTGTTGACGACCCTGTTAAACGAAAAAAAGACAACGATGTTCGTATCTGCACCTGGAATGTAAGAACATTAAATATAAGAGATTCAAGCAAACAACCAGCGGAAGCCCTAAACTGCTACAAGGTAGACATTACTCAAGCTTTAGCCATCTAGAAAATACGATGAGATTGAACGGGCAAAAAAGGATGAAAAACTGTGACATCTACAAGACGGACCATGTTATAGTGAGTAGAAACAGCGATTATTGGGATGCTGTTTTCTTAACAGTGCTTGACTTTGATAGACGTTAGCGAACGCATTGTTCGCTTCAAGGCCAAATTCGAAAATATAAGCTTATATGAGCTCACGCCTCGACGGAGGAAAAAGATGATATAGCTACGGAATGCTTCTACCAGCTCCTTGACAAAACCTATGAGCGACTACCGAAGTACGATGTTAAAATCGTGCTGGGGGACTTTAACGCAAAGCTAGGAGAGAAGACATCAGTATCACAATTGTCGGAAAACACAGTTTAAACGACAACATGTCTGACAGCGGGCTTAGGCTAACTGACTTCGCTACGGGACGATATGCCACTATAGCCAGCAAATGGTTTACTCACCTCGATATCCATAAGGGGACATGGTGATCTCCAGATCAGCGAACGGTCAACCAAATTGATCGCCATGCGAAAGCCAAGAGACACGCATCCAGACATCGGACCACTACAAGCCATTTGATCAGCTGCAACTGATGTGCTAGGTTTCTCGCGCCCACCAGCAAGAAACCCTTGGTTTGATGAGTAATGCCGACATATGCTCGCAGCCAAGAACTAGGCCTACAAGGCTTAGCCGCAGGTGAAGAAGAGAGCCGCCATTGAGCTTTACAGGCAGAGAATAAGGGAAGAACACCGGCTTTACATAAAAAAAAAGAGAAACAAATCGCGTGATCGAGTTTATAGAGAGGTGCCACTCCCGGAATGATGTTCGCAAGTTTTACTAAAGTATAAAACGTCAAAGCTAAGAACACAAGGCTCTAACAGAATCCTGTCGAGATGAACAAGGAAATATAGTAGTTGACACATAGGATATTGAAGAACCACTTTTGCAGACAGTAAAACGGGGCGATGACGAACAACAATCCGCTGTAAGGCAGAACGTACCATTCAATGTTGGCAACGACTGCGAAAACTGCCAACCACCCGCTCTGGCTGAGGTGAGGGTATCAATATCTAAACTTAGGAATAATAAGGTTGCCGGAAATGATGCCAAATTTGTTCGGATGAAGGTATGCCTGTAGAATCTCAGCATCCTTTGCCCGATGCACAAAAAGGGAGAACCTCTGAATTGCGCCAAATACAGAGGCATACGTTTTCTCAACATCGCCTACAAGGTCCTATCTGCCGTTACATACGAAACCCTGAAACCATTTACCAACAACCTGATCGACCCTTATCAGTGCGTTTTTAGGCCTGGAGGTCCACAAACGATCAAATTTTCACACTTCGTCAGATCTTGGAAAAAACCCTAAGAAGTCCAAATCGATACCCACCACCGATTCATTGATTTCGAAACCGCATACGACAGCATTTATAGAGACGAACTATACAGAGTCATGTCTAGTTTTGGTAACCGCCCAAACTCATCCGTTTGTGTATGATGACGATGGAGAAATCTCGCTGATCCATTAGGGCCGGAAACGAATTCACCGACACATTCGATACCAAAAAAGGACTTGGGCAAGGCAATGCCTAATGTGACTTCTTCAATTTGATTCTTGAGAGGATTATGCAAAACTCACGAGCCAACACCAGAGGTACAATTTTCCAAAAATCGCTACAGCTACTAGCATACGGAGACGATATTGACATCATTGGTAGGACCCAACGTAAGTGGGCTTAGCAGTAAATGAGGGCAAGACTTAGTATACGAAAGGACGCACAACATCTCGTCAGAAATTAAACGAAGAATTACTATTGCCAACATCCGTTTCTTCGGGTCAAGAAGGCAATTCAGTAGTAAAGCCCTCACTCGAAATACAAAGGAGATCCTATATAAGACCCTGATCATATCAGTCCTGCTCGACGGCGCTGAAGCATGGACCGTCTCAAAAGTGAATATAGAAACCCTTGGTCGATTCGAAAGGAAAATTCTTCGAAAAATCTTCGCTCCTGGTTGCATTTTCGTTCTATGGAGTCGAAGATTCAACAAAGAACTATACGAGCTGTACAGCGACATGCTTCTGGTCAAAAAAATCCCCATTGGACTTTTTAGATGGCTAGGGCATGTAAAACGAATGAACGCCAATATTCCGGCTCGCAGAGTCTTCGATTCACAGTCAGACGTCGGACTCAGTAGAGGAAGACCTCGCCTTAAGTGCAGCGCATAAGTAAAAACCGACCTCAACCGGGACCGAACCAGGCTAATTGGAGAGGCATGTTGTTTGAGGCAAGATTCTTATCTCACTGTAAAGCCACTTATTAAGTATGTAAGGAAGGTTACACCATCTCTGGCTGTTTGGCATATGACGCGTCTTGTTAAAACCAGAATTTTGGTCATATCCATATTTTTGTCGATTTATGCAATTACGAACATGACTGTCAAATGTCAACTGACAAATTTCAGTCACACATAAAAGGACACCAAATAAAATCGAACTGGAACATAAAACGTATAAATTATAAAAAAAAATTCTCCATCTTGGATCTATCAGGATTGCAGAGATTGCGATGACTCACTTTTACTTATGACAACGCCTACTGTTGTGGACCACCAACAAGACCATCCATCCAGCTCGGTCCGGAGCTAGCTGGCGCCAGTTTCGCACACCAAGTTGGTTGAAGTCATTTTCCAATTGTTGGCGCCACCTGACATGTGATCTTCCTCTACTGCGTTGTCCCTTCGAGGTGGAATCGAAGACTCGACGATATTGGGCGCTGGTGTCCAAACGCTCCATGTGTCCCAGCCATCTCAGCTGCTGAATTCGAAGCTTTTTACCCGGTCGACCTCGCTGTAATGTCGTAGAATTCGTCGTTGAATCGTTTTCCCAGACTTCGTTGGAATCTGGAGGAAAACTTGACCGATTATCATGCGAATAATCTTCCTTTCAAAACAACCGAGGAAATTTTTTTCTGCTTTTGTCAATGTCCATGCTTCTGCACAGGACTGGAATGATGAGGGTCTTATATAAAGTCTCCTTGGTTTTTTTCTACAGAGGGTTGTACCTCTAAGATACCTTCTTAGCCCCAAAAAAAACAGCGAGTGGCGAGAGTAATAATTTGCTTGATCTCTTGACTGACAAGGTAACTACCTGGTAACCGCGGAACCTAGGTAGACAAAATCCCTAAAGACTTCCAAATTATAGGTGCCTATGGTCGCCGAGTCACCGATGTTGAGAATCCTTTCTCGATGACAGCATATACATTTTGACATTTTGTCCTCATTAACAGTTAAAACCATATTGCCGCCTACGATTCAAAACATGCAAACGCACCACTGACAGCTCGCTGCGTTCTTCCGATAGTATCCCTATCGTCAGTATAGGCAGGTTAATGAACCGACTTTTGTAAAATTGCACCTCTGGTGTTGGCGTTTTTAAGTTTTATGATTTGCTTCAGGTGCGATGTTAAATAGAGCACATGATAGCGTGCCATCTTGTTTTAAATCTTTTCCGACATCAAATGGTTTGGTGGTGTTCTTGCCGATTTTGACGGAGCAGCGAAATTCTCCAACGTCATCATGCACAACCGGACGAGTTTGGTGGGGATGCCGAAACTTAACATGTCTTTGTACAGCTCGTCTCTATGTACGCTATCATAGGGGACTTTAAAATCGATGAATAGATGGTGGGTATTGATTTGACACTCCTGGATTTTCTCAACGACCTGCTGGAGTGTGAAGGTCTGGTCGATGGTTGACTTTCCTGGCCGAAAACCCCACTGATAAGGTCTAAATGGCAAATGGATTTAGGCGTTCAGTATGGCTGACAGGATTTTATACGCGACGTTTAGGAGACTGATTCCTCAGAAGTTGGCACAGTTTAGATCATCTCCGATATTATAAATAGGGCACACGAAGCTAGGGTTCCATACATCGGGGATACTTTCATTCGACCAAATTTTACAGGTGAGTTTTTTTTTTTCTTTTTTATAATTTGCGCGCACTAAAGGGGTTATGAATACCATTTAACCATTTATATGTTTTAGCACAGTGCGGGCGTTAAGGAAATTAGGGATAAGAAGAAAGGAGATACCGATGCACATTGGTTCTAAATGTCTGTAAGTTATAGTGGAAAGGAAAAACAGAGTTTGGTAGAGCATTCCACATTCGTGTTGTTCGGTTTATGTACGAATCTCTATATTTCAGCGTACGTCCGAAGATAGGCTTGAGGGTAAACTGATTTGCATTCATTGCGTAACGAGTATTGCGGCTGAATTGTTGAATGGGAGGAATGTAGCTGGCTATTTCATTTGAACCATTGGTTGTTAAAATAACGATAAAACAAGGTTAGGCAGGAGATGTTTCGACGGTGTTCGAGAGAAACTAAGGAGTTCGCTATTCTTATGTCTCCTATAAGTTTTTTCGCACGTGTTTGAATCCTATCTAGTAGGTGCAATGTTGATTTTGGTGCACCTGACCAGACGTGGGGGTTGAATTCAAGTTTTGGGCGTATAAACGCTTTATATATTGTGGCCAGATCAGAGGGGGTGAAATATTTCTTACATAGATCTAGGAAACCTAGACATTTCGCTGCGTTTTTAGCGACTTCGAATATGTGGTCGTTACAACGTAAGTCGTTACTAACTCACATACCTAGCATGGAAAACTTTTCGGTTTCTTCGACGTAAGTGCCATTCATGGATAATGGCTCTAGATTTTGGTTTCGCTTTAATGACAGAAGACAGCATTGTGTTTTGGAAGCATTGAATTCCACTCTATTAGATTTACCCCATTTGATAATGCTGTCAAGGTCGGAATTCAATGAGCTTATCATATTTTTGCGTTTAGAGTCCACGTTCGAAGGTGAGGGACGAGGACCTGTAAGCGAATATGAGAAGCTGAGGGTACTGTCATCAGCGAAGGAATGAATTGGATTAGAAGTTGCAGACAGGAGATCATTTATAAAAATTAGAAAGAGAGTCGGAGACAAAACTGAGCCTTGAGGGATACCAGCATTTATTTGGTGAGTTGAAGACTTGAATCCGTCCAAAACAACTTGAATTGAACGTTTCGAAGGATAATGTCTAATCCATAGAAGAAGTTTTTCGTCGATTCCAAATGCACGCATTTTCGACAAAAGGGCTTGATGCCAAACCCTGTCAAATGCCTTTGAAATATCAAGCGCAACTATCTTGTCTAATCCATAGAAGAAGTTTTTCGTCGATTCCAAATGCACGCATTTTCGACAAAAGGGCTTGATGCCAAACCCTGTCAAATGCCTTTGAAATATCAAGCGCAACTATCTTGTCTAATCCATAGAAGACGTTTTTCGTCGATTCTAAATGCACGCATTTTCGACAAAAGGGCTTTATGCCAAACCCTGTCAAATGCCTTTGAAATATCAAGCGCAACAATTTTACTTTCAGTTTCAGAGTTGGTGTATGCTTCTTACCAAGCCATCTCCAGCTGCTTTAAAAAGCTAAACTGACAGGCTATCTGCTAAAGCAGCCTTGTTGGGTTTAAGTTTGTATAAGAGATTGCAATGAACTCACTTTAATAAGACAGGAGGTGGTCGACCACAACCTTCAAAAAACAGACAAAAGTTGAGAAGATAGATTTAAGGCCTATATTGGTTGTTAGTACCTATATTTTCCTATGACTATTGCGACGAGTTTAAGTCACCTTGTTAAATGGTATCTCAGAATATATTTTTAGGGCTATATCATGATAAGGACGCCACATGAAGATGAAACATGGTCTGGCGGTTCTATTATTTAGTTGGTGTGGACAGACCCTAAGACTAACGCTTTGTGTTTGTGTGCACATAGTTACTAGTGTACTATGGTATGGAGGTAGAATTTCAAAAACTCAATCAACTAATTGAACAATAAATGTGATCGCCAATTATAGCGGAGTGGTCAGCACAGTATACGTCTTGTTTGACAAGGAAAATGATAACTCTGAATATTCAAGAGGACAATTTAATTTACTGTAATTTAAAGTGTGACTCTTTGCACATTCTAAAAAATGCAGCTATTTCGCGAACCATTTTTTCTGATTGCCATTGATAAAACAGTGACTAAATGGAAAAACGTTTAACCATAGGTATGAGCACTGGGATGATGAGCCAGTGATAATATCTAATTTCATTTCATTGTTTGTTATCTTTTTTAATCAAATAAAGTATTCTGAGGGCATTCACATGTAAATAGCCTGGACAGGGTCAAAATAAAAATAGATATCTGAATCTATTTTGGATTCAGATTACTTTTACTTGCAAGAGTAATTACTGATCTGATAAAAATAGATAGATAAACAGTTCCTTAAATTTTTTTTTTGGTAATTTGTATTCAAAAAAAACGTTAGTAAAAGCAGTCGCACACATCTCGTTTTGTGAAAATGTGGCCATCTCCGTTCCATTAGAATAAGAGCTGAATAATGAGATAAACACCAGTGAGGATGCATAGATAGGACGTGTAGTTTAATTTATTGAACCTGTGACAAACTATTCGAAGACAAGTAATATATTTAGCTCGAATAATGTCAACACAATTTTAGAAAGGACAGGGATGTCTGCCGGGAAGGTATACTACTTTGTTTTGCCGCCATTTTGGTAAACATTAGTCTTGACAGTTCATATTTGGCAGTCGTGTAGTAGACACGTGGCAAATATATTATGGAAAAATATTCCATAGAGCGACGTGTTTTTAATGTTAAAACATTGATAAAACATCAAAATCAATCATCGATTACTGTGACGATGCGAGAGTTACGTACGAATTTTGGGAGAAACAACGTGCCAACAAATCGCACTATTTATCGTGTAGTGCATGATTTCGAAGAAAGAGGGTCTGTAGGTGATAGGCCCAAGCATGGACCACAACTACTGCAAGATCTTCTGAAAATATTACCGCTGCTCAAGGAAGTGTTCAAAACAATCCATCAACCTCAATTCGATGCTGTGCTCAGGAGCTTGGTCTTCAAAGAACACAACTTTGGCCACAATTTTGGACAAGGATTTGCATTTGTTTCCATTTAAGATTCAGTTGAAATAAGAGCTTCTTCCACAAGACCATTTACGCCGACGTACATATGCCATTATGATGTTAAAGCTAGCCCATGACAATCCCGACTTTCATGAAAAACTCATAATGAGTGACGAGGCACATTTTCATTTGAACGTGAATGTGAATAAACAGAATAGTCGGTTCTGGGCACTGGAAAACCCTCAAATTATTCATCAGTCACCTTTGCATCCATTAAAAGTTGCAGTCTGGTGTGCAATTTGGTCAGGACGAATCATTGGACCTTACTTCTTTGAAAATGAAAACTGCGTAACGGTAACTGTGAATGGGGAGCGATATCGTGATATGATTGAAAACTTTTTAACGCCACAACTGCATGCTTTGGGCTTGATTAACATGTGGTATCAACAAGACAGTGCCACATCGCATACAGCCAGGATTACAATGGAATTACTGCGAGACCTCTTTCCACAACAAGATTTTTCCAGAAATCGTGATGTTGATCGCCTGATTGGACTGCTCCGGACTTCTTTTTGTTGGTATATTTGGAAAGCAAGGCTTACGCAAATAAACCAGAAACGCATGAGCAACTCAAACAAAATATTCGGATGAAATGAATGAAATACCGCGTGAAATGTGTGAGAATGTAATGAAAAATGTGCTCAAAAGGGCTCGCATTTGTGAGGCTAACAGAGGCGGACATTTACCTGATATTGTAGTCCATACATAATTGCCGACATTAGATAAAACATTTATCAATATAGGATCCATTCTCTTTATTTTAATCAAAAATGTTAAGCAAACAAAGTAGTATACCTTCCCGGCGAACACCCTGTAGATGAACAACAACTTTTCTGACAGAATTTGTAAATACTTGAGGATTGCAGAGCGGACCTAATCAACTTCGCAGAACCACCGAAGCACAGTAGATACTTTTTAGATCTCCACAATCTAACTCTTTCAACTTACCTTCGGAAAGCGTTGATTGCAACCATCTGTCTAAAATTCGGAACATCTGTCAAAGCGGCAAGTCTGTAGAAATGGACATTCATGCAATTTTTGTAGATGAAAGAACTTTTTTATTTGTGTTTTTTTATTTAAAAAAGTTGGGAACCTCGAAATGGATCACCCTTTACTTACTACGTTGCTGATTGAAATAAGCTTCAGGATGAATAATTGACAGTTTCGATTCTGAACAGCATGCGAAACCTAGGAAAATTTTTAATTTCATCCTTTTTTTACAATAGCTTGGCTATATTTTATGGTTACTCCATAAGAAAACTAAATAAAGTTTAGAAAATTAAAGGTTTGTGGGTTACGTTTGATTTAGGATTAAATTTTAATGAACCTGTTCTTGAAAATGGCAAACAACGATTTTTCAGATATTTAAAACTCCGCATTGTTCATTAGTTAGATATCGTTTAGGATACTTTTCCGTTGTTTAGTTACCAGCTAATCCGGTGCATTTAAGTCGAACCGAAAAAGTATTTTTGACGTCATTTCCTTTGTCATCTTAATCGGTCTGTTGTAGAGATGACATGCTATGAAGAAAGATGTCGGACAATAAACTTGAAGATCTTTCAAATGCATAAAATTACAAACGGCGTTCTTATCTGCTCCTGGAATTTTAGAACATCAAAGAGAAGAAATGCAGGCTAGCAACTAGCAAAAGCTAGTTGTTAGGAAGCTACAAAGCAGATACACTGCCATTCAGGAAATACAATGAAATACAATGCAAAAAGAGGATGAAAAACTGTGACAATTCTACGGACAGAGGAGAAACAGAGGTGACAATTCAGATGCGGTTTTGTTATAATTGCCAGAATTAGGCAAGACGCCTTCTGTTTCCAAGACATTAGCGAACGCCTTGTAACAATTCGCATCAAGGACAAATTCGAAAATATATGCCCTCATAAGGGTGATCCAAGTAGAGATACTTTTTTCAATAGCCTTTTTTGACAGATCACATGTGAGTCGTGTCATGCTGTCATGTTATTTTTGTTTAGTATTGTTTGGCATTTCGTAATGGAAAGACTTACGCGTGAACAACGTTTACAAATTGTTCAACTTTATTATGAAAATTCACGTTCTGTGAGGAATGTGTTTCGTGCACTTCGCTCAACTTATGGTCAACATAATCGGCCTACTGAGCGTACTATTCGCAACACCATCACCCATTTTGAGACCCAGCATTCATTATTGGATAATATTCGACCGAATAGACCACGTCCAGCACGCTGTGAAGAAAATATAGCGGCCATAGCTGAGAGTGTACACGAAGACCGTAGAGAGTCGATTCGGCGCCGTTCGCAGCAACTCGGACTGACGTATGGAACGACTTGGCGCATCTTACGTCAAGATCTTAAATTGAAAGCGTACAAAATACAGCTTGTGCAACAACTGAAGCCGCTCGACCTTCCCAAGCGACATCGCTTCGCTCTATGGGCTCTTGAAAAGTTCCAAGAAGATCCGACGTTTTCGAGGCAAATTTTGTTTAGCGATGAGGCCCATTTCTGGCTCAATGGGTATGTAAACAAACAAAATTGCCGCATTTGGGACGAAGAGCAACCTGAAGAGATTGAAGAACTGCCACTTCATCCAGAAAAAACAACGGTTTGGTGTGGTTTGTGGGCCGGTGGAATCATCGGTCCATATTTCTTTAAAAATTATGCCGGTGCGAACGTAACCGTCAATGGCGACCGTTATCGTGCCATGATAACCGACTATTTGATGCCTGAAATTGAAGCTCGTGATCTCGGCGACATTTGGTTTCAGCAAGACGGCGCCACTTCCCACACATCGCATCAATCAATGGACTTATTGAGAGAACATTTCGGTGAGCACATAATTTCACGTTTTGGGCCGGTCGATTGGCCACCAAGATCGTGTGATATCACACCGTTAGACTTTTTCCTGTGCGGATATGTAAAGTCAAAAGCTTATGCCGACAAACCCGCTTCGATTCAGGCCTTGGAGGAAAACATCACGCGTGTCATTCGCCAGTTACCAGTCGAAATGCTCGAACGAGTGATCGAAAATTGGACTCAACGGATGGACCATCTGTGACGTAGCAACGGTCAACATTTGATAGACATAATCTTCAAAAAATAAATGCCAAAGAATGTTCTTTCGAATGATAATAAACATTCTCCATTAAATTTGAATTTTCTGTGTTTTTTTCTTTAAAAAAAGTAGGGAACCTCGAAATGGATCACCCTTTATAAGGCTAATATTGGCGCTCCGACGGAGGAAAAATATGATACAGCTAAGGATTGCTTCTTCGAGCTCCTTGACAAAACCTATGAGCGACTACCGAAATACGATGCTAAAATCGTGCTGGAAGATTTTAACGCAAATGTAGGAAGAGAAGACAACAGTATTAGTATTGTCGGAAAACGCAGCCTAAACGACAAAATGTCTGGCAACGTACTTAGGTTCATTGACTTCACTACCGAACGAAATGCTACTATAGCCAGCACACGATTTTCTTCCCTCGATACTCTTATGGGGCGAGAGCTCAATCAAATTGATCACATAATGATAGACAAGATTCACACATCCAGTATATTGGATGTCAGCACAATTCGAGGTGCTAACATCGTATCGGAACACACTACCCTTTCGTAGACAAGGTAAGAATGCGGCTATTCACCTCGTTGCAACAAATGAGAAATACTCTGAACAAATATAATGTCGGAAGACTGTAATCTGAAGAGACCGCTAAGGCCTTCGCGGGGCACGTATCCCTGAACGTCTCGATTAACACCATAAAATACCAGCTGCTTATGGCGCAAAACAATAGCAATGATGTCAACAAGCCATTACAACAGCCGCAACTGATGTGCTAGATAACTAAACCATTGGTTTGATTAAGAATATCGACAGATGTTCGCAGGCAAGAACGAGACCGACAAGATTAAGGTGCAGGTGAAGACGAGAGCTGCCATTGAGCTCCTCAGGTAAGGAACGAAGGATTTCCAGAAAAAAAGAAAAAAAAAACATGAAAAGTGCGCTATCAATGATATAGTGAACGCTTTTCGGAAGCTTTATCAAAGTGTAAGACTTCAAAGTCATGGATACAAGGCTCGAAATCTGTTCCCTGACTTTTGCGAGACATGTTTGTAAAGTTTATTTTCAATTCAATTATAATATCGTCCTCTTACCCACAACAGTGGGAACAGGCTAAAGTTATTCCTATCCCTCAAAATAAAAATGGTACAGGATATCGTCCTAATGCCATCTGTCAACAGCGTCCGAGTCAATTATCTGTGATTAAATCAGAGTAAATATTAAGTCAAAAAAATTACAAACAGCACTGTAGTCGGGCTCCCCTTTGGACGCAGTTGTGTTACAGCCACGCCATGCCAGATGAAGTAACTCTAGTTACATTAGTTGACTTCTCTAAAGCTTTTGATCCTGTTTGTCCTTATAATCTTCATTGTAAAATTGTGTCTTATTTCATTTTTCTCACCTATCCGCAAATATAATCATGTCATACCAAAGGGTATAGAACTACATAGAGTACGCATCACAGTTAAAAATTTTGTAGCCGTTTCAGACGCGGGCGGTAAGTGCGAAGGACAAACTTCGTCGATCGTATGCGTCGGCTATGCTGTAGTTTGATGCTGGGGTAGCAATGTGAACACTGGGGTATCAATATCATTACCCCACATAGAAAATTGTCGTTGTTTGAGATGCGCACTCTATGAAGTTCTATACTCTTTGGTCATACTCAACGAAAAGAGTCGAATCCGCATTTCGCAATCTTCCACTTGTTATCCGTTTCCTATATATATGCTGACGATGTGCAAAAGTTTTTTTTTAAATAAAACAAAAACGGTTTTGGATATCAATGAAACTCTTTATTCCTGTGAAAGTACGTTCGGTACCATTATGTATGGAACTCGATTTCTTTTGCATGGCCACCACGGGCACGCTTGCAGAAGTCCAGACGCTG
This sequence comes from Rhingia rostrata, assembly GCA_949824845.1. NCBI lineage: Eukaryota > Metazoa > Arthropoda > Insecta > Diptera > Syrphidae > Rhingia > Rhingia rostrata. The sequence goes on along the minus strand of OX463755.1, from coordinate 19,843,274 downwards.
AACCCAATTTTCGACGGTTTTCAAGCATAAATCAACCGATACTGCTGCAATTTCACGTTCGATATTCGTACGAAGTTCATCCATCGTCGCTGGCTTGTTGGCATTGACCATAGACTTGACGTAGCCCCACAGGAAATAGTCAAACGGCGTCAAATCGCACGATCGAGGCGGCCAAGCGACTGGACCATTTCGTGGGGTAACACGTTCTCCAAACTTGGTTTCCAATAAATTGATTGTTGCATTCGCTGTGTGGGTTGTGGCGCGATCCTGTTGGAACCACATGTCCTCCAAGTCCATGTCATCCAATTGGGGCCAAAAACATTCGGTTATCATTGAACGGTAGCGATTCCCATTTACAGTAACGTGCCGGTCTTGATCATCACGGAATAAGTACGGCCCAATGAAGCCGCCGGCCCATAAACCAAACCAAACCGCAATTTTTTCGGGACGCAATGATGACTCATGGAGTACGTGTGGATTGTTGCCTGACCGGTACCGCATGTTTTGTTTATTGACGAAGCCATTCATCCAGAAATGACCTCATCGCTGAAGATGATTTTTCGATGAAAATCCGAATCATTTTCAAGTTGTTGCTCAGCCCAATTCACGAACATACGACGCTTCTGGTGGTCAAGCGGCTTCAGTTCTTGCGTCAATTTAATCTTGTAAGGATGAAGGCCAAGATCAATTCGCGAAATTCGCCACAACGACGTCACAGAGATGCCCAACGCTTGAGAACGACGTGTGAGAGACACATTTGGGCTTTCTTCAACTGAAGCCTCAGCGGCAGCAATATTCTCGACACTACGGGCACTTCTTTGTCTCACTGGCACGGGAACATTTTGTACCGTGGATTCAAATTTTCCCACTAGACGCTCAATTGTTGATCTGCTCTTAACGTTAAGGCCACTGACTACGAATTTCGGTTGTAAATTTTAATAAATTCGACTCGTTGTTGGATCGTATATCTTTCCATCATGAAATGGCAAGCCTTACTGAAGAGAAATATCAAAAGAGCGGCAAGAAATTTGACGTCGTTTGCTGTCCTTGTCGCTCAACTTTTGTAGCGTCCCTGTGGAAAACCCCGATATATTGATTTCCCCATTGGTCTGATGGATGTAGCAGTCGAACGAATGATTGCGGACCTCAAATCGTTGAACGAGTGGTCTGTTCATAATAGACTCCTACTGAATCCTTCAAAAGCTAAATCGATACTTATATATAAACACTTGCTTGTGTCCCACATTCCTCCTGTTTCATTAAGTCGTGTCGAAGTCGAAATGGTATACAAAATTCAAATTTTTGGCGCAACAGGCTCGTTAGTACCCAGATCCGAGCTTTCTCACAACCATTAATGTGTGCGTGTGTACTTCTGCACGATGGTAGGACCTCCTATTGTATGCCGACTCAGAACGGCGAATTCGAGATAAGCTTTTCTTGACAATTGATACTACTCGAATGATTTGTAAGATCATCACGAGAGGAGGGCCAGTGAAATAACGGATGTGTTTTTATAGGTTGGTTTTTCATAAAGAGATAAAACTGACATTTTGTGGTCAAATCGGGCAACTCTAATGTCATTTATGTTCAGTTTGGTATGCCATTTCATCATAAGCAGGTTAACAAACGAACAACGCTTGCAAATTGTGCAAATTTATTTCGAAATTAATGGTTCAGTTCGCAAAGTTTACCATTTAATGGTCGACATAATCGTCCATCAGAGCAATTGATTCGGTTAACGATGGATCATTTTCGCACTACGCTAACTCTATTTGATAATACGCACCCCCAGAGACGTCGAACAGAGTGCATCGAAGAAACAATTGCCGCTGTAGAGCAAAGTGTTGAAGAGGACCCAAATGCATCGATTCGCCACCGTGCACAACAATTGCAGCTTTGTCCATCAACTTTATGGAAGATTTTGCGTAAAGATCTTGGCTTGAGACATTACAAGATCCAGCTTGTGCTAGAACTAAGTCCGCGAGACCCCCAATGCTTCGTTATTTTGGTGTATGGGCCGAAAATTAGATTGATCTCGATGCTGATTTTTATCGCAGTGATGAGGCTCATTTTTGGTTGAATGGCTACGTCAACAAGCTAAATTGCCGCATTTGGAGTGAAGAGAATCCACATGAGACCCTTGAGACGCCATTACATCCACAAAAACTGACTGTTTGGTGTGCTCTATGGGCTGGTTGAGTCAATGGGCCCTACTTCATCCGAAATGATGCTGGAGACCATTATAGAGATATGATAACCTACTGTTTTGTTCCCGAATTGGATGGCATGAATGTGGATGAGATGTGGTTCCAACATGACGGCGATACATGCCACACAGCGCACGTCATAATCGATTTATTATAGCAAACATTCGATGAGCGCATGTTTTCGCGGAATGGACCTGTCAATTGGCCACCAATATCGTGTGATTTGATACCATCGGATTAATTTCTTTGGAGATATGTTAGTCGCTCGTTACAACAAACCAACAAACAAAAAACGTTAAAGCACTTGGAAGCCAACATTCGTGGCGTGATTGCCGACATACGTCCCCAAATGCTCGAAAAAGTGGTTGGATATTGGACCTCTAAACTTGGCATTAGACGAACCAGCGGAGGCGGCCACATACCCGAAATTATATTTAAACATTAATGGCATAGAATTATCCTTCCAACAATGCCAAATTGATGGACATTAAAACGATTTTCTTGTATTTTATATCAATTCGAATTTCTTTACCTCTAAAAAACACGCTTTATCATTAAGGTGTTGCTACGGATACAAGGATGAACAAGGAAATATCGTAGTTGAGACACAGTCGATGCTGAGGATATGGAAGAACCACTTCTGCAGACTTCTAAACGGCGATGACGAACATCATTTCGCGGTTAGGCAGAACGAAACATTCAATATTGGCAACGACAGCGAAAGCTGCCAATCACCCGACCTGAATGAAGTGAGGATAGCAATATCTAAACTGAAGCTTAGCCGGAAATGACGGCCTTCCCGCTGAGCTTTATAAATCCGGTGGAGATGACTTGGTAAGTAACATCCACCAACTCATAAGCCGAATCTGTTCGGAAGAAGTTATGCCTGAAGAATGGAACCACAGCATCGTTTGTCCGATCCACAAAAAAATGAGACCCTCTAAACTGCGCCACCTACAAAGGCATAAGTCCCCTTAACATCGGCTACAATATCCTATCTGCCATAATATTTGAACGCCTGAAACAGCGTACCAACAACCTGATCGGCCCTTATCATGTGGTTTTAGGCAGGAAAATCCACAACCGAAGAAGTCCTAATCGATACCCACCACCTCATCATCGATTTTAAACCCGCATACGACTGCATTTAAAGAGACGAACTATACAGAGCCTTGTCTAGTTTTGGTATACCGCCCAAACTCGTCCGTTTGTGTAGGATGACGATGGACAATTCACGCCGATCCATCATGGCCGGAAACGACCTTACCAACACATTCGACACCAAAAAGGATTTAGAAAAGGCGATGCGCTGTCATGTGACTTTTTCAATTTGGCTCTTGAGAGGGTTGTACAAAACTCCCGAGCCAACAGAAGCACAATTTTCCAAAAATCGGTGCAACTACTAGCATACGCCAACGATGTTGACATCATTGGTAGGACCCAACGTGATGTCATAGCACCGTTTGCTGGTATAGAGAAGCAAGCGGCAAAAATGGGTTTAGCACTAAATGAGGGCAACTTGAGCGACAAGGACAGCAAACGACGCCATATTTCTTGCCACTCTTTTGACATTTGTCTTCAGGTGTGGTCAGAGTCATTGGGCCGTACTTCTTCCGTGAAGATCAAGACCGGCACGTTACTGTGATTGGGAATCGCTACCGTTCAATGATTACCGAATATTTTTGGCCCCAATTGGATGATGTGGACTGGGAGGACATGTGGTTCCAACAGGATGGCGCCACAAGCCACACAGCGAATGCCACAATCAATTTATTGAAAACCACGTTTGGAGAACGTGTTATCTCACGAAATGGTCCAGTCGCTTGGCCGCCTCGGTCGTGCGATTTGACGCCGTTAGACTATTTCCTGTGGGTCTACGTCAAGTCTATGGTCTATGCCAACAAGCCAGCGACGATTGATGAACTTCGTACGAATATCGAACGTGAAAATTGGGTTCAGCGTCTGGACTTCTGCAAGCGTGCCCGTGGTGGCCGTGCAAAAGAAATCGAGTTTCATACATAATGGCATTAAACGTACTTTCACAGGAAAAAAGGTAGCGCTCTTATTGAGAAACGCTTTATATGCTGTCAATACTCAAGGACACATGACATCGACGAATTGAACAGAACTTTACGGTTGACAGATATAACTTTGAGGTAGTACGGTACTTTGTCTATCTCGCCTCCGCTATTAACTCTGACAACAACATCTCGTCAGAAATTAAACGAACAATTATTCTTGCCAAACGCTGTTTCTTGGGGCTAGAAGAAGAAGAAGCAGACGACAATTTAGTAGTAAAGCCCTCACTCGAACTACTGAGGAGATCTGGTATAAAACCTTGATCAGCCCAGTCCTGCTCTACGGATGAAGAAATCCTTGGTCGATTTGAGAGGAAAATTCTTCGAAAAATCTTCGGTCCCGTTTGCGTTTGAGACGAAGATTCAACCAAGATATGAGCTGTACAGCGACATGCGCCTGGTCAAAAAAATCCGCATTGGACGTTTAAGATGGCTAGCACATGTAGTACGAATACTCCGGCTTGCAGAGTCTTCGATTCCCAGCCAGACGTCGGTCGGACACAGTAGAGGAAGACCTCGTCTTAAGTGGCGCGCAACTGGAGGCAGTAATCTAAGGACCGGGCTAATTGCAGAGGCATGTTGGTTGAGGCACAGGTTCATTCCGGACTGTAGTGCCACTTTAGTTAGTAAGCAATATTTTCCAAACTGAGTAATACATAGTTTCACCTTTGTAAAATGTTTAGTTTTAACCAATCACGAAAAATCACTATTTCTGGCGCATCAGCATCTTAACTGATTTTCACCAAAATAAATTCTTTATTTCTACAAACCATAGCTCACATTTGATTAGTAATATCCTCAATATTTGCGGAATTCCGTTTATTTAATAAAAAACCGATATTGTCATCAAAGTTATTTAAGTCGGTCTCCTAAAGAGCAAGTGTGTGTACGACCCAGTCATGTACCTACAACTCCAGTTGATAGATTTACTGAAATTCTTGTAACTTCCGGATTGTAATGGAAGCTCAGCTTAAATTTTTTAAAACTGTGTTTAACATTTTTGTAACGAAATTACATCAGCCAATCAAAATTTCTTAGGTACTCGCATAAATATTTAAAGTTTCACTTTCTCACTTGTAAATAAAATGTAAATGTACATCTAAAATAAATATTTTTACATATAACTGTCAAAAAAATACTTCACACCTTGTTGAGCATAATGAATCTCATCTCCAGCGTCTTGATGATACAGCTAAACAGCGAGATGGCTATAGAAATCACCGAATGTTGCAGCACAAAGGTGATGTACAATGGAAATGACGGTCGTATTCCCACCGACTTTATGAGCTCAAAACTTCCAATTGTATACGTGATATTGATGACAAAGATAGATAATAACAGCGCATACGAGAACCGTATAATTTTACTGTACAAAATCTTCACACCGACATCTTTCAACTGCACATCCATCGTGTGAATTATGTTCAAAACTTTTTGCAGCCGATGCTTGGGAATAATCGCCGATAGATAGATGACGGTAATTCCAATGAAACCACTTAATATCTGCAAAAAGTCTCCAAAATACGATATTCGAGTCCGGAAGATATAACCAACCACAGATTCACAGTTATTCATCATCGTTAGGATGTAACAAACCGCATAGAGCACAATGTGAAATATGGCATTTATGTAGCCGTAAATCGAAAGTGTCAGCTTTTTTGTGCCATCCCTGTCTTGGGAGATGAAAAATGGCGTCAATCCTTGAAAGTATGTTGCGAACAACAGTGGTTGCAGACACTCGTACAGCTGCTTTGCGCTAAAGAACCGACGGATATAACTACTAAGAGGCATAATGCACTACGCTTGTACACCGGTCAAGGGATTCCGAAGAACTACTGCGTGTATCTGTTGAGGAGAGTCCATCAACTATTGCTGAACGGAAAGTAGATCAACATTTTTATTGTAATGTGTGCATAGAGGGAGTTACTAATTAATCGAGTGAAAAAAAAAACTATTCCAACAGTATGCCAGCACTTTAAGTCCTGGAGAATATGATATATGATGAGGAAGAGTTTATTGGATATCTAAAACGGAGTCAACAGGTTGTATTCCGTTGGGTGGGTATTACTGCGTATAATTACGAAGTTTTATAATGGACGAGCATAATCCTGAAGGTATATACAGACGGGCATGCGAATAGGAGTAGATCCGTATCTACGGTTTATTTGTTAATGGGCAAAAGCAGGTTTGGACTTGGTGCTGTAATCAATCTGCGGGGAATTGATTTACTTACATTTAATTATTTTAATTTAGATCAGAGTAGTACCGTAATTAATTGGCAAAACACAAATAATTTGCCACGGGGAGCTATCAAAAACCATGATACATTTGTTCAAATTAAGCACGTCAAGATAGAATAATCATTGCTTGTCGGCTTATGGGTTGACAGGTCATATTTTCACATAGAAATGTCCCCAAGGGAATAACGATGACTTGAGGATATCATAATACACTTGATTGAAAGAAAAATGGATCGTGTCATTGAAAACGAAATGATTAATTTGCATGCAAATGAGTAGATATTAGCATTGAGTTTATACACATAGAGGAACCACCTATGTTAGGTACACACGTCAATAGGTGTCGCCACGTACATCAAATCGAGATCGAGAATTTTTGTGGAACGCATTGGCACACCAAGAAAACCTGTTTTCAGTGGAAGCAGCATAAAGCATGTGTATATCCATAACAATAGGTATAGTATACACATATCTTGTGCGTGCGGGTAGATCATCCATTTATGTGTATTCTGGTGTTATGTTATGGGTGTGTACATATTTTAATTTTTTTTGTCGACAGCGACACCAGTCAATTCCATTTTTCATTATCATTACAATTTTGGTTTTTAGCTTGAGAGGACGTATGCTTTTTTTGTATTTTAGAGATGCCGTTTGTGTGTGCCTGGGGTTGATTGTGCTAACACATATACACCTGGAGGCTTATCTTTTTTCAGTTTGCCTAATGACAACGGACGTATGCTTTGGACGAAGCACTCTGGAAACAAACAATTAGAGAACTTAGCGAAATATGGCAAAATGAATGTAAGGTTCTGTGAAAGTCATTTTTATAGTTCCAATTTGGTTGTGTGTGGCACGAAAAAAAAATTACAACAGATTGTATACCCATTTCTGTCCCTAACATTTGCTCTTATTCAGAAAGTTATAGGGATATAACTTGTGAAGAACTTATGAAAATAACTTTTAGTCCAAAAACGACGTTAGATTTAAACAAACAAAATAATCTGAAACGAAATCACACGTCTTCCACAACCACATCTATAGATTGCCCTTCATATTTAGAAGACGATAATTTCTTATCCTTAGAAGGAAATAGGCCACCACCTGGACCCGAACTAAGAGTTTATTTTAATCGACGGCAGGTCAAACGTTTTCTGGTATTTCGAAAATAGGACTTGAATCCTCGCCGAAAGAATTTCTTATCCTTAGAAGGAAATAGGCCACCACCTGGACCCGAACTAAGAGTTTATTTTAATCGACGGCAGGTCAAACGTTTTCTGGTATTTCGAAAATAGGACTTGAATCCTCGCCGAAAGAATTTCTTATCCTTAGAAGGAAATAGGCCACCACCTGGACCCGAACTAAGAGTTTATTTTAATCGACGGCAGGTCAAACGTTTTCTGGTATTTCGAAAATAGGACTTGAATCCTCGCCGAAAGAAAATCGTGACTTCTTTCTCGCGCGTTCCGCGATTTCTGTTCAGATCCCCAAAGAAAGTTGATAAAGCTAGTGATGCAATTGAAAATAAAATAAATGAAGTATTTAGTAGCAAAAGCGATCCAGTAAGAACATTTATTTTATCTCAATTGGTACATAAACAAAAAACCCAATGGAAAAATGAAGAAAAAGATCTATTTTTAAAATTCTTTTACAAATCGCCTGTAATGTATAGGTAGTTATTTCATTGATATTGGGTTTACGTTACCTTCAATTTCCACTATTCGAAGATGGCATTCAAATGTTAAGTTTTCACCAGGAGCATCTCAAGGCGTTCTTGATTTGCTAAAAATTAAATGCGCTTCCCTCTCAACTATAGACAGAAAATGTATTTTGTTGTTAGATGAAATGGCCATAAAGCCTGAATTAGAATATAATTCATCGGAAGATGTAATTTATGGCTTCATTGATCACGGCAACTTTGGAAGAAGAAATGTAATCGCTACCCACGCACTTCTTGTAATGTTGAGAGGGTTGAACAGTAATTGGAAGCAAACTATAGGAATTAACATAGGAAACGTTAACGGAGTAGGCCTAAGCAATATTATGAAGGACTGCATAATGAAGGTAACATCCTTAGGTTTTGATGTTAATGCAATAAGCACCGATCAAGGAAGCAATAACAGAAGTGCGTACAGAATTCTGGGAGGTACTATTGATCAGCCATTTTTTGTTTTTAATGAGAAGAAGATATTCTTACTCCATGATGTACCACACCTTATTAAAAGCGTAAGAAACAGGCTACTAGCTGCTGACATCCTGACTCCGGATCGAGTATCATGGAAAATACTCGAAAAGTTATTTGATTCTGATTCTGGCACTGTAAAACTGTTGTACAAGCTAACAAAAGAACATCTCCGACCAAATGCATTTCAGAAGCTGTCTGTAAAATTAGCAATATAAACTCAATGATATTAGATAAAACTTGCTGAAGTAATACGCTTTGTTGTGGTGACATGGAACTCGTTTTTTCGTTTATTGTGTTCTTTGTACTCCATCACACAGTCGTATGTACAAGGTGGTGCAAAAATAACCTTCCGATGTTTTTTGGCTGTAATTTAAAAAAAAAAATGAAAAACTTTGATTCTTCTTGTGGATTATTTTTATATTAGGTCTTTTATTTTTTTTACATCAAGTCGAGAATATGATGTCATGTAAATGGCCGCCGCCACAGTTGATTGTCATTTGAGCCCTTTTTATGGCATTTTCCATCACTTTGGCCAAAACTTCCGGCGATAGGTCCTCACATTCTTGACGGATATTGTCTTTAAGAGCTGCAAGAGTCTGAGGCTTGTTGACATAAACCCCTTGAGCCCTTTTTATGGCATTTTCCATCACTTTGGCCAAAACTTCCGGCGATAGGTCCTCACATCCTTGACGGATATTGTCTTTAAGAGCTGCAAGAGTCTGAGGCTTGTTGACATAAACCCCCTGGGGCTCTTTTTGTGTCATTTTCCATCACTTTGGCCAAAACTTCCGGCGATAGGTCCTCACATTCTTGACGGATATTGTCTTTAAGAGCTGCAAGAGTCTGAGGCTTGTTGACATAAACCCGCGACTTCAAAAAGCCCCACAAAAAGAAGTCTGGAGCGGTCAAATCAGGCGATCTGGCTGGCCAGTGCAAATCGCCAAAACGGGAGATTAGGCGCCCGGGAAATGCATCCTTCAGCATATCGGTTGTGGCACGTGCAGTGTGTGCCGTTGCACCGTCCTGGTGGAACCACATGTTTTCCAATCCCAATTCATCAAGTTGCGGCAAAAAGAACTCGTTGATCATTGCTCTGTAGAGCTCACCATTCACAGTAACCGTTTAACCCGCGACGTCTTCGAAGAAAAAAGGTCCGATGACTCCTCCAGCGAAAACAACACATCATACAGTGACTTTGAGCGGGTGCAGTGGCTCTTCGTGGGTTACACGTAGATTTTCAGTGCCCCAGAAGCGTAAATTTTGCTTATTTACGTACCCGCTAAGATGGAAATGGGCCTCATCACTCATGATTATTTTTGATGAAAAATCATCTTCCTCTTGGTGGTGATTAAGGATGGCTTGAGCGTATGTTAGACGCGATTGGCGGTCAGCAGCTAACAGCTGATGCACCGTCTGGACTTTGTACGGAAACATCTTCAAATCATGTACCAAAATTCGCTGTAAAGACCGTCGACTGATACCCATTTGCGTGGCACGTCGTCTGGTCGATGTCGACGGCGCTTCCATGACATCTTCGGCTACAGCAGCAATATTCTCTGCAGAACGGCTACTCCGGGTTCTGCCACGCCTGGCAGCATCTCGTGTTGTGCCAGTCTCTTCGAGGCGAGCGCGGCTAAACGTCGCAGTGTTTCACCAGTAGGCGCTGGACGGCTAGCAAGTCGGCGACGAAATTCACGTTGTGCCAAAGTCACCGACCGATTATTGCTCACATAAATAGTCACCAATATTCCGCGTTCTGGAGCAGTGTAGCGTAACATTGTTTATTAACGTGTATTTCGCATGTGTTTACTACACAAATGTCAAAACAGAACTGACATTAGGGGCCAATCGCAAAATTTATACCATTTTCTGATAGGAGGAATTTCTTTTGCGCCACCTTGTATATTAGTTTAAATACATGATTTGTAACATAAAGACATTATTTAGGTAGCTAGATATATTTCGATCGACTCAGAATTGCTACCAGTCCGCCCTTTCCTCTGTACATTGCCGATTTTTAGCACGGATAATGAAATTTGTGAAAAGAAAAAGTGTAAACATTTTCTAAATCCGCCCACTGTCATGCCCCTTTGTAAAACGTGTTCCTGGTTACACTTGAAATTTTGAAAAAGTGCCTGAACCATATAAATTACTTGCACGCCCATGTTTCGGTAATGACGGTTGTCGGTGAAATTTGAAAGAAATCTAAAAAAGTTTTGATGCAAGTGCTTCGAAAATAATTTAAAATGGATTTCGTCTATATAGTATTTTAACCCACGCCCGAAAAAATGATTTGCATACCCTACCCCATAGCATAAGGCAGTAGAAATATAAAAAGGTTTTGATAAACTGTCTGAGTAATATATTGTGAAAATGTCATTGTCTAGGTGTCATCCCCATAAAGCATTTAGGCATGCCCACTTTTGGGGATATGTAATTATGTTAAGGCCATGATTTTTGGGTGCTAGCTGAAACCCGGGTAGTTCATACTTACTTTTGATTCGAACTCGAGTGCTACCTGTTCCTGGAGATGTTTCGAATGGAATTACAGTAAGAAATTAAAAAAAGGGTCAAAAGCGAAATTTGTGGAAAATAAAATTAAGGAAATCATAAATATTAATGCCGTTACAAAAGACGTGATTAACAAGAAAGATGTTAAAACAGAACATGGCTTCTTAATGGGTAAACATAACTCAGACGCAGTATTGGGACTTTACTCCGACCTGCAATCACCTCTGCGGTATTAAGTCCCATGGGGCTAAATTCCTAAAAATTAACCCTGCGGACTCTGGTAGACCCTGATTGGCTTTAACTTGGCAATGCCCAGTGTTGCAACTCTGACTACACATCAAGTGCTTATTTTCTACCTCCAAGTGGTAACCATCGGGTACTGGTCTCATCCAGCCGGATTTGACTTGCTAAACGACAAGCGCGAGTGTTGATAACACGATGAGAAACAGCAACACTATAAACAGCCAGGTAAGAATGGCACGGAATGAATACCCGACCTGCTGTCCCAGGCGAACCTAGACAAGCTGCTTCGACAACTACGGACAACAGGTTGTCTAGAAATTTCAGGGGTTAGTCAGGCCCCTTGAACAGAGCTGGTGGCGGATGAACCGAAAGGCCAACGGCAGCGCTCAATCCCCGTGTCCTAGGGGTATCTAATAAATTTGAATTGACCCTCCAGGTTGGGGGTTGTGCTTTGGGTTAACTTTTCAACGATGGAAAAATCTAACGGTTACGAAGCTACCAATAGCCTCGGAATGGTCTGATTTTATTGTTGACGACACGGCTAAACGAAAAAAGGATAAAGACGTTTGTATCTGCACCTGGAATGTGAGAACATTAAACAGGAGAGGTGCAAGCGAACAACTAGCGGAAGCCCTAAACTGCTACAAAGCAGACATTACTGCCATCCAGGAAATACGATGGGACGGGCCGCGCAAAACGAGGATGAAAAACGTTGACATCTACCATGGACCGTGTAATAGTGAGCAGAAACAGCGACTATTCGGATGCGGATTTGTTATGAGTGCCATACTTAGGCAAGAAGTCTTATGTTTCCAAAACATTAGCGAACGCATTGTAACAATCCACATTAAGGCCAAATTCGCCAACATAAGCCTTATATGCGGTAACGCCCCAACGGAAGAAAAAGATGAAATAGCTACGGATTGCTTCTACCAGCTCCTTGACAAAACCAATGAGCGACTGCCGAAGAGAAGAAGAGAAGAAGAGCCATGCTAAGAGATTTTATGGCAAAGGTATGAAACGAAGACATCTTAAGCAGTATTGTCGGAAAACATAGCCTACACGACAACACGTCTGCTAACGGACTTAGGCTAATTGACTTCGCTACGGAACGAAATGACACTATAGCCAGCACACGGTTTCCTCACCTCGATATCCATAAGGGGGCATGACGGTCTCCAGATCAACGAACGGACAATCAAATTGATCACATAGCGATAGACAAGAGGTACGCATCCAGTATTTTGGATATCCGAACATTCCGACGAGCTAACATCGACTCGGACCACTACCTTGTTGCAGCCAAGGTTAGAATGCGGATATCCACCACGCCAGAACAGTCCAAAAATAGTGTAAACAAAATTTAATGTCGAAAGACTGCAATCGCAAGAGACCGCCAAGAACTTCGCACAACGCTTATCCCTAAACCTCTCGATTAACACCATACCACCAGCATCGGATGTCAAAGAACAATGGCAACGATGCCATCAAGCCATTAGATCAGCGGCAACTGATGTGCTAGGTTTCTCGCGTCCACCAGCAACAAACCCCTCATTTGATGAGGAATGCCTACAGATGCTCGCTGCCAATAACGAGGCCTACAAGGCTAAGCTGCAAGTGAAGACGAGAGCTGCCGTTGAGTTCTATAGGCATAGAAGAAGGGAGGAACACTGGCTTTCCAAAAGAAGAAAAAAGAGCAAGAAAAGCGCGCGATCGAGGATGTAGAGAGGTGCCACTCCAGGAACTATGTTCGGAAGTTTTACCAAAGTGTAAAACGTCAATTCCAATGATACAAGGCTCGAACAGAATCCTGTCGAAATGAACAAGGAAATATCGTAGTAGAGACACAGTCGATGCTGAGGCTATGGAAGAACCACTTCTGCAGACTGTTAAACAACGATGACGAACAACATTCCGCTGTCAAGCAGAACGAACCATTCAATATTGGCAACGAAAGCGAAAGCTGCCAACCACCCGACCTGAGTGAAGTGAGGATAGCAAAATCCAAACTGAAGCTTAATAAGGCTGCCGGAAATGACGGCCTTCCTACCGTTTGTGTAGGGTGACGATGGAGAATTCTCGCTGCTCCATCAGGGTTCGAAACGGCCTCACTGACACTTTCGATACCAAAAAAAGATTTAGGAAAGCGCGATGAGCTTTCATGTGACTTCTTCAATTTGATTCTTGAGAGGATTGTGCAAACCTTCCGAGCCAACACCAGAGGCACAATTTTCCAAAAATCGGCACAACTACTAGCATACGCCGACGATATTAACATCATTGGTAGGACCTAACGTGATGTCATAGCCACGTTTGCTAGTATAGAGAAGGAAGCGGCAAAAATGGGTTTTGCAGTAAATGAGGGCAAGACTAAGTATATGTTGTCAACGCAAAAGGACAAGTAACACCGACGAATTGGACAGAACGTCACCATTAACAGATATAACTCTGAGGTAGTACGGGACTTTGTCTATCTCGGCTCCGCTGTTAACTCTGACAACACCTTGTCAGAAATTAAACGAAGAATTACTCTTTTCAACTGCTGTTTGTTCGGGGTACGAAGGCAATTTAGTAAAGCCCTCACTCGAAATACTAAGGAGATCCTATATAAGACCCTGATCACCGCAGTCCTGCTCTACGGCGCTGAAGCATGGACCGTATCGAAAGCAGATGAGGAAATCTTTGTTCGATTCGAGAAGAAAATTCTTCGAAAAATCTTCGGTCCCGATTGAGTTGACGGGCTATGGAAACGAAGGTTCAACCAAGAATTATACGAGCTATACAGCGACATTCCCCTGGTCAAATTGTCCGCATTGGACGTTTAAGATGGCTTTGACCTGTAGAAAGAAAGGACACCAATACTCCGGCTCGCAGCCAGGCCAGACGTCAGACGCAGTAGAGGTAGACCTCGCCTTAAGTAGCACGCACAAGTAGAAACCGACCTCAACCAACTTGGAGTTGGCTAAGCTAAGGACCGGGCTAATTGGAGAGGCATGTTAGTTGAGGCACAGGTTCATTCCGGACTATAGCGCCACTTAAGTAAGTAAGTAAGCTAAACTTACTCACAAATCGAATGAAATCTTTCAAAATGGAGGCCTAGAGAAGAATGATTTGAAGACGGGCCTGCTCGTAGATATGTTAGTCACGTGCAATTTCATATGCAATACAGCGAGAGAAACAATTCAAGTACTGCATGAGTCATTTCATAATCCTGTAATCGGCCGTTTTTGTGATGAGAACTTGCAATCTAGATCCTGTGATTTGACGCAATTCGACTTTTTTGAGGTTTTTGAACTCAAAGGTCTATGCACCAAAGCCCACGACCACCAGCACTTGGAATAAAGAAATTGGGCGGTGTATTAATGAAATCCAGCCACATTTTAACGAAACGTTCACAAACATTTTTAAAAAAAGTGTACATACTTGCCAGCAAAGCCGTGGCTGCCATTTATCCGATGGCCGATACATAACCACAATCTGTATGTATGCATCAATATTTAACCAGTTAGTGTACCAATTTAGTTGAATTTGTAGTGACATCTATGCGCAAGGTGGAATAAATTCTTAAATTTATTATAATCGAGGTCACCTAAACGGGCCTCCGCACATGAGATGAGTTTAACTCTGACATAAGACATACCATACTCCAAGCGCAAGAGATGAACATGCCGCCAGAAGGAATTGTACACATGGATGTGACATCGTCGTTTTGTCGAGTTTATATTTGCCTTGAATACTTTTGACAATTCGCAAGCTCTTAGGTATATGCGAGAGTATATGCAACAACATTCATGTTGTCTGTTCGGTTCACAAAAAGCATATGAAAGCCGAACGACATAAACAAATTTTCAGATAGTGAAAAATGTGTTTGTCTTGGTTTTCAACCTTGTTCCGCCGCAAAAACTCGGTTGAAGAATTTAAACCATTTTCTCTCCATTAACGTCAGTCCCCTAGCCATAAAACCGATTTCATACTAATATACTCATCTCATGTGCAGAGGCCCAGTAAGTGGACAGACCTAAACAATTTAGTCCTTGTTCGATATATTTACACCGATGGGACTTACGCCAAATATAGTCTTAGTCCCTGTTCTTGTCCGCAGTGTAAAAATAGCTAATAAAAATGTAAGTTAAGGGTGCTTTTTTCTAGAGGTATAGCAAAACACAAGAAAATCGTTTTAATGTCCAACAATTTGGCTTTATTGGATAATTTTGAAGGATAATTTTATCCCAATAATTTTTAATCATGATTTCGGGCATGAGGTCCAATTTTCAACCACTTTTTCGAGCACGAATGTTGGCTTCCAAGTCCCCTAACGTTTCTGGTTTGTTGGCGTAGACGTGCGACTTCACACATCCCCAAAGAAAATAATCCAATGGTGTCAAATCAAACGATCTTGGTGGCCAATTGACAGGTCCATTCCGCGAAATTATGCACTCATCGAACGTTTCCTCAAATAAATCGATTGTGACGTATGCTGTGTGGCATATAGTGCCGACTTGTTGGAACAAAATCTCATCCATATTCATGCCATCCGATTCGGGATTAAAATATTCGGTTATCATGGCTGTATATCGGTCTCCATTAACGGTAACTGACTCTCCAGCATAATTTTGGAAGAAGTATGGCCCAATGACTCAACCAGCTCATAGAGCACGCCAAGCAGTCAGTTTTTGTGGATGTAATGGCGTCTCAAGGGTCTCATGTGGATTCTCTTCACTCCAAATGCGGCAATTTAGCTTGTTGACGTAGCCATTCAACCAAAAATGAGCCTCATCACTGCGATAAAAATCAGCATCGAGATAAATCTAATTTTCGGCCCATACACCAAAATAACGAAGCATTGGGGGTCTCGCGGACCTGCACAAGCTGGATCTTGCCTGTCTCAAGCCAAGATCTTTACGCAAAATCTTCCATAAAGTTGATGGACAAAGCTCCAATTGTTGTGCACGGTGGCGAATCGATTCATTCGGGTCTTCTTCAACACTTTGCTCTACAGCGGCAATTGTTTCTTCGATGCACACAGTTCGACGTCTCTGCGGATGCGTATTATCAAATAGAGTTAACCACTTGCGAAAACGATCGATGGTTATCCGAATTAATTGCTCTGATGGACGATTGTGTCGAACATAATATGGACGGAGCTTGTGGTTCACGAACTGAACCATTATTTTCGAAATAAATTGGCACGATTTGGAAGCGTTGTTCATTTTTCAACCTATTTATGATGAAATGGCAAACCACCAAACTGAACATAAATGACATAAGAGTTGCCCGATTTGACCACAAAATGTCAGTTTTATCTCTATTCAAAAACTAACCTCTAAAAAAACACCCGTTATATACCTAATAATAATTTTAAACCAAAATAGTTAGAGCGTTTTCGTAAAATTTACCCTTATGTGTAATTTTTATAAAACAAAAATGTGAAGAGTAAAAATAATGAGCTTGAATTAGTTATAACAACAAAATTTTGTTTGGAAGAAATACTTTCAAATCGTTTAGGCTGTAGAAATTGTTACGGACAGACAGACAGACTATCATCATAATATTAGAATCAATTAAAATCTCGAAGTATTTTTTTTTCCGCAAACAAAACCTCTCTTTTGTTCTTTCAAAAAAATATCTCTAAGTGAATCACAAGTAGACTTATACGAAATAGGGAACACTGAATTTAAGACTAAAACCCAATACAATACCAAAATCAACCATAACCCATAATATGAGTTCATTCTTGTTACCATAAAAATTTCATTGGTATTCTGATCCCTTACCTTATTGAGTTTTTCAAGCCGCCTTTGAAACGATCTTGCAATAAAGCAAAACAACGATATATTCAACGATAATACCGAATGCTGCAAAACAAATGCCACATAAAGGCAAAACGACGGTGTCACATCCACAGATCTTAAAAGTTGAAAACTAAACGTCGTATACAGTAAATTTATCAACACCATCGTAAACAACATGACCAATGAAAATCTATAGATTTTCGAATATTTTATTTTCACACCAATTTTTGTGTAATTCACGTCCAACATTTTCAAAATCCTTAGAGTTTTCAGCAGTTTATCCTTTCTCGTCACCGCCGACCAATAAATTACCGTCGCTGCAATAAGTCCGTTGCATATCTGCATAGTGTCACCGAAATTCGAGATTTTCGTACGAAAAAAGTATCCCACCACAGATTCACCATTCACCAAGGTTATTATATAGCACACCCCGTATATTGTCACTTGCAGAACAATATTCAGATATCCGATTAGGGTTGTACGCACATTTTTATTACCCTCCGTATCCGTGGCCACATGGAACGGTGTTAAGCCGAACAGAAATGTGAAGAAAAATAAAGGCTGCAGTGCTTCGTATACTTGTTTTACGCTGAGATATTTTCGAGCTTTCGATAACCGATGCATTTTTGAAAAAAAAAAATTTTTTAAGCCTTGTGAAGAGAAAGGGGGGTTACAAATAATTAGAATCCGATCGTGGTGGATGTTAACGCCGCGACAATTTGCGGTAAACTCACGACGGATTCGAGGTTGAAGCTTTGTGAGGGAAAATCCTGGGTGATGTGTGTGTACGACGCACGATTGTATGATGGATATATGTCACATAGGCCGTTGACAACAGGATGTTATCTAAATAAATGGCCTTTTATAACCACCAGCAACCACACGAGCTTAGGGTGGGTTATATTGCTTTAGTGTGATACTATTTGAATTATATTACGCCAACAGGGGATGGTTTTTATTGTATGTACGAATATTACACCACAAGGTTGTTTAGCTATATTGAAGCGTTATGAGCTTCCGGTTTTAAGTTCATTTATACCTAAGATGCGTTTGAGTCCTGCGTTGTGAACATTCTTTTTTGGAGGGTGTATGTCAATTCATTGACAAGTCATACCAAACAATTATGTACAAAATGTCAAGTTCGCCGAAATACAGCCGAATGACCTGAAGGTAAAGGTTTATAATATGTTTGTCCAACAAAGTCATGTTCATTATCTTCGATTGTAGGAATTAAAAAAAAATCCTTTTGCGCTGATAGTGGATTTTAGAAAAAGTTTGTTAAATTGAAATTTTTATTATGAGGTTCTGTTTCGGTATAGGTCCATACCGTTTTTAGCAACTCATTGTAAAGAAATTAACTTTTTCTTCGCGTACATTTCTGTTGACATTGCAAATCAATTCATGTCAGTACTCAATGCTGATATTAAATCGATCGATTATCAAGAAGAATCCTGAAGAATACCCTTGTTTAAGTTGTTGTATCTGAAAGAAGCAATAATCCGATAGAGATAAAACTAAAATTTGGTGGTCAAATCGGGCAATTAAAATGTCATTTCTGCTTTGTTTAGTTTGGCATTTCATCATAAACAGGTTGACAAATGAACAACAATTGCAAATTATTTCGAAAATAATGGCTTAGTTGGCGAAGTTGACCGCAAGCTCCATAATTGTCCATCAGAGCAAAAAATTCGGTTAACCTTGGATTGATTTCGCACTACGTTTACTCCGCAGAGACGTCAAAGAAACAATTGCTGCTGTAGAGCAAAGTGTTTAAGAGGACCCGAATGAATCGATTCACCACCGTGTACAGCAATTGGAGTTTTGTCCATCAACTTTATGGAAGATTTTGCGAAAAGATCTTGGCTTACGACCTTACAAGATCCAGCTTGTGCAAGAATTAAAGCCGCGAGCCCATGCAATGCGTCGTGATTTTGGTGTATGGGCCTAAAATGAGATTGATCTCGATGCTGATTTTCATCGCAAAATTTTGTTCAGTGATGAGGCTCATTTTTGGTTGAATGGCTACGTCAACAAGCAAAATTGCCGCATTTGGAATGAAGAGAATCCACATGAGACCTTTGAGACGCCATTACATAGACAAAATCTGACTGTTTGGTGTGCTCTATGGGCTGGTGGAGTCATTGGGCCATACTTCTTCCGAAATGGAGACAGGTATAGAGCCACGATAATATTGTTCCCAAATTGGATGGCATGAATATGGATGAGATGTGGTTCCAACAAAACGATGCTACATGCCACACAGCGTACGTCACAATCGATTTATTGAAGGAAACATTCGATGAGCGCATAATTTCGCGGAATGGACCTGTCAATTGGCCATCAAGATCGTGTGATTTGACACCATAGCATTATTTTCTATGGGGATGTGTGAAGTCGCACGTCTACGCCACCAGAAATGTTAGGGGACTTGGAAACCAACATTCGTGGCGTTATTACCGACAAATACTCGAAAAAGTGGTTGAAATATGGACCTCTAGACGCCTAGAGCCGCGGCGGCTACATGCCCGAAGTTATATTTCCTTGTATTTTATTTCAATTCAAAGTTCTATACCTCTAAAAAAAAAGCACCCGATATTTGTGACTCTGCGAGCCGGAGAATGGTGTCCATTCGCTCCACATAACTTACTTTGCCAAAAAAGTCACTATACAAAGTTTTTTTATTTTTCTTTGTTAATTAAAATTAAATATAAAAAAAACCGACAAATTTAAACCCAAAGGCGAAATAAAACAGCTAAATATAAGCTTACAGCGCCCACTAAGGGCCGATAAGTTAGATTAAGTAAACCAGTTATAGATACGTTAGATTTAAGCATTTTTGTCTAGTAGTAAGTTAATATTTTAAGTAAATAAAAAATGAATTTGAAAAAGAAAGAAAAAAGACTTACTTTGCCATCTTACACGTCCAATGGCTTTTTTTTATCAGATCTATGCCGCTGTACAGATGTTTAATTAATTGAATTCTAGACAACCCAAACCTGATAAACGTTTCTCGTAGGAATTTTTCGCTCATCACGACCAATGGTTTCTTGATCTTCCTTTAGAGTCCATGCTTTTCAAAGCCATAGATCAAGAGTTGGATGATCAGAGCCTTCGGGTGGTTCGAGTTACGAGTAAACGCCTTCTTTTGCTAATCCTACGTTTCATCTATGGACAGATGTCGTTTTAAAAATAATCAGCCCTATTCTCTGATTTTGTACGATTCGGAGGAATTTAGCTTCAAGGTATTCATCCGAAAAGCTTTTCAGAACATTTCTCCGACATTTTGTAACGCACCCCGGCGAATTGTGTTCAAGTGCGTTGATGTGCATTTTTCGTGCAATTTTTAACAGCTAAGTGCAATTCTTCTTCCGATTTCCTCCGACACAAATTCTTCGCGGAATTTATTTACGAATTGTAGTGAAGAAGTTTTTGTTCCCATGACACATACACTCCCATGCACTTGAATAGGAACAAAAAGTTCTGTCAATTTTTTGAGGTATTCCAATAAAAGAGTAAATCGCATGTACAGCAATATATTTTTTGAACATTGAGAGTTAAATTCTTTATTAAAGAACTTCTAACTCTTTCCGTTATTTTAATAATAATGGTTTTCGCTATGTTAAAAAAAAAATTGTTAATTTTTTTTTTGCTGCACTTAAATAGGGACAACAATTGAAAATAAGGAAGTTATCACCATCCAACACCTACCTGGGAAACAAGAACAAACAGGTTCCCAGCCGAGTCAGCATTCCTCCATTGGCCCGAGGTCAACCACACTCATTTGCTGGACATTTGACACCTCCCATGAACATATTCCCAGCTGAATCAGCAGTTCATTGGCCCGGATGCATTGGCATGCATAAGCTGGTCACCCGACACCCTCCATTGGTCAGCGTATGCACGCGCGAACATGATTGGGGGAGTTCGTATCGGAACCTGAAGATTTTCGGTTGCTAAAATAAAGTTACTTTTTATAACGTTTAAATTCTTTTCTTTATTTAATAAGTAAGTCGAACAGTCGGGCCAACCCCTCGGTTGGCGTTCGCATTTTTTTGATATCCTCGCGAAGGATATTTTTAACTAAAGACAATTAACAAAAATATTGTAAGAACTTAGGTTAACTTCTTTTGTCTACATTTTTAAGGCGAAATTAATAATATTTGTATGACCCCGTGTTGTTAGAAATGATTTCCAAATGGCGGTCGGGAAGGGAATCATAAAGATTTTTATGGAGGCTCAATGAAATTTCACACAAGGCGGCATTAATGGTAATGATAAGAGATCGCACCCCACACCATTACACCCCCTTCACGACTATGGTGATGTGACAAATAGTGTTTTTCTTTGCGTATGTTATGAAAATAGTAACTGTTACCATCAGGGCCATGTAAATCAAATCGCGTTTCTTCCGAAAAAAAAAACGATTCGATGTCACTCGCTATTCTATGTCATACAATTCCGAGCAAAAAAACTGTTGAGCATCCTTATGAGACGGGGTAAGTGGAGGCTTTTGCTTCATTTTCAATCTTTTTAGGTGTTCAGCTCTCCGTAATACTCGTCTAACCGTGTCAACACTCGCAGTGATTCCCAAATTTGATCGAATTTGTGATGCAGTACAGTTAGAATAAGAGGCTTCTCTGACAATCCGTCTGTCTTCAGTAGATGTAGTCGCTTTTTTAGTCCGCCTTTTCATGTTGTTTTGATAGTTTGATTTATTTTTAAGAAAATTATATTAGGAGCCCTCTCTCTTCTGCTGTCAAACTTTACCTCGACCCATTTATTTCACAAAAGTTAAAAATTTACTGGAGATAACTATAAAATAACGTTTAGCTTTGGTGATTTGATCCATACTGTGCAATTGCCTTTGTCCCTATTCAAGTGCTGCAAGAAAAAACTTATTTTTTGCATGGTCAAAGTAAAAACAAGATACCACATAACGGTAAAATTGTTGAATTTCTTTTTATGTATAAAAGTTGTCTACCATGTACTAAACAAAACCAGATTGCAAATGCCGATAAATACATAGTGAACCAAAAGAAGTCATTCGATGTTGTTTGGCTCTAATTTTTTCTAAATGAAAAACTTCGATTCTGTTTTTTTTTTTTTGATTTAGAATTTTATTGGTCAAGTCGAGAAGATGATATCGGCCAAACGGGCGCCTTCACAATTGATTGCCATACGGGCTCGTTTTATGACATTTTTCATCACTTCTTCGGCGAGAATTTAGGGGACAGATTCTCGCACTCGTTTCGAATGTTGTCCTTGAGGGCTTCTAGGGTCTCGAGCTTGCTTACGCAAACACGGGATTTAAAGATAGCCCACGAAAAAATCTGGAACGGTAAAATCGGGCGATTTTTCGGGCCAGTGCAAATCGCCAAAACGAGAGATTAGTCGACCCGGGAACGCTAGAATATCGGTTGAGGCTCGGGCAGTGTGTGCCGTTGCTACGTCCAGTTGGAACCACATGTCCTCCAGTCCTAATTCGTCCAATTGCGGTAGAAAAAACTAGGTTAACATGCACGCACCGTCCACTGTTGTCGTTTGACCAGCGGCATTCTCGAAAAGAAAAAAATGTCCCGATGACTCCTCCAGCGAGAACAGCGCACCATTCAGTGCACCTCGTGCATTACTCGTGGATTATCGGTGCCCCAGAAGTGATAGTTTTGCTTGTTCACCTCAGCGGGAGGTGGAAATGAGCCACATCGCTCATTATGATTTTGGTCGAAAAATCATCCACTTCGCCCTCGAGATTGAGGATGGCTTGGGCGTAGGTTACACGCGTTTGGCGGTCGTCAGGCAGCAGCTGATTTGTACGGGAACATGCGCAAGTCTTTGATTAAAATCCGCCTTAGGGACGACCGGCTGATGGCTAATTGCGTTTCACGGCCGTGGCGTCTGGTCGATGTTTCCGGCGAAATTTTTGGCACAACTTGCGCTCGGGGCCGGCCACTCGTGTGGTCCCATACTCTTCAAGGTTGGTGGCCAAACGGCGCAGTGTTTGCGCAGTCGGTGTCGGACGGCCGGGGAATAGGCGACGGAATTCGCGCTGCGCCAACATACTCTTCAAGGTTGGTGGCCAAACGGCGCAGTGTTTGCGTAGTCGGTGTCGGACGGCCGGGGAATCGGCGACGGAATTCGCGCTGCGCCAACACTACAGACGAATTGTTACGCCAAAAAATAGACATGATAATTCCGCGTTCTTGAGGAGTGTATCGCTCCATGGCTTGTGCACTTGATGTTGTGCACAGATGTAGTATAATCTGTCTAGTCCACAAATGTGAAAGCAGATTTGACATTGGCAGCCATTTGCAAAAATTAGGGCACCTTCCAATAAGGTGATCTCTTTTGACCCACCTGTACTAATAAGAAAGAGAAAAACAGAATCAATGCTTGAAGAATTTTGTCCCTGTTCAAGGGAGTGTACCTCGAAAAATTTTACGCTCCGACGGATACGTCACTAGGGCAGAATAACGGAGACAGGCAAATTCTCTAACTAAATCAATATTGTAGTAGTCGATTGTAACAATGTGGCCAATTCGTTGATGTTATGTGCTCCATTTTATTGTTAATAAAAACATGGCCTTGCTATTGCAAATATACAAAAGTGGAAATTTACCGACGTTATCTAGGCAATGTCCAAAATTGTCACATTGACTACACATCAATTCTGCTGATTTTACCTCCCAGTGGGTACATTTGTATACTCGTCTTGTCCAACCAGCTTTGATTTGCTTAACTTTTAAGCACGAGTGTTGAAAATTTGGATTTTCAACGCAGTGTGGAACGGACCTCAACCAACTTGAAGTGAGCAACTAGCTAAAAGCAGTCATTTATGGAGTCGCATTTGGGATGAAACCTAACGATTAGTGGGTTCCGATATCATTTCCATAGAGTCCGATAATGTGGTCGATACAAGGGCCTTAAAAGCTTTTCCAATATCTATGTTGTGAATATATCGTCTTTGCTAAGTGGTAAGCTTTAGATTTCAGAAAAACGCTGAAAGAAATCTCATGCTTACCACTTAGCAAAAAGGATATTGGAAAACATCGTTATTGGAAAAGCTATTAAGGCCCATGTATCCACCCCATTATCGGAATCTGATGAGGCCAAGGAAGGATCATTAATTTACAACTTAGCTATCGAAAGACCATAGCCAATGGACGGACTGAGGTCGATCAGATACGAGGTCGCTTTTGTATTGAAAAGCTTTAACAGAGTCTTAGCTTACATAGTTTTGTTCAGCATAGTCTACTTTATTTCACTTCATTCCACGATAAGATGGTGATGCAGGAACTTTTCCTAGCGAAAGTTCTTGGGTTGTAAGACAAATGTATACAAATGCATACAAATGCCGGTATACTTAATGCGTCTGGTATACCGAAAATTATTAACATTTGTATATATGAGTAGCAAATCACCCTTATGTCGACGTACATTTTGCTTTATTATACCAACTACCACATGTAGTGGTTTGGGATCTCGCAGTCTCATATTCTTTGGTTGGACGGCCATTAAGAAATCATCAAATGATTCCGTCTGACCTTGATGACGATTGTACATTTTTCTAGACAATTGAGCATCCATTTCCATCGTTTCAAATTGCTCAACTGACGCTATGCGAAGGGTCGTCTAATAACCGAATTGATGCTTTAAGGAACACCCAAAACTAATTTTCTACGACCAGTAACGAACTAAAGAAAATTCATCACGACATCCTCCCAAGTAGCTTCATAACAATTCTTCAGTCGCTTGAGTAGAAATATAAAGTCTTCCACCGTTATGTTGCGGTTCTAAAACTTTTAACCCCATTTGTGAAGGTTTTTTTTTTAAATACGGTGGTGGTGATTTGGTAGGGAGCATGCACTGAATCATCAACCAAGTATGGGTGGAAGAAAACATGCCCGATGACTGGATTATCAGCTCCATAAGACCCATCTAAAAACAAGGCGAACCTATATCTTGTAAGAACTATCGAGGCATATCCCTGATAAATGTCGCATACAAGATCATATCCAACGTAAATACTGTATGAACGTCTAAAATCGTTCTGCAACACACTTATCGGTACGTACCAGTACGGCTTCCGGCCGTACCTGAGGCAAATCCTAGAAAAGACCAACGAATTTCAACGAAGCCGCGTATGATAGCATACCACGTCAGGAGCTCTATATGGCGATAGCCGGATTCGGAATCCCGGCAAAACTGAATCAACTGTGTCGCGTGACGCTGGAAACACGCGCTGCAACGTGCAGTTCGGAAGTAGCTCCTCCGAACTATTCCAAACATGCACCGGATTTAGGCAAGGAGAAGCGCTATCATGTGACTTCTTCAATCTCGTACTGGAGCAGATAGTACGAAGGGCAGGTGTCAACACTGAAGGCAGGTGTCAACACTGATACTGGATTTTCAACAGGTCCGTCGAGCTGCTGGGCTATGCGGACGATATTGACTTCATCTGTCATCATCTGACTTCATCTCCCAGCTCGCCTTGATAGAAGCCTTCACGGCGATTGAAGCACAGGCGAATTGCGTTGACCTTGCAGTAGCTGAGAACGAGAGTAAGTACATACTGTAAACAAAGAAACAAATATCTGTCCACTATGCTAGGACAAAACGTCACTGTTGATAGAAACGATTTCGAGGTAGTTAATGAGTTCACCTACCTCTCCAGGGGAGATCCGGCAAATAATTACCCTAGCAAACTGTTGCTACTTCCTAACTCGAAGGACGAAATGTGTGCTGTACAAAACCCTTTTCTTGCTAGTTCTGCTTAATGGCGGCGAGTACTGGACGATAAGCAAGAAGGAAGAGCTGATACTGGGCTCCTTCGGGAGAAAAAAATCTTCGGCGGATTTTTGGTCCTTTGTGCGAGGAGGGCGACTGGAGGGGAAGATACAACCGCGAACTCTATGAGGTGTAGCAAGATGTGGATGTAGTCCAAAAAGCCAAAACACGACGATTGTCCATCGAGCAAATGGACAATAATGCTCCAGCTAAGAGGATCTTCGCCAACGATACAAAGCTCGAACAGAATCCTGTCGAGATGAACAAAGAAATGTGGATGCTGAGGATGCTTAGAACCACTTCTGTAGACTGTTAAACAGCGATGACGAACAACATTCCGCTGTCAGGCAGAACTAACCATTCAATATCGGCAACGACAGCGAAAACTGCCAACGACCCCACCTGAGTGAAGTGAGGATAGCAATATCTAAACTTAAGCTTTATAAGGCTGCCGGAAATGACGGCTTTCCCTCCGAAATTTATAAAGCCGGCGGAGATGAATTCGTAAGAAACATCCACTACCTCATAAGCCAAATCTGCTCTGAAGGAAGTATGCCTGAAGAATGGAACATCGTTTGTCCAATCCACAAAAAAAGGAGACCCTCTAAACTCCGCCAACTACAGAGGCATAAGTCTCCTCAACATCGCCTACAAGATCCTATCTGCCGTAATATGTGAACACCTGAAACCGTTTACCAACAATCTAAGCGTCCCTTATCAGTGTGGTTTTAGGCCAGGAAAGTCCACAACCGATCAAACTTTCACACTTCGGCAGATCCTGGAAAAAACCAAAGAAGTCCAAATCTATACCCACCACCTATTCATCGATTTCAAAGCCGCATACGACAGCATTTATAGAGACGAACTATACAGAGCCTTGTCTAGTTTTGGTAAACCGCACAAACTCGTCCGTTTGTGTAAGATGATGGTGGAGAATTCTGGCTGCTCCATCAAAGTCGGAAACGACCTCACCGACACATTCGATACCAACAAAAGATTTAGTCAAGGCGATGCGCTGTCATGTGACTTTTCCAATTTGATTCTTGAGAGGATTGTGCAAAGCTCACCAGCCAACACCAGAGGCACAATTTTTCAAAAATCGGTACAACTACTAGCATATGCCAACGATATTGACATCATTGGTAGGGCCCAACGTGATGTCATAGCCACGTTTGCTAGTATAGAAAAGGAAGTGGCACGAGTGGGTCTAGGAGTAAATGAGGGCAACACGAAGTATATGCTGTCAACACGAAAGGACATCTAACATTGACGAATTGGAAAGAAAGTCCCAATTGACAGATATAACTTTGAGGTAGTACGGGACTTTGTCTATCTCGGCTCCGCTTTTATATCTGACAACAACATCTCGTCAGCAATTAAACGAAGAATTACTCTTGCCAACCGCTGTTTCTTCGGGCTAAGAAGGCAATTTATGAGTAAAACCCTCACTAGAACTACTAAGGAGATCCTATATAAGATCCTGATCATCCCAGTCCTGCTCTACGGCGCTGAAGCATGGACCGTCTCAAAAGCGGATGAAGAAATCCTTGGTCGATTTGAGAGGAAAATTCTTGGAAAAATCTTTGGTCCCGTTTGCGTTGACGGGCTATGGAGACAAAGATTCAACCAAGAACTATACGAACTGTACAGCGACATGCCCCTGGTCAAAAAAAAAACGCCGGATTGGACGTTTAAGATGACTAGCACATGTAGAACGAATGGACACCAATACTCCGGCTCTCGCAGTCTTTGATTCCCAGCCAGACGTCGGACGCAGTATAGGAAGACCTCACCTTAAGTGGGGCGCACAAGTAGAAACCGACTTCAACCAACTTGGGGTGTGCAACTGAAGGCAGTTAGCTAAGGACTGGGCTAATTGGAGAGGCATGTTGGTTGAGGCCCAGGTTCATTCCTGACTATAGCGCCACTTAAGTAAGTAAGAGCGTCTTCGAATCCCAGCCCACAGGTTCGAGATGGCAAGGAAGAAAGAATCTCCGTTTCAAAGATTAAGCCATCGTGGTTGCCAGAGCACTTGGTCTATACAGTGAGCTCGGGATCGTAGAGGCTGAAAGGCTGCAGGGTCTCAAGCAGAAACTCTTCATAGGTCGGGTAAGTAAGTTTGGGCTTCTCTATCAAAGTTGTGTATATGGGAGCATATAAAGAAAAAATATTTCTATACAGACGGTAAGTACACCCATCACCTTCTCGTGATACGAATAAACTAACCATGTATTTGAATCGGACTTTTAATATTGGAAGTATTTTGCGCTATCACACAAACGTGCTCTGACATAATTTTCCAGAAATACCAAACGCCATCTGCATATTGTTGAGATTCGGAAATCACAAAAGAATAGGTCCGCAGAGTCATCGGCTTGAAAGGATCCACTACAATGAATTATTACCCAACGATTAAATGACAACAAAAGTATCCAACTCATATGCAGTGAAATAGTTTGCTTCAGAAAACTTATTTATTTGGTAATTATCGGAGTTTATCAGTACTCCACTTAAACAATTTATGTAATCACAATTAAATTGTCACTTCCATCGACACCGGAATCAATCAATTAATCACACCATGGAAGTGTCTGTCATTTGTGTGTACACGAGTAATTTTATTTGAACAATGCCCCCCCATCATGGCCCAATTTTGTATTTCCTTTCCGTTCGTCTCCGTCCACTAGCAGTCACAGCTCAGAAGCTAACAGAAGTTAACCATGGTAAATTAGATTGCATACACCTGATTGTGGAGATCAATTCGATCACAACTTTGACCTTTCCCAATTGAATTGTGCAAGAACGCAGTGGAAAATCAATTTATTTCTTTGAAAAGATATAAATCACCTTTTGAGCTTCAATAACAGAATGTAGACAACAAATATTTATCTTAAGGCTAAGTAAGACTTCGTCAAGTTCAGTGAGTATTTCCCAAGCTCTTGACGATTGTGCAATCAGTATAAATCCCCGAAATTGTCTCTTGTAAATTCATTAGCGGCTAGGGTGCCTCGAATTTGCAATAAAAAATTATAAAACCACCTAAATACCAATAAGCTGATATTTTAAGCCACATTCACAATTGAACAAATGTGGCTCATAAAGGCTGCATCAACTTTATATTGGTACGGTCATCGGTATTTTGTAGAAGAAGTCATCTGCGAATAGCAAATGGAAGGCATTCCATATCCATTAGCTTATTTCCCTTGGAGCGAATTAAGAACTATCCGCACAACTAGTTTCCTAAATGGTTTTTATGATTATGAGTTATGGGCACTTAGGCAAGCAGACAAGACGAGTGTATTCAAATGACAGGACAGCAACGTCATAGAAAAGGTGCGAGCTGAAAATGGAAAGTGAGATGAGACACACTCGTATAATAGTGGTCTGTATTTTTCGTCGGAACCAATGATGGTGACTTTTTGGATTAAGGAGGTCACAACAGTGACAGCCGTTGGGAAGAAGTATGTGGATGTTGCCAGTGTCGAGAGAGTATCAAAGATGCATTGAGACACCGACAAATATGTTTGTTTTGAGGCGACTTCAAGATGGTTGAGTTTGTTAAGAGGTTTCGCAATTATTAACGAAGGGACAGCGGGTCTTATGGATGGCAGACCGAAGTACCTCTTAAGGTGAAGAGGCTTAGTCTTTTTTTTTTCTTAAATTAAATTATTAATCAACATGAATGTGAACGTTAACGAAACGTTATTAGTATTAATGGAGCCTATAGAGTGGGCAATGGGATTACATGAGATATGAGTCCTTTCACTAATGTACCTCTTCCATTTGTCATATGGCAAATGATGGATTGCTGCTACATCCCAGTTAAATTGGTGAACATATTACATGAGCTGATGTCAAATAACGGGTGATCCAAGTAGAGATACTTTTTTCAATAGCCTTTTTTGACAGATCACGTGTGAGTCGTGTCATGCTGTCATGTCATTTTTGTTAAGTATTGTTTGGCATTTCATAATGGAAAGACTTACGCGTGAACAACGTTTACAAATTGTTCAACTTTATTATGAAAATTCACGTTCTGTGAGGAATGTGTTTCGTGCACTTCGCTCAACTTATGGTCAACATAATCGGCCTACTGAGCGTACTATTCGCAACATAATCGCCCATTTTGAGACCCAGCATTCATTATTGGATAATATTCGACCGAATAGACCACGTCCAGCACGCTGTGAATAAAATATAGCGGCCGTAGCTGAGAGTGTACACGAAGACCGTAGAGAGTCGATTCGGCGCCGTTCGCAGAAACTCGGACTGACGTATGGAACGACTTGGCGCATTTTACGTCAAGATCTTAAATTGAAAGCGTACAAAATACAGCTTGTGCAACAACTGAAGCCACTCGACCTTCCCAAGCGACATCGCTTCGCTCTATGGGCTCTTGAAAAGTTCCAAGAAGATCCGACGATGAGCGATGAGGCCCATTTCTGGCTCAATGGGTATGTAAACAAACAAAATTGCCGCATTTGGGACGAAGAGCAACCTGAAGAGATTGAAGAACTGCCACTTCATCCAGAAAAAACAACGGTTTGGTGTGGTTTGTGGGCCGGTGGAATCATCGGTCCATATTTCTTTAAAAATTATGCCGGTGCGAACGTAACCGTCAATGGCGACCGTTATCGTGCCATGATAACCGACTATTTGATGCCTGAATTTGAAGCTCGTGATCTCGGCGACATTTGGTTTCAGCAAGACGGCGCACAGTGGTTCCCCCCGTAGGCCAAAAGGTGAAATCTCAAGGTTATGTTTATTTATTATTTTGTATGAAAATGTTATCTGTAGTAACGGGACAAATAAATTCCAGTCATCTTTTTCCTCTAAATTGTTTTCATTATGGTAAGATCGATCATGCAAGTTGTGTGTTTTTCCAATATTAGCAAAGTTAAAATTTTCATTTTTTGCATTTAAAATCACGTAAAATATATTGTTTTTTAATAACAACTTTTGAAATTTAAGTTATGGAACCGGGAGAACATGGTATGTAGATTATTTGTGTATATTTTTTTGTTTGAAATAACTCTCTTTTTTTGTGAAAACCGTTGCTCGATTGTGGTGTAATATGATTTTTGTGTTTTTTGTGAATTTAAAAAATCGAACATTGATTGGACAAAGAAATTTATTTTTATTCACTTTTAGAATCCACCAAAATCTTTCAACGACTTGATATATTTAATATTTGGCGTAAGGTGAGGAAGGTTGGAGATGCTTCCAAGCATAAAGAAACTTTAGAGATGTTTTTAGAAGTCTATAACTTAGAACATTGTGATGATTTAGTCAAAAAGATTAATGTTCTATGCAAGTCCTTTTTAAAAAGATGGAACAAATCTTCAAGAAACGAGAACTTTTTTTTGACAAAGAACGATGATTGGCTTAAGGCCACAGAAGACTTCCGCTATGAGAACAATGGTCCATGTACAAGTAGGTCGCAAGGTAGGCCAAAAAAAAAACATTTTTTGAATGCTCTTCTAGAACAAAAAGAAGACGTATTGCAAGCATTGCATCAATAGATCCAGATATAGCCTCGCTTTAAGAAATTGCGAAGACACAGATATATTGCATAGAAAAACGCTTAACGTGAATGACGCTCTAAAAATATTGGTTGAGGCTAAGTTGTCTAAAAAACAATATGAAGTAATAAGGAGTGTGGTGAATGAATCTACATATGTAGATTTATTCCCGTGCTATGCAAAAGTTTTAAAAGCAAAACAATATTGCTATCCGGATCCGGAAACAGTAACAGTAAGTGATTCATTCGCCGAGGTTACTCTTCAAGGGCTTTTGAATCATACAGCAAAACGGATTGTCGAATCGCAAGGAGAGGCATTAAAAGATTTTCAAGGTGATTCCTGTAATTTAACGCTGATTGGAAAGTGGGGTTTTGATGGCAGCAGCGGACAATCAGAATACAATCAACGAATCAAGGCTGAATTTAGTGATAGTGACATGTTCATAACATCGTATGTCCCCCTTCAACTTTTTAAACAAGGAAATCCTGACGTACCCAAACAAATTGTATGGCAGAATCCTCGCCCTGGATCCACCAGATACTGTAGACCTGTGCGTTTCCAACTTAAAAACGAAACTGAAGAATTGAGCAGAAAAGAACAAAAATACATTCAAGATGAAATCGAGAAATTGTCGAGTACTATTGTTACTGCTTTTGATCATAATATATTAGTAAAACATGACCTTAAACTAACAATCGTGGATGGAAAGGTGTGTAATGCCTTGACGCATACCTCATCACAGATCTGCTACATTTGTGGAGCCACACCTTCTGCCATGAACGATATTGAAAGTTCCTTGCAAAGAAACATAAATATCGAAAGTTTGGATTTCGGTATATCACCATTACATGCGTGGATACGTTTTTTTGGATTTTTTATTCATTTAGCGTATAGGCTTGAATTCAAAAAATGGCGAACAGGCAAAATTGAAAAACCTCTTTACGAAAACCAGAAAAAACGTATTCAAAAAGAGTTCAGGGAAAAAACTGGTCTCATTATTGACAAGCCTAAGCAAGGTGGGGGGAACTCAAATGATGGAAATACTGCTCGGAGATTTTTTGCGAACCCTTCCCTTTCTTCTGAGATAACTGGAGTAAAACAATCATTAATAGAGAAATGCGCAGTTATATTAAAAACTTTGGCCTGTTGCTTTGCCTTGAACGCCAATGCATTTGAAAAGTATCCATGGTATCATATGCCAGCTTCTGTACATAAGGTGCTTATTCATGGGGGGCAAATTGTCCAACACGCAATATTGCCCATAGGGCAGTTAACTGAAGAAGCTTCTGAAGCTAAAAATAAGGAAGTAAGAACTTTTAGAGAAAAAAATACGCGGAAAATTTCAAGAGTAGCCACCAACACTGATTTGATAAATAGACTGTTCCTTTCTTCGGACCCAATTCTATCAAACGCCCGTGTTCTTGAAAAAACTGAAAAATCAAGTTTACCTAAAGACGTGTTAGACTTATTGCACTAATAACTTTAATAAAAATATTTAAAAAGTAAAAATAAAGACTTTATTTATATATATTATTATTAATTTTGACCGCTCTTCCCATATAAAAGAAACCACTGTGCGGCGCCACCTCCCACACATCGCATCAATCAATGGAACTTATTGAGAGAACATTTCGGTGAGCACATAATTTCACGTTTTGGGCCGGTCGATTGGCCACCAAGATCGTGTGATTTGACACCATTGGATTATTTTCTTTGGGGATATGTGAAGTCGCTCGTCTACGTCAACAAACCAGAAACGTAAGGGGACTTGGAAGCCAACATTCGCGG
Source organism: Rhingia rostrata (assembly GCA_949824845.1). NCBI lineage: Eukaryota > Metazoa > Arthropoda > Insecta > Diptera > Syrphidae > Rhingia > Rhingia rostrata. The sequence goes on along the minus strand of OX463755.1, from coordinate 19,809,927 downwards.
CGTTATTGCCGACATACGGCCCCAAATGCTCGAAAAAGTGGTTGAAAATTGTACTTGGCTGTATTCGAACTAGCTGCGTCTGCCACATGCCCGAAATCATATTTAATCGATGGCATAAAATTATTCTTTTAATAATGCCAAATAAATGGACATTAAAACAATTTTCTTGTGCTTTGTTTGAATTTGAATTTGACCTTTAAAAAAAAAAACATTCGTTCTTACATCGAAGCACAAAGTTCAGATGAAGAGGAAGAGGAAGATACCCCTCTTAATTTAATAAGAGACAAGTTAAGGCAGCAGCAATTGGAAGAAATCAATGAATTGCAAAACTTGCTACAAGTTATTATCCCAGAGGTTTGTCTCATATGATTAAGAAATTTTATATCTAGATATCAATTGATTTATGTAACTTAAGCAACACCGACTGTTACGAATTTTAACACATGGAACGCAATCTATGATACAGTGGAACCAAATCAAGATGAATGCGAGCTAATAACATCTTCAATGGCTAGCTGAGAACCGTTGTTTCACCCGGTTTCATGACGAAAACTTGGGAAACGCCATAGTCGAAGATCGAAGTGGGTCCATTCCCCTGTTAATATCGAAGGCGGAACTCCAGATCATCTTCGATTCCATAAAGAAAAATAATTCAGCGGGAATTGATGTTATATTCAACATTGCACTTACCCCGTAAAGCTGTAGACATTTACGCCACGCCGTTCAACAACGCGCTCAATAATGCACATTATCCAGTGCGTTGAAAGAAGGCGGTGGTTCATCCTCTCCCGAAAAAGGGAAAAGACAACTCCAATCCGGCGAATTCCGGGTCGATAATTCTCCTTCCGAGTATCAGCAAGGTTTTCGAAAATATTCTCAATCGAGCTCTGTTCAAGTGGTCCGAGGACAACAATAAAGGGTTTTTCAATAAGAGCGCTACAAACATTTTTTTTAAATAAAACAAAAACGGTATTGGATATCAATGAAATTCTTTATTCCTGTGAAAGTACGTTCGATGCCGTTATGTATGGAATTCGATTTCTTTTGCATGGCTACCACGGGCACGCTTGCAGAAGTCCAGACGCTGAACCCAATTTTCGACGATTTTCAAGCATAAATCGGCCGATACTGCTGCAATTTCACGTTCGATATTAGTACAAAGTTCATCCATCGTTGCTGGCTTGTTGGCATTGACCATAGACTTGACGTAGCCCCACAGGAAATAGTCAAACGGCGTCAAATCGCACGATCGAGGCGGCCAAGCGACTGGACCATTTCGTGAGGTAACACGTTCTCCAAACTTGGTTTCCAATAAATTGATTGTTGCATTCGCTGTGTGGGTTGTGGCGCGATCCTGTTGGAACCACATGTCCTCCAAGTCCATGTCATCCAATTGGGGCCAAAAACATTCGGTTATCATTGAACGGTAGCGATTCCCATTTACAGTAACGTGCCGGTCTTGATCATCACGGAATAAGTACGGCCCAATGAAGCCGCCGGCCCATAAACCACACCAAACCGCAATTTTTTCGGGACGCAATGATGACTCATGGAGTACGTGTGGATTGCTGCCTGACCAGTACCGCATATTTTGTTAATTGACGAAGCCATTCAGCCAGAAATGAGCCTCATCGCTGAAGATGATTTTTCGATTAAAAATCCGAATCATTTTCAAGTTGTTGCTCAGCCCAATTCACGAACATACGACGCTTCTGGTGGTCAAGCGGCTTCAGTTCTTGCGTCAATTTAATCTTGTAAGGATGTAGGCCAAGATCTTTTCGCGAAATTCGCCACAACGACGTCACAGAGATGCCCAACGCTTGAGAACGACGTGTGAGAGGCACATTTGGGCTTTCTTCAACTGAAGCCTCAGCGGCAGCAATATTCTCGACACTACGGGCACTTCTTTGTCTCACTGGCACGGGAACATTTTGTACTGTGGATTCAAATTTTTACACTAGACGCTCAATTGTTCATCTGCTAGAACGATTATGACGACCATAAATTGGACGTAGCGCTCTTAACGTTGAGGCCACTAACTCCGAATTTCGGTTGTAAATTTTAACAATTTCGACTCGTTGTTGGATCGTATATCTTTCCATCATGAAATGGCAAACCTTACTGAAGAGAAATGTCAAAAAAGCGGCAAGAAATATGGCGTCGTTTGCTGCCCCGTCGCTCAACTTTTGTAGCGTCCCTGTTGAAAAACCCGATATTATACCGGAGAACCAGTTTGGTTGCAAGGCTGGACATGACTGTATTCATGCCGCCTCCAAACTATTCTCTGATCTACAATCGAACAAAGCCAAAAAACAGTGCACGGGTGCACGTCTGGTTGAGAAGGCTTTCGACACCATATGGTTAGAGGGCCTCTAGCTAAAGCTGACGAGACTTAGCATAAGTAAGCCACTGCTATATCTGCTACATGATATGCTGACTGGAAGAACGTTTGTTGTTAAAATTGGAAATGTATCTTCTACCACCTGTCTGCATCAGGGAACGGTAAACTCGCCGATTCTCTTCAGCATTTACACCAGTGTTATGGTAGGTAGTCTTACTCAGGCAATTGCGTATACGGACGATCGTATCGCGTACAGAAGAGCCCCTACTGTCGAAGTCATTCGAACTCTTTTGCAGTGGGACTTCGAAAAGATCCAGAGATGTTGTGATGCCTGGAAGTTGAAAATCAACTTTCAGAAATCTGAAACTATCCTGTTTAGGACACCGTTGTCTAAGGCTTCAAGGGATACGAGAAAGAACTGGCGGAAGCTGGTGATCTTTGGAGCAAACGGACACCCACTGGCGACTATAAGTGTAGTAAAGTGCCTTGGCATCTGGTTAGATCAGTTTATATATTTCGGAGGACATGTAGATGCAGCTCCGGCAAGAGCTATGGGAGCATTTACCAATGACAACGCGATTGTTTTATAGCAGTCGTCTTGACAGCAGGGTGAAGGTGGTTTGCTACATGGCCCTCATTAGGCCGATGATTGCTATGGGTGCCCGGTGTGGTTCAACGTTGCCCCATCTCAAATGGAAATGATACCGGTGTTTGAGGGGCAGTCTTTGAGGAGCTGCCTTTTACTTAACAGAATACCAGTATCTGACTACACAAAATACTATTCCAACCAGGTCCTATACATCGGGGCCAACATAAACAGAATAGACCAATGAAGCCCGAAGCTTTCCCATAATTGGATAGTCGAGGGCTGATATAGATCAAGATCAGCGGTTCCGATGATCTACCACGTCTTCCGATGAACTGTGGATAGGCGGCTTCTATACGACTTATACATACGTCGTCGCTCAGGGCGGAGGAGAATGCCTGCGGTTCAGCAGGAGTGTGTCCGATTGGGACTGCCCGAGTAGGTTGCAACAGGAGAACCTGTTGTGGTGGTTAATGTAGTTATAGTTAGTTGAGTCTTGAAAATATATGACCGACTTACATAGTATTTAGGTTTATGGTTAACGTAAACAGTCATGGTGGCTCAAAAAACTTTTTGAGTTCCGCTATCATCGTAATGTTAGAATGAAACAAAATCTCGAGGTCGAAATTTTTCATGAAAACAATATCTTTTTCATTATAAGAGAAAGTTAAGAAGTAAAATAAAACATTCGTCAAAGTACGGAAACTATTGTCGAAGTGTTTTTTTCTTGATGGGTAAAATATTGGATAGTGTGAACAACCTGGTTAGCATTGACAGCCTGTGCAATAATTAGTTCACGCTACCCAGACAGTACTATAGTCAGGACGTTATTTAAAAATTCAAATTTGCAAAATGTACATCTGTCTCTGGCTAACCCACAATAAACCGAGCAATAAACTTAAAGGTCAACTTACCTTATTTAAAACAATCAATCTTCCGTGCAAGGCCATTACAACACAGCAGTATATGCATACAACTGTTGATATCCCAGTGTGTTCCATTAGAAACGTTATACACAGACACACTGAAGGAGTAACATCCATTCTATACAACAAATAGTAACATCCAACACCGAAGAAACAATTCAGCACAATCGAAACCATCAGCGTAATAAGAACACAATGCAAAATCCTTGTATAATTCACCGTTATATCCATCTTCCTTAGACGCTCATCTATCTTACTTAGTATATGAAAATATTTAACAAGCACTCGCTTCTTTCTCAAAGCTGTTACCATAGCCACAAGGCAGGCAATCACACCGCCAATAATTAAAAACAAATTCCCGAATTTCGTTACTTTAGTTTTTAAAAAATATCCGATTACGGATTCGCCATTTTGGAAAGCATAGACAGAACATCCGCCGAAAATGATGCAATGAAGGAACGTATTTAGGTAGCCAATAACGGCAGCACTATCGTCGGTAACCGTCAACCGAAAAGTTGTAAATCCGTGAATGAACCCGATGAAAAATATCGGTGCGAAGGACTCATACAAGTCAGCGGCTGTAAAAAGTCCCTTGAGCCGCTGAAGTAAAGACATCTTTCCGCGAACAATTTGCAGATTACTGAGGATAGTCAGGTTGTGCTCCTAACCGGTGCGTTTGATTAAAACGGTGGCAAAGGTTATTATGTCAAGTTCTTCGCCTTCTTTTGTTTACCTCGGTATGTGTTTACCTTTTATATTGAGAGCATTAAATTAAAGGTGTATACACACCATGAAGCAAGAGGCAAATTAATTGGATAAACAATAGTTTCAGCGCATGTCCTTAATCCCATGGTGGTATGTCATTAACCGCCAATGTAATGTTCGACTAATTTTAGTTTTTTTGGTGGGAAATATATCAATCAATTGGTAATATATAAGGAAGACGTGGATTAGGATAAATTGAACAGATTACGAGTGGATTTTGCAAATGTTTGCGTTAGCCATGTTAGCCCAGGACTTTCCCTAATCATTTCTCTTTGGAAAGTATTGACTTTCAGTTCCAAGTATCCTGTTTCTAAAATAAGAGCGATATGGGCAGTGCCAGATGAAGTGGGGTTTATCGTCGTGTATTTTTGTGCCTCTCCAGATGTCGTCATTCTTGGAAGTTAGTTATATTGTACGGTTCGTAGGGAAGGTATAATCAGTTAGGGGTCTTACTAATTTAGTCAACAAAGATTTGTTATTCCGCAAATACTGACTTAAGTGGCGCTACAGTCCGGAATAAACCTGGGCCTCAGCCAACATGCCTCTCCAATTAGCTTTACTACTGAAATGCCTTCTTAGCCCGAAGAAACAGCGGTTGGAAAGAGTAATTCTTCGTTTAATTTCTGACGAGATGTTGTTGTCAGTTAATAGAGGAGCCGAGATAGACAAAGTCCCTCAAGTTATATCTGTCAATGTTGACGTTCTGTCCAATTCGTAGATGTTGTGCATACTTTCGTGCTGAGAGCATATACTTCGTTTTGCCCTCATTTACTGCTAAACCCATTTTTGCCGCTTCCTTCTTATACTAGCAAACGTGGCTATGGCATCACGTTGAATCCTACCAATGATGTCAATATTGTCGGTGTATGCTAGCAGTTGCACCGATTTTTGGAAAATTGTGCCTCTGGTGTTGGCTCGTGAGTTTTGCACAATCCTCTCAAGAAACAGATTGAAAAAGTCACATGACAGCTCATCGCCTTGCCTAAATCCTTTTTTGGTATCAGATGTGTCGGTGAGGTCGTTTCCGACCCTGATGGAGCAGAGAGAATTCTCCATCGTCATCCTACACAAATGGACGAGTGTGGGCGGTATACCAAAACTAGATATGGCTCTGTATAGTTCGACTCTATAAATGCTGTCGTATGCGTCTTTGAAATCGATGAATAGGTGGTAGGTATCGATTTCGGCTTCTTGGGTTTTTTCAAGGATCTATCGAAGTGTGAAAATTTAATCGATTTTGGAATTTCCTGGCCTAAAGCCACACTGATAAGGGCCGATCAGGTTGTTGGTAAACGGTTTCAAAATTTCACATATTACGTCAGATGGGATCTTGTAGGAGATGTTGAGGAGACTTATGCCTCTGTAGTTGGTGCAGTTAAAAGGGTCTCCATTTTTGTGGATCGGGAAACGATGCTGAGGTTCCATTCTTCAGATATACTTTCTAACGACTAGAATTGGCTTATGAGTTGGTGGATGTTTCTTACCAAGTCATCTCCGCCGGTAGGAAATGACCTCATCGACACATTCGATACCAAGAAATGATTGAGGCATGACATCTTAGCAACAACATCTCGTCAGAAATTAAACGAAGAATTACTCTTGCCAGACGCTGTTTCTTCGGGCAAGGAAGGCAATTCAGTAGTAAAGCCCTCACTCGAACTACTAAGGAGATTCTATATAAGACCCTGATCATCCCAGTCCTGCTCTACCATCTCAAAAGCAGATGAAGAAATCCTTGGTCGATTCGAGAGAAAAATTCTTCGAAATATCTTCGTTTCCGTTTGCGTGGACGGGACGGGCTATGGAGACGAAAATTCAACCAAGAACTATACGAGCTGTACAGCAACATACCCCTGGTCAAAAAACTCCGCATTGGGCGTTAAATGTGGCTAAGACATGTAGAATGGACACCAATACTCCGGTTCGCAGAGTCTTCGATTCCCAGCCAGACGTCGGACGCAGTAGAGGAATACCTCGCCTTAAGTGGCGCACCCCTGGTCAAAACCCTCCGCATTGGGCGTTAAAGGTGGCTAAGACATGTAGAACGAATGGACACCAATACTCCGGCTCCCAAGTTCTTCGATTCCCAGCCAGACGTCAGACGCAGTCGAGAAAGACCTCGCCTTAAGTGGCGCGCACAAGTAGAAACCGACCTCAACCAACTTGGAGTGCACAACTGGAGGCAGTTGGCTAAGGACCGGGCTAATTGGAGAGGCATGTTGGTTGAGGCCCAGGTTCACTCCGGACTGTAGCACCACTTAAGTAAGTAAGTAAGTAAGATATTACGTTCTCTCCCTGCCAAGACTTTTTGATCGCTACGAGTTTCGCCTTGAATTATCAGGAAGACGGCTAATGCTAAGTTTTGGCCTTTCGGAGTAGACATCAGCACACTCAGCGTCATTTGTTTTGGAGCCATCAATAAAAAATTAGATCCAGTCATTTTCCACAGGTTAGTAACTTTCCCATGACGATCTGTCTTTGGTGGGATTGTGACCTGGAAACTTTTTTCAAATGTTAACCTGATAAAGGCGTAATCGGTGTTTTCAATGGAGTTAAATCGCATGATCTGGATGGCCATTTCTGATCACAAAATAGAAAATACTTCGTGCGGTGAATTGTTTCAATGACTGTTTGTCATGTGGCAACGTCTTGTTGAAACTACATGTTGATCACATCTATATCTTGTAATTTTGGCACAAAAAACTTGGTTATCATGTCCCGATAATTTTTTGCATTTATTTTTAAAAATTTCGTTCAACAATTCCCGGTTAGGGAACAAAAATTGTTTCAAACAATCCTACGGAGAACTGAACGTTCAATTAGCGTCACTAGGAATCTGATGAGGACACTTGGTAATGTCCGACATAGCTATAGTTCTTACCAAAATAGTGAGGTCTGTACACAAGTTGTTGTTGTTTTTTTCGATCATTCAATCTAAAGTGCGTTTTTTTTTTTTATAATTTGCGCGCACTCAAGGGGTTATGAATACCATTTAACCATTTATATGTTTTAGCACAGTGCGGGCGTTAAGGAAATTAGGGATAAGAAGAAAGGAGATACCGATGTACATTGGTTCTAAATGTCTGTAAGTTATAATGGAAAGGAAAAACAGAGTTTGGTAGAGCATTCCACATTCGTGTTGTTCGGTTTATGTACGAATCTCTGTATTTCAGCGTACGTCCGAAGATAGGCTTGAGGGTAAACTGATTTGCATTCATTGCGTAACGAGTATTGCGGCTGAATTGTTGAATGGGAGGAATGTAGCTGGCTATTTCATTTGAACATTTGGTTGTTAAAATAACGATAAAACAAGGTTAGGCAGGAGATGTTTCGACGGTGTTCGAGAGAAACTAAGGAGTTCGCTATTCTTATGTCTCCTATAAGTTTTTTCGCACGTGTTTGAATCCTATCTAGTAGGTGCAATGTTGATTTTGGTGCACCTGACCAGACGTGGGTGTTGAATTCAAGTTTTGGGCGTATAAACGCTTTATATACTGTGGCCAGATCAGAGGGGGTAAACTTTTTCTTACATCGATTTAGGAAACCTAGACATTTCGCTGCGTTTTTAGCGACTTCGAATATGTGGTCGTTCCAACGTAAGTCGTTACTAACACACATACCTAGCATGGAAAGCTTTTCGGTTTCTTCGACGTAAGTGCCATTCATGGATAATGGCTCTAGATTTTGGTTTCGCTTTAATAACAGAAGACAGCATTGTGTTTTGGAAGCATTGAATTCCACTCTATTAGATTTACCCTTATTTGATAATGCTGTCAAGGTCGGAATTCAATGAGCTTAACATATTTTGGCGTTTAGAGTCCACGTTCGACGGTGAGGGACGAGGACCTGTGAACGAATATGAGAAGCTGAGGGTACTGTCATCAGCGAAGGAATGAATTGGATTAGAAGTTGCAGACAGGAGATCATTTATAAAAACGAGAAAGAGAGTCGGAGACAAAACTGAGCCTTGAGGGACACCAGCATTTATTTGGTGAGTTACAGACTTGAAACCATCCAAAACAACTTGAATTGAACGTTTCGAAAGATATGTCTAATCCATAGAAGAAGTTTTTCGTCGATTCCGAATGCACGCATTTTCGACAAAAGGGCTTGATGCCAAACCCTGTCAAATGAATTTGAAATATCAAGCGCAACAATCTTGCTTTCGCCACCATTGTGGATTGATTGATTCCACTTTTCGGTGAGATATGTCATCAAATCACCAGCGGACCTGTTGCTGCGAAAACCATACTGCCGGTCATTGAGAAGCTTTCGTGTTTCGAGATGTTTCGTAAGCTGACGATTTATCAGCGTTTCCATGACCTTGGAAAAAAGGGACGTAAGTGCAATTGGTCGGTAGTTGGAGATAGAAGAAGATTCGCCTTTTTTGTTATAGGCTGGACAAATGCAGTTTTCCATCTACTCGGAAAGAGTCCTGATGAGTAGGATAGATAGAAAAGCTTACGCAGTGGTTTTGCTAGCGTAGAAGAACACCTCTTCAGATAGGTTGGGGATATACCATCTGGACCAGCGGATTTATGTATGTCAAGATCAAATAAAACTCTTGCAACTGTACGAGTACGAAAGTGAATTTGTCCCATAGAATGATCTACGTTCTCAAGTACAGGAGGAGACTGAACACAATCTGGCAATGTAGAACTGGCTGCGAAATGCGCAGCAAGCAGATTGGCTTTGTCTAAAGAGCTGACAGCTGGAATGTCATTCTGAATGAGCGTCGGAATTGATGCTGATGCCGAATTTTTTATATTTTTTAACAAATGACCAAAAGTTTTTACTACCTCTGGGACTTTGTAGAATTTTTTGCCTCAACGTTCGGTCATAGAGGAATTTTTGACATGCTTTAAATGGGCACTACAGTCATTTCTGGCTTGTTTGAACTTTACTCGGTTTTGCTCTGTTGGGTTGGTCTTGTACAACCGAAAGATTGTCTCTCTCAACCTGATAGCTTCTTTGCAGCTCAAGTCATACCATCCTTTTGCTTATGGTCTGATACTCTTAATTCTGTTGGGAATAAAAGATCTCATACCAAAGAGAATGATATTTGATATCATGTCAGCAGCAGCATCCACGTCACTATCGAGGAAACATGGTGACCAGTTAAAATTCCTAAAAAAACTGTTTAATGCTTCCCAATTGGATTTCTCGTATTGCCATACGGTTTTTTTTTGGGAATTGGTTCTTTAACTCTGTGGTTGGAGTACGAGAAATTTGTTGATATGATACAGTGGTCTGACGAACCCAGAGGCGATAATACATTGATGATGTATTTATCAGGGTGAGAGTAAGAAACAAGTCCAGGGTGTTGGCGGCTTGACTGTTAATATCCGGTATGCGTGTCGGCTCATTTACAAGCTGGGTTAGGTTGTTTACCTCAGCAAAGATCTCAACATACCTTCCTTCGGGTGTTGTCTGTCCAGAATGTTGAAGCCACGTAGAATTGTGTACATTGAAATCGCCCGCAATGATGATTTCAGTGTGAGGATACAGGGATACAATTCTAGAGATGGAGTCAGACAGTGCATCAAACTCGTTAAGGGTTGAATTACTGTCAAGGTTTGGGCTTCTATAAATGAAACAGTAGTGGATTAAATGCCTACGGACATGGAATTTCAGCCATATAAAATTAAATTCCGGATTGGAACATTGACCGTATTGATGTTGAATTTGGTAGGCTACGTCACTACGTATATATATGGCGAGACCGCGGTGAGAAAAGAATAATGACACTAAATTACATCCAGGTAGGGTTAATTCTGATAAGTCAGTATTCACCCCCACCTGTGTTTCACTTAGTGCCAAAATTTTTACTAGCCTCGAACTGTCAGCTGTCACATTCTTGTCTTTTTTTCCGTTGGCAACCCAGCACTATTAAATGGTGAAAAATACATTTTTTTAATGAGTTATGGGACACCAGATATTTGATAGCTGAGACCAGTTCGCTTTTACAAAATATATGGTCCTTGGAATATAATTTATTAATTTAAAACAAATCACTGAGAGATGATTGTATCCGTGGTACACAGTTGTCAATAAGACAGCTGACGACTGGAATGTGGTATGTAAGTTGCAATTGTAAAATTTAATAACTCAAAATATTACGTAATCACAATTAATTTTAAATTAACAAAAAAAAACAAATGCAGCTTTGTTTTTATTAAAATAGCGCATTAAGTTTTAAATACAGATAAAGAGTAATGTTGCAGGTGGCCATGGCTCAGAGGAATGCGTAGTTGACTGCTAAGCCAAGCGCTGCGGGTTCAAGCCCCAGCTTCGGCAGCATTTGTTTTCTACGAAAATTGCCAGCTTATCTGAGGCCACCTGTGCGATAACATGAGACAATATAAATCGATGTCTCCTCCTCTGTGCCACGTAGGTTTATGTTATATGTCTTTCCTTCTATGTATCTATCCATCTCTCTCTGTTGTATAAATGTCTTGATCTGTCCCAGCCGATGGCCTCAGTCGCCAGTGCTGTTATGTGTCTGTAGTTCGTTGCATTCATGTGCGAAGTACTGTGATGTCAATGTCAATGTCAAAAGAGTAATGTTATGAAAAATGTTCGATTTAAATTCGAATTTTATTGTATTTCTTCGATAAAAAAAAAAAAACATTTAAAATTATTTCAACATCTTACCTTATTTAAAATCGCCAATCTCCTATGTAGCGCGTTCAATATACAGCAAAACAAACTAACACTTATCCATATACTTGTGTGTTCCATGACAAAGTTGATGCATAGATAAATCGAAGGACTAACATCCATTCGCGACAACAGATAATAACTCACAAAGTTAAACAACCATATCAACATTATGTTGCCTGAAAACACTAAGAGTACACAGCGCAACATTCGAGTGTAGTTCATCTTTAAATCGAGTTTATTCAAGTGATCATCTACACGCCTCAAGATTCGAAATATCTGCACAAGCCTCCGTTTCTGGATGAGAGCCGAGCATAAGATCACCGCACCCCCAGAAACCCCACTTATGATGCGAATTAAATTACCGAATTCAGTGATTTCGGTTCGTAGAAAATATCCAATAACCGATTCATCGATTCGCATGAAATAGCATCCTCCGTACACGAGACAATGTATAAGGGGATTAAGGTACCCCAAGACGGTGGTCTTCACCCGTTTAATGCCACCTTTGGTGGTAATAACCCGATACGGCGTCAGTCCGTGAATGAATGCGATAAGTAAAATCGGTTCTAGTGACTCGTAAAAATGATTCGAAACAAATAAACCCTTGGCTCGAACAAATACCGACATTTTTTTTACACAAAAGTATTATGATGTCCTGTGGGGGAGGGGACGGATTATTCACTACCTGACACTGAAACGTAACTGATAACAATAAGAGCGGATAGGTGTTTACACTTGTGATTGAAGTTGTGAAATGAGGAATACTCCAACAAGGGTTGAAGTGACTTGCGACGACTAATTCAATTATATTATAACTGCTTCCCCTATTGGGAATTCATGGTTTACCAAAAAAACAAAGCGGGAACTCCTAGTGGTGTATTTAGCAAGGTTATTTATTGCATTGCAAACAATATTCCTAATTATAACGGTTCACTAATTAATTTATTTATTTCATTTCAAATTTGATTAAATACGAGCGTAAAATGTATCTATAACCGCAGATATGGAGGAAACGATTGAGGCCCAAGGTCCCAAAGGACTTTAAGCGATTTTTTTTTATTAAAATGTGTTTGCATTATGTCTTCAGCTACATTTCATATAAAAAAATGGGAAGGCTACAATCTGTTGTGCGGATCGTTAAATACCCTATCCTACAGCAATCCTTAAAGTTAACATCCCCGAAATGTGGGCGTTATAAAAACTTGATGTTACTTACTTACTTGCTTACTTAAGTGGCGCTACAGTCCGGAATGAACCTGGGCCTCAACCAACATGCCTCTCCAATTAGCCCGGTCCTTAGGTAACTGCCTCCAGTTGCGCACTCCAAGTTGGTTGAGGTCAATTTCTAATTGAGCGCGCCACTTAAGGCAAGGTCTTCCTCTACTGCGTTCGACGTACGGCTGGGAATCGAAGACTCTGCAAGCCGGAGTATTCGTTCTACATGTGCTAGCCATCTTAAACGTCTAATGCGGAGTTTTTTGAGCAGTGGCATGTCGCTGTACAGCTCATATAGTTCATGGGTAAATCTTCGTCTTGATAGCCCCTCAACGCGAAACGGGACCAAACATGTTTCGAAGAATTTTTCTCTCGAAACGACAAAGCGCCGTAGAGTAGGAATGGGATAATCAGGGTCTTGTAGATAATCTCCTTAATTGTTTGAGTCTTTTTAGACAAAGGATACCTACAGCGATTGGAAAAAGTAAGTCTTCGATTAATTTCGGACGATTGTTGTCAGAATTAATAGCGGAGCTGAGATAGACCTTAAAGTTATTTATATCAATGGCGAGGTTTGCCTATGTTGTGTGTCCTTTCGTGTTGACAGCATATATTTAATCTTACCCGCGTTTACCGCTAAACGTATTTTTTCCGCTTCATTCTCTATACTAGAAAACGTGGCTTTAACATCTCGTCGAGTCCGACTAATGATGTAATAGAGTTTAGCACAATCCTCTCGAGTTTTGCACAATCCTCTCAAGAATCAAATTAAAGAAGTCAAACGACAGTGCATCGCCGTGCCTTAATCCTTTTTTGGTATCGAAAGTGTTGGTGAGGTCGTTTCAGATCCTGATAAAGCAGCGATAATTCTACATCGTCATCATACAGAGACGGACGATTTTGGCTGGTACATACATTTAAAGTGCGCACTTCTTGGTTTTTTTTCCAGGATCTTCCGAAGGGTGAAGATTTGATCAGTTATGGACGTTGGTGGCCTAAAACCAGACTCATAATGGCCGTTCAGGTTGTGAGTCTAGGATGGGCCACAAAATCATCTTCAGTGCAGACGAGAAAGGCGAAGCACGCTCGCGATTGCTCGGCTATACTCGTCGGACGGGAAGTTCTTGCCATCCCACCACGCACCACCTGCTTAACAAGCTTTTAACATCGGGCATGATGTCAATCAAAAAAAAAAGGAAAGAAAGTTACGTGAACTAGACCTCGGACGGACTAAGGGACGAGAAACGAGAAAAGAAGAACTGATCAATGACCTTGGCCCCCTATGAAGGACAAAGCTAGGGAAAACCACGCGAAACTAAACCAAAGCGGAACTAAACCCAAACTTAACTTAAATCATAAAGGCGATAGTGCAGCTCAAAGGTTCTCCTTTTTTGTGGAACGAGCAAACGATGCTGAGGTTTCATTCTTCAGGCATACTTTCATCCAACCAGATTTCGCTTATGAGTTGGTGGATGTTGCTTAACAAGTCGTTTCCGGAAGCTTGTTAAGCTTGAGTTTAGATATTTCGCTCACTTTGGTAAAACTTTCGAACATCGTTCCAGGAGTTGATCCTCTCTATATCCTTTTTTTTTCTTTCTGAAAAGCCTTCTCCTCTGCCTATAAAACTCAATGACAGCTCTCGTTTTCACCTTCAGCTTTGCCTTATAGGCCTTGCTTTTGGCTGCGAGCATCTGATGGCATTGACCATCAAACCAAAAGGGTTTCTTACTGGTTTGCGCGGGAAATCTAGCACATCCGTTGCGACTGATCTAATGGCTCTTGTTGACATCGTTACAAATGTTCTTCGAAATTCGATGCTGGTGGTATGTTGCTAATTGAGAGGTTAATGGATACGCGTTGTGCGAAGGCCTTAGCGGTCTCTTGCAATTGCAGTCCTTCGACAATACACTTTTTACATTATTTTTCATTTGTGGTAGCATCGTGAATATCCGCATTGATACCTTGGCTGCATCAAAGTTGTGGTTCGAGTCGACGTTAGCTCCTCGGAATGTTCGGACATCCAGAATACTGGATACATGCCTCTTGTCTATCGCAATATGATCAAATTGGTTGACCGTTCGGTGATCTGAAGACCGCCACGTTCTCTTATGGATTTCGAGGTGAGAAATCAAGTTTTGACTTTAGTGGCATTTCGTTCTGTAGCGAAGCCAATTAGCCTTAGTGCGTTACCAGACGTGTTGTTTTGTTGGCTGTGTTTTCCCACAATACTGCTAACGATGTCTTCTCTTCCTACCTTTGCGTCAGAATTTCCCATCACGATTTTAACATCGTACTTCGGTAGTCGTTCAGAGGTTTTGTCAAGGAGCTGGTAGAAGCAATCCTTAGCTATATCGTCTTTTTCCCTCCATTGGGGCGTGAGCGCATATAAGGCTTATTTTGGCAAATTTAGCTAAATGATTTAGCGTTCGCTAATGTCTTGGAAACATAAGACTTCTTGCCTGGCACTTATAGCAAATCCACATCCGAATAGTCGCTGTTTCTGCTCACTATAACACGGTCCGTTGTAGATGTCGCAGTTTTTCATCCTCATTTTACGCGGCACATTTCATTGTATTTCCTGGATGGCAGTAATGTCTGCTTTGTAGCAGCTTTGGGCTTCCGCTAGTTGTACGCCTGCACGTCTCCTGTTTAATGTTCTCACATTCAATGTGCAGATACGAACGTCTTTGTTCTGTTTTCGTTTAACAGGGTCGTCAAAAATAAAATCTGTCCTTTCCGAGGCTATTGATTGCTTCATAATTAGTGGGTTTTTTCCGAAGCGCAACCCCCAACCTGGGTGGCTGGATTAAATTTTCATTAAGTTCTGGTTTTAGTGTGATTTAATAGAAAGCATAACTCCAAATATAATAATTTTACTGCACCCGTTCCTTGATAATTCCTAGTCGCTGACTAAAGTCTACTGACTATTCTAACTTTTCTAACAACGGATGCGAGATTTTTGGAGATGATTCGATGAATTATTTTCAGCTTTTCCAAGCTTCTGGATAACCCCTTAGGATTGTAGTTTCTTATCTTATAAA
This sequence comes from Rhingia rostrata, assembly GCA_949824845.1. NCBI lineage: Eukaryota > Metazoa > Arthropoda > Insecta > Diptera > Syrphidae > Rhingia > Rhingia rostrata. The sequence continues at coordinate 19,794,390 of OX463755.1, read as the reverse complement.
CTATTATTAGGTAGGACTAAAAATTACTTTTAAGAACGAAACATCGTTTTTTGCTACCTTTTACCTCGCATAGATTTTTGGAAAAAATTCTCTTTTGGCTAGCGGTTAACTGCGTTTTTATCAGAAGGAACTGTCAATGTTGCAGCAACTATAGGTACCTCGATTTGGATGGTGTGTATTTCGAAAATCAGTCATGGAAAACTTCTTTTTTTTTCAAATATAACGGGTGATCCAAGTAGAGATACTTTTTTCAATAGCCTTTTTGACAGATCACGTGTGAGTCGTGTCATGCTGTCATGTTATTTTTGTTTAGTATTGTTTGGCATTTCATAATGGAAAGACTTACGCGTGAACAACGTTTACAAATTGTTCAACTTTATTATGAAAATGCACGTTCTGTGAGGAATGTGTTTCGTGCACTTCGCTCAACTTATGGTCAACATAATCGGCCTACTGAGCGTACTATTCGCAACACCATCACCCATTTTGAGAAACAGCATTCATTATTGGATAATATTCGACCGAATAGACCACGTCCAGCACGCTGTGAAGAAAATATAGCTGCCGTAGCTGAGAGTGTACACGAAGACCGTAGAGAGTCGATTCGGCGCCGTTCGCAGCAACTCGGACTGACGTATGGAACGACTTGGCGCATTTTACGTCAAGATCTTAAATTGAAAGCGTACAAAATACAGCTTGTGCAACAACTGAAGCCGCTCGACCTTCCCAAGCGACATCGCTTCGCTCTATGGGCTCTTGAAAAGTTCCAAGAAGATCCGACGTTTTCGAGGCAAATTTTGTTTAGCGATGAGGCCCATTTCTGGCTCAATGGGTATGTAAACAAACAAAATTGCCGCATTTGGGACGAAGAGCAACCTGAAGAGATTGAAGAACTGCCACTTCATCCAGAAAAAACAACGGTTTGGTGTGGTTTGTGGGCCGGTGGAATCATCGGTCCATATTTCTTTAAAAATTATGCCGGTGCGAACGTAACCGTCAATGGCGACCGTTATCGTGCCATGATAACCGACTATTTGATGCCTGAAATTGAAGCTCGTGATCTCGGCGACATTTGGTTTCAGCAAGACGGCGCCACTTCCCACACATCGCATCAATCAATGGACTTATTAAGAGAACATTTCGGTGAGCACATAATTTCACGTTTCGGGCCGGTCGATTGGCCACCAAGATCGTGTGATATCACACCGTTAGACTTTTTCCTGTGGGGATATGTAAAGCCAAAAGCTTATGATGACAAACCCGCTTCGATTCAGGCCTTGGAGGAAAACATCACGCGTGTCATTCGCCAGTTACCAGTCGAAATGCTTGAACGAGTGATCAAAAATTGGACTCAACGGATGGATCATCTGCGACGTAGCAACGGCCAACATTTGATAGACATAATCTTCAAAAAATAAATGCTAAAGAATGTTTTTTTAAATGATAACAAACATTCTCCATTAAATTTGAATTTTCTGTGTTTTTTTCTTTAAAAAGGTAGGGAACCTCGAAATGGATCACCCATATAAAAATTGTAAGACCGTACTACTGAACTCAAATATAAGTAAGAGTGATACCTGTAGCTTTCCTCCATGCATAAATACTCCGTACTCAAAAAAAACTTAACATCTTTGTAACTTTACTACTCTTCGTGATAGATATTGCAGTCGTTCATCCATCTCATGTCCGTACTATATCATTTCTATGATCGCTGTGAAGTTTCCGCGTACATAATTGAAAGACATCAGCCGTCAGCAGTAAGGCCATCCATATCCGATGCATCTTTTTGCATCATACCAAATTCATAATTAACAGTTTTGTGTTTCTTCCCGTGTCTGACAACGATACTTGCAAACACAACCCATCCCATAACTACAATCAAAATATTACAGCTAATTAAAATCAAAGATCAAAGACACACGACCCCAACCACATTCTGACAAATGATCTTGTACATAGAAATCCAATTAGCGAGGTCATTGAACATTCGAAATAATGAAGAAGCCGCTCACGAAACAAAAGAGTTGAGCAACAAACTTGATTAAAAACAATTGACTTTGGTGGCTTCTAACTGCCCTCTCAGATTATACCGATTCACCGCTGTGCCAACATTTACTCAGCGGTAAAGTATCTAACACACAAATTTGCGTGCAAATCCGTACATCTATTACCCAACAATCTTTCGGATAAGTGCTCAAGAAATTGCAACTAATTACCCTTATACGAGTGCCATCTGTAGAAGCGATTACCATGAAAATATATTTTTGAATGTTGGCAAAGTTCAAAAAACAAAACCACAACTATCTTCATCGTCATGGTTAATTGTTGCAGACAAAGTAGACAACTAGACGGGTCTAACCTTCATCGTTGTCTGCGGACTGATGGTGTTGGCAAAAGGGCGTTTGTAATCATCACAAGGTGAATTAAGCGTTTGCAATTAACAAATGCAACTTTGTCGAAACAATGCTGATGAAGAAAAAATCTGACAGTCAACAGGGAAAAATAGATGAATCTCAGATTGCATAATATCGCATCTAATTCACCATTGCATCGCCTTCTCTCTGATAGTGGTGGTGGCGCGATGATTTACTCACTGAAACACCAAAGCACCCGGGGAATGTGTTGCTATATTGAGATGCATATAAGCTCACCTGCTGGATGTTGGCATCTTTGTACGTTGATTCGATCCCCGTACATCTGCAACCTGAACAAATTCGTCCCTGATGGCATCATCGTTGGTGGGGCAATGACGGTGCGATGGCGTCATGTTGCACAACACACAACACTGCACAGTGCCATCCAAAGCTCTTCAACGTGTCGAGGAGGTTTTTCTTCATCGGTCGTCGGTCTGCAACTAGAAAAACAAACGAAAACACTTTCTTAGCTTAATTGGTTATGTCGAAGGGGGCGATTTAATATGGGAACGTTCCCAGACTCGACGACAAAATCTGTGGAATAGAATACAATACGCATTTCCAAACGGTGTTGGCCATTAGGTAACGAAAGACTTTCCCATGGGTGGTGTATGCTACTCAGCTATAGGTGCGGATGGTTACAGCCAATAGAGCCATTCACTTGTCGTTTCTGTAATTGGAAGTTGGCAGTGAATTGAATCTAAATTGGATTAGATACTTCTGGGTAGATAAACGTGTGAAGGATTATTATCTATTCAAGATGGGCAGCTCGTTAACCTATAACCTAAGGCGCAGCCGTTGAAATTCAATGGGCCTAAGTCAATGTTTTTGTTTTCTTTCAGCACGGCTGTGGCAATTGCAAGAAGTGTTGTTCCTATTGACCTCTTACATGGTGGAGTATTCGCAATAGTATCGATCTGAAGGGTCCTACAATTCAGTATGTTTTCAGATTGAGTATTAATACATCACAGTGTTGCTATTTTATTGGATTGCCTAAGGCCGATGTTAAATGATTATTTCGAGTAATTCGAGCTTAAAATTAGATATGCTTACAATTTGGTCAAATATTGAAGTGCTTCGAGTCGGAAATGTTGCATGCCATTAGGTTATCAAATTTTAATTACTTACTCAAGTCAAGGACGTGGAATTTTTTTTTTTTTTTGCACTGTTTGGATTCAAGCTCAATATGTGGAGGTGAATTAGTGATGGGAAGTGCTGATTTAGAATTTTGAAGATTGAGAAACTTGTCAGATGGATTATAACAACAAAGTATTTTAGTGTCAAATGAAATAGACGGCAAATCCTAATAGACTTTTACTTTTAAGTTTGTTTGGCGTTTCGAGTAATGTTCGGTTAGGTTAGGTTAGGTTTGATGGGTTGTTGACGCTCAGGTGATCAGTTGATCAAACGCACATAGGTCTACGTGGGTCTGGATTTCCGCATTTCCGGTATAGTTGGTGTGAGTCAGTTAGTCTGATTCTATGGGAGTGCTTACCTAACAGATTGTGACCTGTTATCACTCTCACCGCTAAAAAAATAGAAATAATTTGCTACCGCTAAATTTCGTTGCAATTTCATTGCTAGAAACCAAATTCGTCTAAACTTGGAATTCTAATTGAGTGAGTATTTAATATCAGAATCGTGGTATGGAATAGTGTGGTCAGATAAACCATATCGCTGCTGTGTCATTGATCCAAACCTACTGTGGGGCTGGTACGCATGGCTGCTGGTGTCATGCTTTTCTTGAACCTTTGTAAGTGCATTCAAATGATTTGTCTTTTTCATAGAGTTCCACCAGAATAAGCATACATAGGTGAGGATTGGTCTGACAACAGCTGTGTATAGCCATTTCGAGATCTACAGGCAGGAGCCCAATTTTTTGCCGCAGATTCTATTGCAGCTGTAGAGTGCAAGAGAGAATCATCCCAAGGTATTTGGCACTTGCTCACAGTGAGAGGGTGGACAGTCCCAGAGTCGACGCCGCAAACGCTGTTATTCATCTCTTGTTAGTGAAGAGGACTAGCTCGGTTTTCTTCATATTTACACCAAGGCCGCATAGTTCTGACCACATAGTGAGTTTGTTTTGGTTTGTTTGCATTATAGTACTTAGATTCGATGGGAATTTCTCATATGCCAACCTGATTGGGCCACTGGTTATATTGCAGTGATTTCTAGTCTCCTCAAGGCTTCGTTTACTACCAGTAGCCAAGAAGAGCAGAAACCTGCTTATGTCATTGAAAGGAAACGTACAGCCATTTCTAAAAGTCTTAGTATACATATAGTTTGATATAAAGGGTGATCCATTTCGAGGTTCCCTACTTTTTTAAAGAAAAAAACACAGAAATTCAAATTTAATGGAGAATGTTTATTATCATTTGAAAGAACCTTCTTTGGCATTTATTTTTTGAAGATTATGTCTATCAAATGTTGGCCGTTGCTACGTCGCAGATGGTCCATCCGTTGAGTCCAATTTTCGATCACTCGTTCGAGCATTTCGACTGGTAACTGGCGAATGACACGCGTGATGTTTTCCCCCAAGGCCTGAATCGAAGCGGGTTTGTCGGCATAAGCTTTTGACTTTACATATCCCCACCAGAAAAAGTCTAACGGTGTGATATCAGACGATCTTGGTGGCCAATCGACCGGCCCAAAACGTGAAATTATGTGCTCACCGAAATGTTCTCTCAATAAGTCCATTGATTGATGCGATGTGTGGGAAGTGGCGCCGTCTTGCTGAAACCAAATGTCGCCGAGATCACGAGCTTCAATTTCAGGCATCAAATAGTCGGTTATCATGGCACGATAACGGTCGCCATTGACGGTTACGTTCGCACCGGCATCATTTTTAAAGAAATATGGACCGATGATTCCACCGGCCCACAAGCCACTCCAAACCGTTGTTTTTTCTGGATGAAGTGGCAGTTCTTCAATCTCTTCAGGTTGCTCTTCGTCCCAAATGCAGCAATTTTGTTTGTTTACATACCCATTGAGCCAGAAATGGGCCTCATCGCTAAACAAAATTTGCCTCGAAAACGTCGGATCTTCTTGGAACTTTTCAAGAGCCCATAGAGCGAAGCGATGTCGCTTGGGAAGGTCGAGCGGCTTCAGTTGTTGCACAAGCTGAATTTTGTACGCTTTCAATTTAAGATCTTGACGTAAAATGCGCCAAGTCGTTCCATACGTCAGTCCGAGTTGTTGGAAACGGCGCCAAATCGACTCTCTACGGTCTTCGTGTACACTCTCAGCTACGGCCGCTATATTTTCTTCACAGCGTGCTGGACGTGGTCTATTCGGTTGAATATTATCCAATAATGAATGCTGGGTCTCAAAATGGGTGATGGTGTTGCGAATAGTACGCTCAGTAGGCCGATTATGTTGACCATAAGTTGAGCGAAGTGCACGAAACACATTCCTCACAGAACGTGAATTTTCATAATAAAGTTGAACAATTTGTAAACGTTGTTCACGCGTAAGTCTTTCCATTATGAAATGCCAAACAATACTAAACAAAAATAACATGACAGCATGACACGACTCACACGTGATCTGTCAAAAAAGGCTATTGAAAAAAGTATCTCTACTTGGATCACCCGTTACGAATAAGGACCAAGATTTTTATTTGAGCCTTTTCCATGCAGGCCTTAGTCATAAATTTATCTTTGATTGTTGGCGTAAGCACTTCAATTAAATGGTTTATTAACTTTTCCCAGGTGTGGTTAGAACCTAAAGCGCTCCAGAGGCAAGCTGGAAAGACATCTACTGTAAGTTTTGTTTTGTTTGCTTGTTCTTTATCAAAAAAGCGTTATTCATGTCGTTTCTAGATCGACAGCGTGTCTATGAGCTATTGAACACCTCCTTTGAACATCTCACATATTAATATCGCTGTTCTAAAAGTGGTCTCAGCCAACATGCCTCTCTATTTAACCCCCTCTTTAGCTTACTGCCTCCAGTTGTGCACTTCAAGTTGTTTGAGATCAGTTTCTACTTATGTACGCCACTTAGGGCGAGGTCTTCATCTACGGCGTTCGACGTCTGGCAGCAAATCGAAGACCCTGCGACCCCGAGTATTGGTTTCCATTTGTTCTACATGTCCTAGTCATCTTAAACATCCAATAAGAAGTTTTTTGACTAGAGGCATGTCGTTGTATAGTTCGTATAGTTACTGGTTGAATCTTCGTCTCCATAGCCCGCCACCAAAATTGAACCGAAGATTTTTTGAAGAATTTACGTCTCATATCGACCCTCGAATTGACCAAAGAATTCTTCATCCACTTTTAACACCGTTCATGCTTTAGAGCCGTAGAGCATGACTGGGATGATCAGGGTCTTATATTGGATGTCCTTAGTAGTTCGAATGAGGGCTTAACTACTAAATTGCCTTCTTAGCTCCAAGAAGCAGCGGTGGGCGAGAGTAATGCTTCGCTTATTTTCTGACGAGAAATTGTTGTCATGGTTCATAGCAGAGTCGAGGTAGACAAAGTCCCGTACTATCTCAAAGTTGTATCTGTCAATGGTGACGTTCTGTCATTTTTTCCGCTCCTTTTTTATATAGGGTATCCGCCGGGAGGGTATACCTCTTTGTTTGTTTAAAATTTTTGATTAAATCAAAGAGAATGGATCTTATATTGATAAATGTTTTGTTTAATGTCGGCAATTATGTATGGAATTTAATATCTGTCCGCCTCTGTTAGTCTCACATATGCGAGCCCTTCTTAGCACATTTTTCATTCCGTTATCACACATTTCAGGCGGTATATCATTAATTTCATCATGAATATTTTGTTTGAGTTGCTCAAGCGTTTCTGGTTTGTTTGCATAAACCTTGCTTTTAAGATATCTCCACAAAAAGAAGTACGGAGCAGTCAAATCAGGCGATCAACATCACGACTTCTGGAAATATCTTGTTGTGGAATGAGGTCTCTCAGTATTCCAATTGTAAGCCCGGCTGTATGCGATGTGGCACCGTCTTGTTGATACCACATGTTAATCAAGCCAAAAGCATGCAGTTGTGGCGTTAAAAAGTTTTCAATCATATTACGATATCGCTCCCCATTCACAGTTACCGTTACGCCGTCTTCATTTAGGTCCAATCATTCCTCCTGACCGAATTGCACACCAGACTGTAACTTTTAATGGATGCAAAGGTGACTGAGGAAAAATTTCATTCAAATGAAAATGTGTCTCATCACTCATTATGATTTTTTCATGAAAATCGGGGTTCTCATGGGTAAATGGTCTTGTGGAAGAAGCTCTTGTGTCAACTGAATCTGAAATGAAAACAAATGCAAATACTTGTGCAAACTTTTTGGCGAAGTTGTTCTTTGAAGACCAAGCTCCTGAGCAGGGCGTCGAATTGAGTTTGATGGATTGTTTTGAACACTTCCTTGAGCAGCAGTAATGTTCTTAGCCGATCCACGATCCACGATGCAGTAAGTTGTGGTCCATGCTTGGGTCTATCACCTGATTTCCTCGAAATCATTCACTACACGGTTAATAGTGCGTTTTGTTGGCATGTTGTTTCTCCTAAAAATTTTACGTAACTTTCTCATCGTCACAGTAATCGATGATTGATTTCGATAAAATGTTTTAACTATTAAAAAACGTTGGTTTATCGAATAAATTTGCCACTTGTCTACTTCACAACTGCCAAATATGAACTTTCAAGACAAATGTTTACCAATATGGCGGCAAAACAAATTAGTATACCTTCCCGGCGGACACCCTCTACTAGCAAACGTTGCTATGACATCCCGTTGAGTCCGAAAATTATGTCAATACCGTCGGCGTATGCTAGTAGTTGCACCGATTTTCAAAATATTTTACCTCTGGTGTTGGCTTGGGAGTTTTGTACAATCTTCTCAAGAACCAAATTAAAGAATTCACATGACAGTACATCGCCTTGCGTAAATCCAATTTTGGTATCGAAAATGTCGGTGAAGTCGATTGCGACCCTTATGAAGCAGCGAAAATTCTCCATCGTCATCCTACACAGAGGGACGAGTTTGGGCGGTATAGCAAAACAAGACATGACTCTGTATATTTTGTCTCTATAAATGCTGTAGTATGCGGCTTTGAAATCGATGAATCGATGTGGAGTTCCTTTATGCGTAATTTTGGTTAAGTGGATATTTCCAAGTGTTGCCTGGATAATTCTTGACAAGGCCTCTTCAGCAATGACTTCTGCAAGAGCTGCTTAGACGAAGAAGAGGAGGAAAGTATTACTCACCTTCTATGCTCTTGTCCTGCTCTCTCGGAAAAAAGGAATCTTCATCTGGGAGAGTACTCCTTCGTCAATCTAGGTGATCTGGCTAACATCAATGTCAGAAACCTCCTTCTCTACATAGTTAGCTTTGAATTGTTCAATTAGACGAACGAATTCATTCAGGAAAGTCAACAGATCCAGTGTGCACGCGCATCACGTGCAGCCACTACAACCTAACATAACCTAAATACTATTGAAAATTAAGAGTGCGAATTGTCGTATACCATATAATTACTTCGGATGATTTTACTTTCCCTTCTTCAAAGCAATTCGCAATTCCGAGGAAATATTTCTGGTAATCAATTAACGGGTGATTTTTTAAGCTTTGAGATTTTGATTCGAAAGGTCCAGTTTTGCGACACTTTTTCGAACATTTCGGCCTGTATTCCACACATTTCGCGTGTTATGTTATCCTGTAAGGTTTCAATCGTGTTCGGCTTGTCCACATAGACTAACGACCTTACCTTGCCTCCCAAGAAATAATCAAGAGGCGTCAAATCGCATGATCTTGGTGGCATACTTACAGGTCCATTTCGAGAGATAAGCTGCTCACCAAATTCATCAACATTGCCATTGTTTTCGAGCTGTGTGACATCTGGCACTGTCTTGATGAAACCATATGACAACCCAGTTCATCTCAGCCAATTTACTTACTTACTTAAGTTGCGCTTCAGTAAGGAGTGAACCTGGGCCTCAACCAATATGCCTCTCCGAATAGTCGCTGTTTCTGCTCACTATAACACGGTCCGTAGTAGATGTCACACTTTTCCATCCTCTTTTTGCCCGGCCCATCCCATCGTATTTCCTGGATGGCAGTAATGTCTGCTCTATAGCAGTTTAGGGCTTCCACATTCCAGATGCAGATACGAACGTCGTTATTTTTTTTTCGTTTAGTCGGTTCGTCAACAACAAAATCAGTCATTTCCGAGGCTATTGGTTGCTTCGTAACCGTTAGATTTTTCCATGGTTGAATAGTTAACCCAAAGCACAACCTCCAACTAGAGGGCCAGTTCCAATTTACTAGATACCAAAAGGACACGGGATCCACTACGGGATTAAGCGCTGCCGTTGGCCTTTCAGTTCATCCGCCACCATCTCTGTTCAAGGGGCCTGACTAACCCTTGAAATTCCTAGACATCCTATTGTCCGAATATGTCGAAGCAGCTTGTCTTCGCCTGGGACAGCAGGCCGGGTATTCATACCGTGCCGTTCTTAGCTGGCTGTTTATAGTGTTGCTGTTTTTCGTCGTGTTATCAACATTCGCGCTTATCGGTTAGCAAGTCAAATCCGGTTGGATGAGACCAGTACCCGATGGTTAGCACTTGGAGGTAAAAAATAAGCACTTGATGTGTAGAAAGAGTTGCAACCACTGGGCATTGCCAAGTTAAAGCCAATCAGAGTCTACCCTCGTTCTACAACACCCAACCATCAACTGGGGAAAAAAAAGTCGCATAACATGGCTCGATATCGTTCGCCGTCGACGGTAACGTTTGTTCCAAGGTCGTCTTTGAAGAAATATGGACCGATGATGCCATCAACCCATAAACCACACCAAATTGCATTCTTGTTTGGCATGTGGTTATTCACTCCAGATGGGACAGTTTTCATACTTACGTATCCGTTGAGTCAGAAATGGGCCTTATCGCTGAACACAATTTTTCGAGTGGTGCACATTTTTCACAGAGCACGAATTTTGATAATAAATTTCAATAATTTGCAATCGTTGCTCGTTTGTAAGTCTTTCCATTATTAAATGGCAGAATATACTGAAAACTTTTCACTTTGACAGACGACGTTTGGACGCCATTACTAACCAGTGCTGCCAACCTGAAAAACTTAACTCTTAAAAATTCACCCGTTACTATTGAAAAGGAAGAGTGTGTGAAGTATTGTCTACCATAAATAGCTTCGGCTGATTTTACTTTCCCTTTTTCAACCTCAATTCGCAATTTCATCTAAGTATTTCTGGTAATTAATTATCAATGTGTACCTTTCCAAACGCTGTTCAGATAGTCTACTCCCGTCGTACTGTTTGTTTTTTGATTTAAATTAATTGACTAGCAAATTTTTGGGTCACATTGGACTCTGTCAATCACAATAATAAGGTAGACTGACAGATTTTACAGCATATCTCTACCTCCATCACAGCCGCCTACAATTACCATGTTAATCTCTCACATTCATGTATAAAAGATAAAAAAATTTTAAATTCACTTTCAGTCGATCGGATGCCCCTCGCCCCAGGTGTGGGATAATCTTTTTTCGTTAGTACATCGCGTTTGGTCACTTAAATGCTAGTCCCCGGCCCGGCATAATCCAATCTCCACAAAAGGTTGTTTGGTGTTTGTCTTTTCGTATGAGCAAGTGTTAGGCACCTTCTCAAATTTTCATACAAACAAGTCGAAGATCACATACCACTAATATCTTCCGCAGTAAGAGTTTTCACTTTTGCACAATGCCAGCCATGGTATTAGGTACATGTCGGTCCCACAGGAAATCGACAATAAATTGACCGGTTATTTGGACTTTTTTTTGTGTGTATCCAATGGATGTTTACCTCGACAGCCAGTGTGAGAATACGTGAAGGTATTTTTGAAATAAAATACATTTTTCAGTTGCATTACATAATCCGTCAACAAAAAGATGATGCTGCCAGCAATGAATAGAGAATTCTAATTAAAGTCTATGTACACACATGTGTATCTGGGGTAAAACTAGGTCGATCACTTAATATGAGCTTGGTCCGAGGTTGACTAGGCTATGATGCCACAATTAGTTATTAGTTATTATAACACCAAGCTCATCGTTTGTGAACAAGTTGGTAGAACGAAACAACATCTTCAAAAAGCGATTGTCTGACCTTAGATCGCATCATGTGCACGTGTGACTTGAAAGTATCTGCATCTGTTAAATATTATCATCATATGTCTGTCGTAAAATTAATTGCAAAAAAATAGTTCTAGGTGAAATTTAACGAATTTATATGCATATGAAGGTTGCAATTTGGTTTTATACATCAGTCCTTAGACATATGCGAATGTCTCTGGGATGCACGAGTATCGACAATCAATTTTATTGTTATTGCCGTCATCGATTTGATTTTATTTTTTAATTTCTACATCTGTGTACCCCTAAGCTATTGTTTATAATGGTAAATATCCGCACAAGAGTATCTCAAAGTCAATGTAGCTATTAAAAAATAATAATTCACGGTCATATCGCGCGATGACGACGCAGGTTGAAGACCACGGGAAGAAGTTGAAAAAAAAGGTGAAATCACGTTTTGGCTTTTTTTTTTATCTGTAAAGACATCATCGTACACAGACAGGCTATAGATTTAGAAACTGCAATTTGTTACAAGACCCAATAAGTACCTCTTTGAGAAGTACCCAAGATAGTTGAAGACTTTTACTTTCCTCACGTTTGACATCACCGCTGGGGGGAATAGATACGTTTGGGAGAGGAAAAATCGCCAATGAAACCATACAGCTCAATGCATTTGAATAGATATGCATAAAATGGTAAAAACGAAGGAACGGCCATAAGACCATAAGACCTCCGAGTAAAGTTTCTACCGTTCACGCGCAGACGAGAGCCATGAAAGTTGCATCAAATCAAGCGAAACAATTTGTGGAATGTGACGTTTTTTTTAATGCCATGTAAATTGCAAATTGTATGGTCCATGGAGTTTCGATTTCATTATCATAGATCAGGGGTCTTGGCTAAGAATTGCTTAGTTAGTGAAATTGTTGCAAAAAAGGTTCGGGTCAGAGGGGAACTTTCAATTTGTTTGCAAATGTGTTTTTCTCACGATCATTTTGCGGATGATTTGATGTGGGGTTTTAATGAAGCACCTGTGTATCTTGGCAATTAGCGTCTATTTTGCATTGGTACTAAATGGGGTCCTGTTTATAGGTACAGTAAAAATTATTGGCATCTCATCTAACATGATTATTTGTCAGAGGAGTCACCCTCAAAGGAGCTGTCTTATCTTTTCTACTAAAGAATCTATTAGTAAGCGAGCTATTATGCTTACCATATAAAGAAAAGCAGGAAGGTGATTACGTATGTAGATAATGTAGCAAGGACTGCATCTGAAAAGTACCTATAAACCCTTAAAGAGCTTTCCCAATGTGCTGCCAGATGTAAATACGGCATGGACGTTAAAAAAAACGAACGTGGATAGACGTTTAAAGCTCTATGTCGCCATTCTCAAGTATGCAGAATCGACAGAGTGTCATGGACTGGTCATGAACAAGAAATTGAACTGGAAGGCCAATATTCCGGAACGTAAAAGGCCACCGTAGCACTTTAATCCATTACCTGCCATTGTACTCAATTGAGTACAGTATTTTCGAAAATTTCAATTTGATTTTTTTCAAAAAGTAGGTTTTGATTTAAATTTCTTTCGAATCTATATCAATCATAGACATGTGTTTTGACACTTGTAATAAACTTGTTGAGGTTAAAAGTCATTTTCAAGTTTTTCGGATAACTTCTAGTATCCATTATTTTTTGTTTCAAGCAGTTTTATGTGTTTCCGAAAATAAAAAAAATTGTTAAAGCTTACACTTACTTTTTTACTTTTTAATTCATTTTTTATTTACTTAAAATATAAACTTAATATTAGACAAAAATGCTTAAATATAACTTATCAATAACATATCTACTTAATCTAACTTATCGGCCCATAGCGGGCGTTGTTAGCTTATAACTAACATTTTTCTTTTGCTTTTCAGCTTAAATTTGTCATTTGTTTTTTTATTATTAATATTAAGACATTTAATTGATTTTTCAAAGAAAAAATTAAAACTTTAAACAGTAACATTTTTTTTTTTTTATATTAAAACTTAATCTAGACTAAAACTAACTTAAACTACTTAAGACTAGTTCAACCTAACTAACACTACTTAAGACTACTTAGGCCCGTTTGCTGAAACGGAACATAAATCTTATACATAGCTATGTTCCACATACGTTCTATGTGAAGCCTAAATTTATGTATGTTGCAGAAAAAAATTTATGTTGAACATAGTAAGTGGTGACTTTTAAATGAATACTAACTTCAAGTCGGTTTACACAACTGTCAAAATATTGTGCGCAAATGTTCGTTTTTTTTATTTTACCGTGTGTTGTGTTTAAAAAGCTGCGTCATGTCTGCAAACAATAAGAAAAGGAATCCGAACTTCTCGCAAAACGAAAAAACACTTCTTCTACATTGCGTCTACGATGAAAGGGACATCGTAGAGAATAAAAAAACTGATGGTGCAACGTGGAAGGATAAGCTTGGCTCCGAATCGAGACAAATTTTAACAGCCAATCCACAGCTTGTTTTAGAAATAGCGAGTCACTCAAGAGGTTTTATGGCAACTATAAAGCAGAAATAAGAAAAGAGGCGGCAAAGGAAAAAGGTTCAAGCATTCAAACAGGAGGGGGAAAACCATTTACACCTTCTGACCCTAATTTCGAACTGGCCGTTACCATTATGAACCCAAAAACAATTTTCGGGTTGGAGAACGAATTTGATGGTGACATACAGGTTGAACAACAAGAAAGCGAAAAGGTAACCTAAATGAATATTTAAAACAACAGTGTAAAATATTTACTTACACTAACAAATATTTTGTAGTGCAATGAGAAATCAAACGACGTCGACGACTGGAGTAACTATAAACCATCGATGCTAAAAAAAAAGTTCATCCAAAATTAAAAATCCAAACTCCCGAATGCACAGTTAAGGATAACATTTTTGATGATTTTGAGGATGATATTTCGGGTGATGCTGAAAAGGAAATTACACCACAAATAATGATGTCAAAGGGCTTCAAAAAACAATTTGATAACACCATTCGACATGAAAATACTCCATGGACTTCCAGAAGAAGACCCGTCGCCTCAACATTGCAAAGCAGTTTTTGATGATTTTGAGGATGATATTTCGGGTGATGCTGAAAAGGAAATTACACCACAAATAATGATGTCAAAGTGCTTCAAAAAACAATTTGATAACACCATTCGACATGAAAATACTCCATGGACTTCCAGAAGAAGACCCGTCGCCTCAACATTGCAAAGCAGTCAGATTTCTGAACAGTATTCCGAACTTTCGAAGGTCAAAATCGAACTTGCCAAGCTACAATATGATACTTTGAAAGAAGAAGCAGTTCAGAAAATATATCAAAGCAATATTGAGCATGACTTGAAGCGAAAATCGTTGGAACTTGATATCGCAATTAAAAGTGAAATATTAAAAAAATTACAAAAAGAAGACTGCACAGCTAAAGATGCCAAAAGTGTCTTAGAAGACATTTGAGTTTTTATTTAAAGACATTAACTGACAATCTTGTTTATTTATCTTTTATGTTTTTATGCTACCGTAAATAAGTTATTTTGTGTTACTTTTGACTGAGTGAAATAAAACTGTTATTTTGAGTTGAACGTTTTGCATATTTGTATTTATTTTGCTTAGTTTTTGAAATTATGTTTACAGTCCTGCAAAATACTGATTGATCAAATCCACACGCTTTTGCATATTCAAATTTAACGAGTTCGAGGTTGAATTATTGATTGGGGAAGAATTTTCATTATCTATCTGCCCAGCAGTAATAACGCGTTGTAGATCTTCGTCACTAAAGTCGAAACATTCAGGAGGATCATCAAATATACCACTATGCCTCATTATATTGTGCAAAGTGCAGGTCGCAATGATAGTTGTTAATACAGTACTCAATTTTAATCGGACACCATAAGCCAAAACAGGAAATCGTCTTTTTAAAATTCCAAAAGCTTTTTCGATTCCAGAGGTGTAGGAACGAATTTGAGACTCATTATAACGGGTGATTTTTTAAGAGGTTTAGAACTTTTTTTTTAAAAAAAAACACAAAAAATTCGAAAAAATGAATGAAATATTTATTTGAATCGATAGTTTGAACCTTGCAATTTAATGTTTAAAGATAATTTCATGCAAATGTTGACCGCGGCTGCGTCTCAGGTAGCCCATCCGCTGAGTCCAATTTTGGCATACTCTTTCACACATATCGGCCGGTATCTCACGAATGAATGCATGGATGTTGGCTTCCAGTGCGTCAATCGAAGCGGGCTTGTCCCTATAGACATTAGTCTTGACATAACCCCACAAAAAATAATCTAATGGTGTCAAATCGCACGATCTAGGCGGCCAATTGACCGGCCCGAAACGTGAAATTAACTGTTCACCAAACTCGCCTCGCAATTGCGCCATTGTTTCGCGTGCTGTGTGGCATGTGGCACCGTCTTGTTGAAACCACATATCATGCAAGTCAAGAACTTCCATTTCGGGCAAAAAAAAGTTTGTTATCATCGCTCGGTAGCGTTCACCATTGACAGTAACGGTGCGATTCGCATCATCTTTGAAGAAATATGGCCCAATAATGCCGCCGGCCCATAAACCGCACCAAACAATGGCTGTTGCAATGCTTCTGGCTGACCTTCACTCCAAATGCGGCAATTTTGCTTATTTACGTACCCATTCAACCAAAAATGAGCCTCATCGCTGAAAACAATTTTTCGATAAAAAAGCGGATCCTCGGCCAGCTTTCCAAGAGCCCATTCACCAAAAATTCGGCGTTGTGGTAGGTCGGCTGGCTTTAGTTCTTGCACCAGCTGTATCTTTAAAGGCTTTACGCCCAAATCCTTCCGCAAAATTTTCCACGTAGTGCTATAACAAAGGCCTAACTGCTGGGAACGGCGCCGAATCGACATTTCGCGGTCTTCTGTCACACTAGCTGATAAGGCCGCAATATTTTCTTCACTACGCACAGTACGTAAACGTGTTGGTGGTTTAATGTCCGACAAAGTAAATTTGGTGCGAAATTTGGTCACAATCTTCCGAATAGACTGCTCAGAAGGTCGAGAATGCCGATCAAAAAATGGAAGCAGCGCGCGATGAACATTTCGTACCGAGCACGAATTTTGATAGTAAAATTCAATAATTTGCAAGCGTTGTTCATTTGTAAGACGATCCATGGTTAAATTGCAAATCAAACTGAAGCTGTTTGACAGTGGCACAAGGTACTAAACACACGTCAGCTGTCAAAACCAGTGTTGCCAAAACCAAACCAGCTAAAAAATCACCCGTTACAACTGTTCTGCTGTACTTCTTGGATTGAGAAGTGGTGTCATCAAATAAGATTTTTGAGGATAAGCCGAATCACCTGTATTTTTTTCAAAGACTATTAAATGGAAAAAAAATGTTCCTATTCAAACCCAACCAGGAAACTTACCCAACAGAAAACATTCTGCGTGGGCACTTGATTGTCTTTCCAAAAAATTTCGTATCCTGCAATTACTGAAAATAGTTGCGTCATGAGTAGATCCAGGCCATCTATAATATTAATTTAATATTAATATAGATATTAAATATTAAATTTGTAGTCAATATTAAATCTTAATTTACCGGGGGACTGAATTTTAACATGAGTACCGTCAATGGCTCCAATTACGTTTGGAAACGATGCTATTTCAAAAAAATCGCGTTTGGTTTTTGAAATATCAGCTGGAGTTTCAGGAAATTTTATAAAATCATTTCCAAGTCCAGCTATTGCTCTCGAAACTTTCAAAACCACTCTCGAAACTGTTGAGACATGCATTCCACCGAAATCGGCTATACTTAAGAGATGGTTTCCCGTTGCAAAAAAAACGCAAAGCAACCATAAGTTGGTTAATAGGAGCGATCATATAATTTGTGTTCCATTTAATATAGCTTTTGTTGCACTGCATAACTATACCTACCTGTTGGATGGACATTCTAAAGATGATTCTATCTTATCCAAAACAACGATTGTTATTTCCTTTGTTAGTCGAAATCTTTTGTAAAATGAAAGCTCATCAAAAGAGTAAAAATATTCATTTCTTTCGTAAATTTGGCGAGGAACTCCTACTTCTAGAATTTCAAGAACTTCCACGTCATCTTCAATCAAGTCCGACAATTCAAAATCCATTTTTATTACTTGTCTTTCGTAGTAGTCACTTCACTATTCTTGACAGAAAGCGTCTAAATAACAGTACATGTAAATTTATGTTTGACATAAATATCTTAGGGGCCACTTTTTCTACCACCTAGGTTATGTTCAACATAGCGATTTCTATGTTTCAGTTTACGATTGGTACAAGCACTAAGTGTCACTTAAGGGTTTATGTTGAACATAAATATTTATGTTTCGTATCAGCAAACGGGCCTTAACTACTTAAACCTGACTTAATTATAATCGGGGTGGCAAGCACTCGTTGCATATGCCCCGAGGGTTTGCCATCCCGATTGCGTCATTGGGTCCAGCAAGCATTTATGCAACCATATTAAATAAAATATGGTGCATAAGCCCAGCCCCAGACCTTGTACCTAAATTTAATTTACTTAAGTACTAAGGAGTGGACTAAAAGTCCGCAAAGACCTGAGGAACTGCAGAAATGCTTTCCTCGTTTAGCCACCAAAACTCGGTGCGCTGCTTTTCTAAAGCCGTGCTAAAGCGGAGGAGCCCCGGAGGTTTATCGACGTACCCATCGCGGACGTCACGGTAGCTATGGTATAAAACCGGGATACCGTTCCTGTCTTGTATTAACCCTAACGAATCGATGTAAATGAATGCCTCTGGTGGAATAAAGCCGGACATGAGCGCACTCTCCATGTACATTTCATTGGGGTAATAAGCCCCGAATATCAGGCTGTTGTCGCTACTCATCGCCCTTGAAGCGTGCCTTCGAGTCACCTTAATTAGGAAATTGTCAATTCTATTCAACTGAGCCCCATTGTATAGAACCTCGTTGCGATAATATTTTATGTACTCGGAGTCCGGCGTTCGGTACAATCCTAAGCAGGATCGGAGACAACGCCTCTCAAACAGCCGTATCCTTTCCATGTAGGATGGTGATACATTGAACCACACGGGACAACCGTAAGCGATGATCGGCCTTATGAGGGCCATGTAGCACATGACTTTCACCCTTGAATCAAGTTGACTGCTATGAAACAATTTTCTGCCCTGGCCAGACAAGCATCCACATTTTTATTAAAATATAGAAACTTGTCAAGCCAGATGCCAAGGTATTTGACTTCACTTCTCACCGCCAACGGCCGTCCATGCTGTCCCATGATACAAAATTTTTTCCAGTTTTTTCTGGTATCGTAAGAAGCCCTCTGCACTGGGGTCCTGAACAGAATTGTTTCGGTTTTTTGGAAATTGATCCTCAATTTCCAATCATCGCATATATCCCTTAATGTGATCGAAGTCACGTTGCAAAAGTGTGTTGATGACCTCGATTTTCGGACCTGATCTGTACGCCACTAGATCATCTGCGTACGCTATAGCGTGACTGAGAGAACCTACAAGATCACTTGTATAAATGTTAAACAATATCGGAGAGTTCACCGCCCACTCTTGTAAACCGTTTTTAATTTCAAAGACTTTACTCGAAGTTACGTTGCCACATTTAACAACGAACTTCTGTCCCATAAGCGTTTCATAAATCATATATAGCATGGGTTTACGCATGCCCAGTCTGGTCAGCTTGTAGAAAAGCCCCTCTAACCATACGGTGTCGAAGGCCTTCTCAAAGTCAACCAGACAGGCCCCTATGCACTGTTTTTTTAGACTTATTCCATTGAATGTCGGACACTAGTTTCGATGCGGCATTAATGGTGTCATGCCTCGCTCGAAAACCAAACTGATTTTCCGGAATAATTTTGTTTTCCTCGACCCACTTAAGCAGAGCCCTATTGACTATTTTCTCAAATACCTTGCTTACATTCGGCAGAAGGCTTATTGACCGAAGATTAGCTGGGTTTGTTTTGTCCTTGCCCTTTTTGGGGATAGGATGTACCACCGCCGTTTTCCAGTGCACCGGATAATGTGCATTATTCAGTGCATTGTTAAACAGCGAGGTGAAAATATAGACTGCTTCCACTGGCTGGTGTCTCAATACGACGTTTGGGACATCGTCCTCTCCCGCCGACTTTTTATTTTTCAGTGATACGAAGATGTCCAGGAGTTCATCTTTTTGAACGAACAGCATCGTGCTATTGGCGACTATGCCATTTGAAGGGTTTTCGTCATTGAATACGGTAAAACCGTTATTCTCAGATCGCCAAGCTTGGAGTTCGGTACGTAGATAAAAGTGATTCAGAAAGGCTCTCTCCTCAATATCGCGATTTGGGCGAACAGGACTGTTTACCGTATACACGGTCTCGAAGATAGCGCCTATCGAATTCGCCTTCTCTTGAGGATCTTCGATCGTGAAAAATCCGTCGTTCGAGTCAACACTTTCCGGATTTATACCAAGATCCGTGAGCGTCTGTCTGTTCTCTGTCGTTTGGGAAATTCGGACCCATGGAATGTCATTATGATCTTTTCGCCTGAATATTTTATTTATTTGCGGGAAGATATTCGGGCTATTGGTTTTTTTAGCCTGAATTTTCTTGCCCCAGTACAAACTTACAGATTTTTTGTAATTTTCCGAGACAATGACTTCAACCTCCGAATCTCCGGGTCTTGTCTGTCAGTAAATTGTCTACGCAGCCGTTTAAGCCTGGAGACCAGTATGCTTTTGTGTTTGTGGAGTGCATCGATTGTTGGCGTTAAAGCTTACACTTTTGACTTACATGTTAATAATCTATTGGTTTGGTTGGATTTTTTATCAAAGAACAAACTTTCAAACGAACTTCTCAAAAAAAAAAACATTTGTTGTCCATGGTAAGTGGAATCCAAAGATGGTGTACTCAATTGAGGACACTGGCCAAAACTGTGCTAAATATTTTTTTTTTTCGGATTATTATTATTAGAAAAATAAAATTTTCAACAATTGATTGCACCAGCTTTTATGGTAGGCGCTATCCAAACCTCTGCATGGCTGTTGATGATACCCCAGATGATGAAAAGGATATAGACGTAGTAGTGATTCCGCCGGATGTTGATATCCAAACCGACGAAGAGGATATATGTGAGGATGAGTTGTTTGATTCCCATATTCCTGTTGACATTCCTGGAGCGGTAGAGATTGAAGTCAACGATGGGTTTGAAAGCGAAGACGACTTTACACTTGCTCATGTAAGGGAAGAATTTTTAGCCAGTGGTGAGTCACAAAATAATGCTCCAAAATGGTCAAATCATGTGGTTTATACTACTGAAATTAATGAAACGTTTTGTTATTTGGACAATTTGGCCAAATTTAAAGAACAGTTGGAATTGAAAGACGAAATTCAAATTTTTGAACATTTTTTCGATGATGATGTGATGAATATAATTGTAGAGCAAAGCCAAATATACGCACCAGGGATGGAAAATGCCATTTTCGATTTGTACTGAAAACTGTTGTAATATTGTACTGAAATGGAGCCAATTGTATTGAAAACAATTTTTCGTATAAAAAAAGAGAATTCAAATTTTTTTATTTTCAAAAACATAGCAAAAAATTAATTAACAAAACAATAACATAAATAAACACAAACTATTGACTTCATAACAACAAAACTATACGTATACCTACCTACAAAAAAAATGTTTATAAATTATTCTATTAGCTCTTCAGGCTTAATATTATCATTTTGCACATTGGTATTCAAAATATTGCCCTGTACTTGAAACTCATGACAGGATGAGTTTCTAATCAAATTTTTAGTTTCTATTAAAGCCGAGCAAGTTTCGACTTGAAGTCGGTTTCGACATTTGGATTTTAATAATGTTTGGTAAGAAAAAATCCTTTCGCCATTTGCTGATGAGTGTGGAATAGAAAGGACGGCTTGAGCAATTCTATAAATATTATAAAACATCAGCTCATTACACTCGTTTTTAATTAAATTAACTGCAGCCCAAAATTCTGAAATTGAATAATTTTTCAATTTTTGAATTTTTTCGAAGTCGGCAAGTGCTCTATATTCATAGTTAATTTTTTGAATATTCGTTTTTCGTTAGGAAAAATTTAAAAACAAATGTCAATATTGAATTAAATTTTTACAACTCCTTCTGGTGTAAAATATTCCATTGAATTTAGAAAGGGATTTTGAATATTGATTCTTTTCCTTATGTCTTCCAAAGAGTTAATATACATTTTTTTTACGTTTTCTTTAAAATTTAAGACTTCTTGATTATTTAAATTGTTTTCTAAGGAAAAAGTTTCTGCTAAATCGCCGCAGTATACATTTTCCAGAGAAATATTATTCTCTTTTAAATCAGCCTGAAATATGTCGTGCTCGTCGATAAATTTTTTTAACATAAAATTCCTGCAAAGTTGCTTGAATAACGTTTTAACTCTAGGAATAATTATATGGATTCTTGCATCTTCCGACTGCATTTCTAAATTTAATTTGTTGATCATGTCCAAGACATATGAAAGGAAATAAGAATAAAGTTTTGTTATGCTATTGAGATAAGTGGATATAAAATTTAATTTTTCTTTTGTATTATGGGTTTCAAAGTCAGCCAAATTAAAATAATGTTGAAGCGCGTCCCATTGTTCGATTATTCGATCAATTGCAGCGTATTTAAGAAAGATATATATAAGTTACGACATCATAGTAGTTTGTGTCTAATATTCAGTATTAATTTAAGAAACTTTTGTTATACCTGACGGGAAAGCCATCGCGTTGCGTTATAGCTAAGAATAACGTGAAGCTCTGTTCCAAAATATTCTTGAAATTTTTTAAAATCTTGCCTCCTTGAAGCGCTGCTGCAAAAATGATGGCATATTGCTCGAATTATACTGTCGATTGTAGCTGGGAGTTCAACAGATGCAGCTTTTGAAGACAAGTTTAAATTATGACAGATGCAACCATTAACAATGAGACTAGGGACAACTTCTTTAATTTTGGGTTGAACGCCATTAAGCCTTCCCATCATGACTGAGCAGTTGTCAGCTGTAAATACCAACATGTTTTTGAATGGTATGCATTTTTCCTCAAAAATTTTTTGTATTGCATTGCAAATGCCTAAAGCCGACCCGTCTTCTATTTCTGTAAGCGCGAGAAACATATCTTGGCATTTAACATTAAATATTCTTATCACAATAGCTAGATTCTTGCAAATAGTAGAATCAGTACTTTCATCAACTACTACTGAAAAATACTGGCGATTAGCAATGCTGGAAATAATTTTGGAGTTCTCTGACATTGTCAAATTTCTTATAATTTTGTTTCCCTTGTGCCGATTAACTAACATCTTATGTATGATTTCTGAATCGTTGATGTTTTTTTAAGTAAAAGATTGAGGTGGTCAAGAACGGAAAATGGTCGCGAAAAGTAGAATCCAGTCAACGTAAATTAATTTTATTTTTTATTTTTGGAACAATACAGATACAGAGAAAGATAAATTGTATCGAATTAAGGCGAAATGTACTTTTGTACTCAAGCAAACTCATTTGTATCGAATTCGATACAATTGTATCGACTTTTCCATCCCTGATACGCACTCGACAAAAACTGCCACACATTCCAATTTACGAAAGAAGACTTGAAAAAGTTTGTTGGTATAATGCTTTTTTCTGGATACCACACGTTGCCTCAAGAATCATTGTACTGGTGCCTAGACGAAGATCCTAGATGCCCATTGCTAGCTAATGCCATGTCCCGAAATCGCTTCAAAGAAATTAAGCGCTTCCTTCATCTGGCCAACAATTCTTCTCTGGATAGATCTGATAAAATGGCTAAGGTTCGACCTTTGATGAAAGTCATTTGTAATAATTATCAAAAAATGGAACTTTTTTCAGGATAAACTGTCAATTGATGTGGCGATGGTTAAATACTTTGGTCATCACTCCGCAAAGCAATTATACGTGGAAAGCCTGTTCGTTTTGGATACAAGGAGTGGATGCTTTGCAGTAGTGATGGATATTGCTATAATTTCGATTTATATTGTGGTGCCAAAAATGTCATTGTAACGAATAAGTGCTTACCTCTCGGATCGCGTGTGGTACTCGATTTGCTGGATGCAGTAAGAACGCCAAGTGATCACAGCGTATTTTTTGATAATTATTTCACCAGCCATGACCTCATGACAACTTTACGTAAAAAAGGATTTCGCGCAACAGGTACGGTTAGGGACAATAGAACAAAAAAATGTCCACTCAAATCCTTGAAGACGATAATGAAGGCCAACCGTGGTTACTTCCATCACAAATTCGATAGAAACAATAACATCTTGTTCGCGCGTTGGCAGGATAACGCTGTTGTTACCATTGCAACTAATTATGACACCTTGGAACCACTGGGTAAAGTCAAAAGATGGTCAACAACCCAAAAACAAAAAGTAGTCATTCCTCAGCCAAAACCATTGGTTGCTTACAACAAGGGCATGGGTGGGGTCGACCTTCATGACCAATTCGTAAACAATTACCGAATAAAAATAAAGGGTAAGAAATGGTGGTGGCCATTGTTTACACATATGATCAACTCAATGGTGGTGAATGCTTGGCGACTCCATTGTTTGAAAACCAATGAAAATCGCAATCTGCTTTCCTTTGTACGGACCATAGCAAGGACTTATTTACGTTCAGGGCCCTACAGTAAAAGTGCAAAAAACCAAATGTTCCGAAATCTTTGGTTCGCAGTAAAGGGGGGCATTTCCCCAAAAAAATACAAAAGCAGTTACGATGCAGAATATGTCACAGCAGAGTTCGATGGATATGCGATAAATGCCAAATTACTCTTTGCATCGAAAAAGAATGCTTTATAATATTTCACAATTCACAATAACAATTTGCACACATCTGGCCAGTGTACTCATTTGAGTACACCACTCTAAAACCCAAAGTTGAAAAAAAAAGTTTTAACTTTGTTTTTTTGTCTTATATTTAAAAGGTTTTTTTAATTTTCTTAATTTAAAAAGGAGTTGGTATCTAATGGGATAAGCTAAAATGCTATCGGACTTAGAATGACAGTTATTAGACTCATACATATGCATGGTGTTATACTATTTTAGAATTTCTGAAATCCACATCCAGATCTGAGATCTGAGATCCATTCCTAACAACTTTAGACGCTATCCTGCATCTAGTGCTATTACAATCTTTGACAAGTTGACCACAGCTTGGCCAGTTGTAACACTAAGATCATCATCAGTATGCAAACCCTTCCAAATAGCCAACAAAAATTCTAAATCATCTAAATATTATCACTTACCAGTTAATATTATCACTGACTGATCCCAGTTTCGATTGTAATAATCAGACCATTCCCATTCCCAATTGACAAGAATGGGAGTCCGACTAAGTTGAAAATGACAAACCAGTTTCGATTGTGATTTCCGGACTATTCCCGGTTGACAAGAATAGGAGTCAGACTAAGCTGGCAATGACAACTCGGTTCACATCCACACGGATGGGTCCAAATCAAGATGTATTGTGGATGTAGGCGTTTTTCCTTCCTAACCATTGAAAAACAAAAAACAAGGAGACCCTGTAAACTGCGCCAACTTCAGAGGCATAAGTCTCCTCAACATCGCCTACAAGATCCTATCTGCCATAATATGTGAACGCCTAAGACCGTTTACCAACAACCTGATCGGCCCTTATCAGTGTGTTTTTAGGCTAGGAAAGTCCACAACCGATCAAATTTTCACACTTCGGCAGATCCTGGAAAAAAACCAAAGATGATTAAATCGATAACCACCACCTATTTATCGATTTCAAAACCGCATACGACAGCATTTATAGAGACGAACTATACAGAGCCATATCTAGTTTTGGTATACCGCCCACACTCGTCCGTTTGTGTAGGATGACGATGGAGAATTTTCGCTGCTCCATCAGGGTCGGAAACGACCTCACCGACACATTCGATACCAAAAAAGGATTTATGCAAGTCGATGCGCTGTCATGTGACTTTTTCAATCTGTTTCTTGAGAGGATTGTGCAAAACTCAAGAGCCAACACCAGAGGCACAATTTTCCAAAAATCTGTACAACTACTAGCATACGCCGACGATTTTGACATCATTGGTAGGACCCAACGTGATGTCATAGCACCGTTTGCTAGTATAGAGAAGCAAGCGGCAAAAATGGGTTCAGCATTAAATGAGGGCAAGTCTAAGTATATGCTGTCAACATGAAAGTACACACAACATCGACGAGTTAGACAGAACGTCACCATTGACAGATATAACTTTGAGATAGTACGTGTGACTTTATCTATCTCGGCTCTGCTATTAACTCTTACAACAACATCTCGTCAGAAATTAAACGAAGAATTACTCTTGCCAACCTCTATTGCTTCGGGCTAAGAAGGCAATTTAGTAGTAAAGCCCTAAATCGAACTACTAAGGAGATCCTATATAAGACCCTAATCATCCCAGTCCTGCTCTACGGCGCTGAAGCATGGAATGTCTCAAAAGCGGATGAAGAAATCCTTGGTCGATTTGAGAGGAAAATTCTTCGAAAAATCTTCGGTCCCGTTTGCGTCGACAGGCTGTGGAGACGAAAATTCAACCAAGAACTATACAAGCTGTACAGCGGCATACCCCTGGTCAAAAAACTGCGGATTGGGCGTTTAAGATAACTAGGACTTGTATAACTAATGGACACCAATTCTCCGGCTCGTAGAGTCTTTGATTCCCAGCCAGACGTCGGACGCAGTAGAGGAAGACCTCGCCTTAAGTGGCGCGCACAAGTTGAAACCGACCTCAGCCAACTTGGAGTGTGCAACTGGAGGCAGCTAGCTAAGGACCGGGCTAATTATAGAGGCATGTTGGTTGAGGCCCAGGTTCATTCCGGACTGTAGTGCCACTTGAGTAAGTAAGTAAGTAACCATTGAAGCTTTTTCAAGATGGAATTCATGGCAATTAAAGAAGCCTTAACCTGGCTGATGTGTCACGTGATATCTACAATAGAACCTTTGTTTTATCTGTATTACATCAATTTTGAATTCTGCCTTATTTTTACGGTTTGGCAGAGCATATTAACATTCATCATGAGCTTGCCAGGATTTCCATCATACCCGACACTCTACCGCATATGGATACTGTTTAGGTCAAGTCGTACAACATTTCAATTATCCTGGCAATACCGTCGTAATTTTAATCAAAACCACCCTCTTTGTGTAATGAAGGCCGTGGTTACGACCAACGCTAATAAGCGTTGAGGCTAGAGTGCTATTAAATCTAATGTGTGGATGATCAATAAGGTCGTTGCATATAACGCTTTTTGCTTTGGACCTATTCCGCTCTAGTTCCCGCTTGCAATAAATGAAAAATAATTTGGTCTTACCAGCTTGAAATAGCATGAACAATAGTCAACTGCGCGGATTAAATCGGACTGAGTGAGAAGATCCTATATCCATACCATTCTCGATGTCATCGCGTCAAGCTGCCCAGATTGGACTTGTGTATCTTCAACAATATTTATTGCAGGAGACGAATGACCCAGCAAATAATTAACATAAGCAACATGGGCTTCATGAAAAGGTCTTGTTGATTCACATATGCAAGCGAACATCATTTCATCAGGTATCAAAACGGTAAAATGATATCATAAACAGCCTGAAGTAGATAAAAAAAATTATGATCTCTACTTGAAATTCTTGGTCTTTTATAATATTTGCATTGTGGTATATGGTCGATCTGCCAAGCTGGAAGCCTTACCTGTAACATGCCGATTAGTGTTGTGCAAAAAGTCTCCAGACGTCCACTTATCACGTAAAATATGATCTTTCACTCATCGGACATGTTATCATTCAAAGCTCAAAATCTCTTGCTCTACATTTGCATCTTCTTCTCACCGAACGTTGTAAAGTGTTGAATTTGGCCGCAATCAAAAAGTTTTTTTCAGGCGATGTTTGCACCTTCGGGCAAAATTTATTTTTGGCTGCGTTTCTTAAACACGCTTTCGACGCCTCTACAATTAGCCCGGTCCTTTTCTAACTGCCTACAGTGCCCAACTCCAAGTTTGTTGAACTCGAACTCTGCTTGTGCGTGCCACTTAAGGCGAGGTCTTCACTACTGCGTTCGAAGTCGGGCTGGGAATCGAAGACTCTGCGAGCCGGAGACTTCTAGCTTAGTCGATTGAGCCATGTCTGTCTGTCTGTCCGTCCTTCTGTAACTGGTAACTGGTTTTAGGGATTTAAATATTGAGCTAGGATAATAAAATTTGGTACATGTGATCCTTATACATGCTGTTCTAACAAGTGTAAAAACTTTTAAAATCCGCCTACTGCCACGCCCACGCTTAACATTTTGAAAAAGAGCCTGAACAACATATCTACACAATTCCAATATCTATATTTAGTCTCAACAAAGTTTTTCCACGTGTTTCTGTAAAATTTTAAATATATCGAAAAAAAAATGATGCAAAGTAATTGATTTTGGTAATATAAACATTTTTTCCATATAATCTTTTTACCCACGCCCACTTTTTGGAGGCGTTTTCATACAAAAACCATTTGTATACCCTACGCCAACCATATGCAGGAGAAGAACAATATTTTAGGTCGAACCATACAAGATTTTGTTAAACTGTCTGAACAATATGTTGCGACAATTTCAATTTAAATATTTCTTTGCCATAAAACCCACATTTAAGGGATATTAATTTTAAGGATGGGATGGGATAGGGTATAAAACGATGCACTCAGTGGATTGTAGCCTTCTCATATTTTTTTTCTAATCGAATAAAACACTCAAATTTGCATCAGATATTCAAAATTTTTGTTGTAATCGATAAATAGGGTTTGCCATTTACGTTTTAAAGAAAACTTCATGTAAATGTTGTCCGTGGCTCCGTTTCAAATGGTCCATTCGGAAGGTCTAATTTTGCGTCACTTTTTCGAGCATTTCGGCCTGTATTCCACGACCTACGCGTGTTATGCTATCCTGTAAAGCTTCAATCGTGCTCGGCTTGTCCACAGAGACTAACGATTTTACATAACCCCACAAGAAATAATCAAGAGGCGTTAAATCGCATGATCTTGGTTGGTCATTTCGAGAGATAAGCTGCTCACCACACAAATTCATCAACATTTCCATTGTATCACGAGCTGTGTGGCATGTGGCAACGTCTTGATGAAACCACAACTGGGGCAAAGAAAAAGTCGCGTATTATGGCTCGATATCGTTCGCCGCGGACGGTAACGTTTCTTCCACGGTTTTCTTTGAAGAAAAATGGACCGATGATGCCACCAGCTCATAAACCACACCAAACTGTCGCTTTTTCGGGATAAATCAGTAGTTCTTGGTGGCTGTTCATCACTCCAGATGCGACATTTTTGCTTATTTACGTTCCGTTGAACAAAATTTTTCGATAAAACAGCGGATTTTCATGGAGGTGTTCCAAGTCCGATTCACCAAAAATTGGACGTTGTGGTAGGTCATTCGGTTTCAATTCTTGCACAAGTTGAATTTTTTAGGTTTTCAAAACCAAATCTACACGTAAAATTTTCCATGTGGTTGAGTAACACATGCCCCATTGCTGAGAACGGCGACGAATTGACATTTCACGATCTTCATTAACATTGGACGCTAGGACTGCAACATTCTCTTCGGTACGCACTGTACGCATGCGAGTCGATGGTTAAATGTCCAACAAAGTAAACTTGCTGCGAAATTTGGTGATAACAGTATGAATCGATGATTCACTAGATCGATTATGACGACCATAATATTGTCGTAACAAACGGTGCACATTCTTCACAGAGCACGAATTTTGATCATAAATTTCGATAATTTGCAATCGTCGCTCATTTGTAAGTCTTTCCATGATTAAATGGCAGAACATACGGAAAATTGTTCACTTTGCCAGATGACGTTTGGACGCCAGTACTAACCATTGCTGCCAACCTGAAAAAACTTAGCTTTTGAAAAATCGCCAAAAATTTGATTATAGATAGCGATATTTCCTTTTATTGATACTTAGAGGTGTTTTAAAGTTAAACAACCTCTAAAATTGCTGTTAAACTAAGTATAAAATAAATAAACCAACAAATTAAAAAATAATCTTAGAGTCCCTAACTAAAATTCACGTTTCTAAATCCGATTACGTTCGCTTCTACAACGCAATTAGCAAACATTCAATTAATTGCCTTACATAACGCAACAACTTCTAATGCACAACCTTTTGCAAAGCCTCATACAAATGCATACAAAAATAATGTAAGCCCAGGTGTTGACTACTTACACATAAGTCCTACAACAATGAGTAGCAAGACCTATGATTCTAAGACAGCGCGTCACCAACTCATCAAGTTCTCCATCACCTCATGCATAAGTTATACCTAATTGGTGATAGAATCAGCCAGCCACTCATCGCGTGCACAGAACCAATTCAATTAATTTTCAAGCACCCAAGCCCTAAAACCACCGGATAATAGTTGCCCAACATAATGAGTCGCATTATATAACTCCATCGGTGTCCCACCCTCTTAATAGATTTATACAAAACCAAAATCGGTAGCTCCAAAATGCACGCTTTAATTGGCTCAGCCCCGGCCGTAAATGAATGCTCAAACAAAGCCACGCACCGGCTGGCGGTCGCATCTATCCGAAAAACCACACAATTTCTCGCCTCAGATACAGAATACAATACCACAACATATTCAGCCACAGATATTCATTTCGGCCCAGTTAATGCGGTTTGAGTTCGCAGCCGAGGTTCGATGTTGCCAGTGATCGTCGTCGATCATACAACGATGTACGGATGGGGGTACATTTGCGGACCTCGATGGTAGATCGTTTTGGTTTTTTGGGGACAGCTATAAACTGAGACTTGCTAGTCGCAGCGATCAGTTGGTAAAAGTTCATCGTTCCATTGGGATTACTACCTTGCGAATAGTGTTGGATACTAATTAAAGGATAAAAAGATACTTGTGGTGATTGCGTGTTTTTCTCGATAGTGGTGTATTTGTTTGGTAGAAATAACTTAACTGAAAACGAAAGGTAGGAATTGTGAATTTTGTTTTTATTGTATCTTTGAATTTTCACCTAAATCTGGGCCAATTATTACACAAAAAAAAAAAAAAAAACATTTTAAAGAACAAGAACACTAAAAGATAAACAAAAATCGTGATCGGAATTCTGAAAATCCATTGCCAAGTAAACAAACAGTGTCCGTGTGTGTGTGTTACTGTGATCAAAAATCTTCTCACCATCGACTCATGTGAACTGCATAAATGGTACAGGTGCCAACTGCCAAGTGCCAAGTATGCCAACGCCATAACACCTCGACAATAGTGTCACTTCTTGGCAAACACATCACAGGCAGATACAGCACAATACAGATACGTTGACTTTCTTTCGTGGAATACCAAGTTACACGGCCTGCGGCTGGTAGACTACGGCCACTGGTACTCACTTTGAATGGATAATGAAACGAGATGACAAGTGATCTCTTCGTGGGGGCTATGCAATCAAAAGATTTCTAATCGTCTACACAGCGAGGCCAAGACAGAAGCGATTATCTGTATCTTTTGATGTGCGGTTGTCATCCTTAGCGGTATTTGACCCGGATTCTGTCAGCTAGCTAGAGCGCGCGCACAAAAAAAAGTGCATTCCACTTGGTCCGTCAACTGCCATTTGTGCCGATTTTCAAATCTCCCGCGAGCATGATCGTTACCATGGTTGATGTCCCAGTAACACCAAACGACCTAGTCGCATCAATATTTCATTATCCACATGCCATCCATGGTACGCAGACGCACCATCGTGGTATCTATAGAAAACAACAATCTAATGGAGCAACTTGTGTGTGCGGTACGTGACCACCTCCTTCAACACGATCACTGAAAGAATGTAAATAAATGTATCTGAGGATGATGGTGTGCAGTTGTATGTATCGCCTCTTGCCAGACCACTCTCTCGATTGATAGTGAAAACTTTTCCTCCTCGGGCTGAAGTCAGATCGCTTTGATTTCGTGCCACTTGCTGGGGCAGATCGCAACGACAAAACAGAATTTCGCGCGTCCAAAAATAATGCGAAAACTTGTTAAACAAAATATTCATGTATAAGGAAAACCTTGGAAGTATTTTTTTTTTTTTTTTGTAATCATCAAGACGACACACGGGTAAAGTGAAATCGATATTTAATTGGTGATTGGTGATTTTGTGTGTTTGCATTACCAGTTCTTCAGGTGTTTCTCCTTTAGATACTTTACGAGCATTTTTTCGTCATCATCATCATCATCGGTACCGTGCTGTGTAGTCTCACTACATGAAGATACAGAATTGCCTTTTGCTGTTGTTAAGGCCAGTTTGTGATTGGAAGATTGATAAGTACGTTAACTCAAGTTGTTTGCACACTTTGTGTTAATTGTTTGTTTAATTGAAGTTGTAAATTGCAGAGAAAGAGCGAAACAATTAACAATCGAAAGAAAGCACATACTTACTCTGTCAAAGTGGATGTGTGTGTTTGTTTTTTTTTTTTCAAAATTAGCTTGCAATGAATTGACGAATGGTATTCACAGGAAATGGATGTGGTTTAATGGGACTGAAGAGGTTAGATGCTTGATGGGTTAATTTCTGTTAGGTGGACTTGCTTCCAGCGTTATTTGTCAAAGAGGTAAATGAAAGTATCTCTCTAAAAGTAAATCCTGTCGTGTGATATATGAGAGGCTGGACACTATGGAAGGAAATGTTTATAAGAACAGGTCATCTCCGAGAAATAGCTCCGGTCCTAACGTATTTTTAAAAAATGAATCCTTTCATATGAATATATATGAGGTATATATTGCCCATACATGACATCAAACCGAAATTCCTTATTCATTTGTGTATGCAAAATTATATTTTTGCAACCATAAACGAGACTTAAAATTCAACTCCAATTCTGAACGAATAATTTTAGGAGCTTTCAACACAGGTTTTTACTCTCAAAATATGCAACATTTTGTTAGGTGTTCTTAAATTCGGGGGTAAAGTCTCGCACTAGTCTTACGCACTAACCACTAGGCCGCTGGAAACATAAGAAAAATCATAAGCCTTCAAGGCCACTAGATTTCTTATTCCAAAAAAGGTGCGTTTCTGTTATTTTGACATATTTTTGGCGCAACAGCCTCGCTATTACCCAGGGTCGAGCTTTTTCCGCATAACCATTCATATGCGCATGTTTACTTCTTGCAGTATGGCGGGACCTCCCGTTCCCGACTTCAAACGGCTAAGTTGAGATCAGCTATTCTTGACATTTGATTCTAGTCAGATGATTTGAGATTTGATTTGTTAAATCATCTCGAGAAGAAGGTCCGAGAAAAATCATTTAGGTGGTAATGGTTGCGAATCAAAGTCAGACCTTCTGCGTGGCAGTTCATCGCACTATCGATCGAACCACTGAGCGAGGTGGAATCAAAACTTAATGTGATTACGTAAATTTTTAAAATATGAGTCCTTTTATCAAAATATAGATAGATATATACTAATAAGACAAAAATCCTTTTCTGATAAGTTTCCTATATAG
Source organism: Rhingia rostrata (assembly GCA_949824845.1). Lineage (NCBI taxonomy): Eukaryota > Metazoa > Arthropoda > Insecta > Diptera > Syrphidae > Rhingia > Rhingia rostrata. The sequence continues at coordinate 19,761,325 of OX463755.1, read as the reverse complement.
TTTTCCTTCATCGTACTTGTGATCTCTACAGTCATCTTAAGTTTTCATGATTAATATAATAAAAAAAATATAAAACTGGTTCGTTAGTACCCACAGTCTAGCTTTCTTACAACCATTCATGTGTGCGTGTCCTGCACGATGACAGAACCTCCTGTTTTATGCCAAATCCGAACGGCTTAATTGATATAAGCTATTCTAGACAATTAATACTACAAGGTGTCCGGCGGGAAGGCATACTACTTTGTTTGTTTATAATGTTTGATAAGAGAATGGATCTTATATTGGAAAATGTTTTGTTTAATTTTGGCAATTATGTATGGAATACAATATCCGGTAAATGTCCGCCTCTGTTAGTCTCACAAATGCGAGCCCTTTTGAGCACATTTTTCATTCCATTCGCACACATTTCACCTGGTATTTCATTAATTTCATCACGAACATTTTGTTTCAAGCGTTTCTGGTTTGTTTGCATAAACGTTGCTTTTCAGATATCTGCACAAAAAGAAGTCCGGAGCAGTCAAATCAGGCGACCGTGGAGGCCAATCAACATCACCATTTCTTGAAATAACTTGTTGTGGAAAGAGGTCTCGCAGTAATTCCATTGTAATCCTGGCTGTATGCGATGTGGCGCCGTCTTGTTGATACCACATGTTAATCAAGCCCAAAACATGCAGTTGTGGCGTTAAAAAGTTTTCAATCATATCATGATATCGCTCCCCATTCACAGTTACCGTTACGCTGTTTTTATTTTCAACGAAGTAAGGTCCAATGATTCCTCCTGACCAAATTGCACACCAGACTGTTACTTTTTAATGGATGCAAAGGTGACTGATGAACAATTTGAGGGTTTTCCATTGCCCCGAACCGGCTGTTCTGTTTATTCACATATCCATTCAAATGAAAAAGTGCCTCGTCACTCATTCTGCCCTAGCGAGGTATCCGTCGGAGCGGACAATTTTCCGCAACGCACTTCGTCGGAGGTTTAAATTCCATTCGAGGTCATCGTAACAAAAATCACTTCACTACAATTCGTAAATAATTTCCGCGAAACATTCGTGTCGGACGAAATCGGAGAGAAAATTGCACTTATCTGTCAAAAATTGCACGAAAAATGCACCTTAACGCACTTTAACGCAATTCGGCGGGATGCGTTACAAAATGTCGGAGAAATATTCCGAAAAGATTTTCAAAAGAATACCTCGATGCTGAAATCCTCCAAATCGTACAAAATCGGAGAATTTTCCGCTCCGACGGAAACCTCGCTAGGGCTGAATATGATTTTTTCCATGAAAATCGGGGTTCTCATTGGCTAGCTGTAGCGTCCTATTGACGTATGTATGGCGGCGTTAGTGGTCTTGTGGAAGAAGCTCTTGTGTCAACTGAATCTTAAATGGAAACAAATGCAAATCCTTGTGCAAAATTGTGTCCAAAGTTGTTCTTTCAATACCAAGCTCCTGAGCACGGCGTCGAATTGAGGTTGATGGATTGTTTTGAAAACTTCCTTGAGCAGCAGTAATATTTTCAGCCGATCTTGCAATACGTTGTGGTCCATGCTTGAGCCTATCACGTACAGACCCTCTTTCTTCGAAATTATTCACTGCACAATAAATAGTGCGTTTTGTCGGCACGTTGTTTCTCCCAAAAATTTCACGTAACTTTCTCATCCTCACAGTAATCGATGATTGATTTTGATGAAATGTTTGAACGAATAAAACACGTTGGTTTATCGAATATTTTTTCATAATAATATTGCCACGTGTCTACTTTACGACTGCCAAATATGAACTGTCAAGACTAATGTTTACCAAAATGGCGGCAAAACAAAGTAGTATACCTTCCCGGTGGGTAATAGAACTACATGGAACAATATATAGCCGTTTCAGACGAAGGGGAAATTTCGTCAATCGTATGCTTCGGCTATGCTGTTGTTCATCTGAAAACTAACTTACATGCTAGACAAAACTTCATGAAAAACTAGCCTACTTATCAAATACGTAACTAGCTTACTTGCTCTATGCGGGCGGCAACCAAGACAAGTTTTCTTAACCAAGAAAAGTTAGAACATAAGAGATGCGCACTCTATGTAGGTCTATACTCTTTAATAATACTCGGATGATTTATCAGATCATCACAAGAGAGAGCCCAGTGAAAAATCATTTAGGTGTTGCTCCGGCTGGGAATCAAACCCAGACCTTCAGCGCGGAAGTTCATCGCACTAACCATCGCGCTACTGAGCGCTTCATGATTTATATCATACACACTTAAAATTCAGAACATTCAGTCTGTCGAAAAAGTTGGCACTAAAATGTGAGTTTTAATTGTTCTGAGTCCTCGCAAAACCCAAGCGCGCTTGGCGAATCATCCATGCGTTAATGGCGAATCAATATTTTAAACCATTCTCCATACTTTTCCATATCACAACCATCGACCTTTAGAGCGTCCCTTTTTTTCGACGTTTCGACATCAACAAGTATCGAAAAAACTACCGATAGCAGAACAATTCAGCACCTAGCTCAGTAACATGATGGTATTTTTGGATTTGTGTGTTCTAAAAATTTGTTACCTCTCCCATTGCAAATGATGACGACTTATTGTTGTATGTTTTCCAGGATCAACCGTCGATCCCGAACTTTCTCTCAACTTTCTCTTACAAAGACAAAGATATTGTTTTCGTGAACATTTTCGACCTCGAGATTTTGATTGATTTTAACATTACGATGATAGCGGAACCCAAAAAAGTGGTTTTTGGAAATCCGTCCGTCGGTTCAGCGTCTCTCCAGCCTAAACGCCTTGACTGATTTTTTTTTTAATTAGTTCTTGTGTTCACAATTTCATCTCTTCATGCTCGAGGCTAGTGCCACTCATGTTTTCAGATCTTAATCCAAATAGCTCTGTCGCGAGCAGTTATATTAACATAAAAGCTGCTAGGACTCATAGTTTTAACCCATATACCGAATGCAAGTCCACAGACGCTCTTTCACATTTGCAGGCCAATTTTAAGACGCACAACATTTTTTGGTTAGAGTGGTCCATAACAAAATGTCCTTTTCGGCCATAAGAGGTCAATACGATGAAAGTTGCCAGCGTTACTCCTATTTAGCCAAGTCTTGAACCAAATTAATTTTTTTCGTAAATATGTTAAGGTCGTCCGCGCTAACGTTGTTCAAATCGTTATGATCGCTGTAGAAACACTTGCCCAGGTGGCCTTTTCTGAAGAAAACGATCGGCCTTACTAACGTTGTTCAAATCATTTAGATCGCTGTAGAAGCAAATACCTAGGTGGCCTTTTCTGAAGAAACCTAACTTCGTTCAGTCATGGTTTATTATTTCTTTCCACTCCTCGTCGCTGAAGATCCTGCTGAATTACCCACTTAGATCTGTTCGTCTTCAGTCAAATGAGTCGAGATGTGTCATTGTAGGCAAGGTGTCACCACCTGCGGTTAGTCGTAGAAAACACTTATTTCTGTTTTCGTAGATTTAAGACATACATTGACGCATTGACGTAGTCTAGTCTTCTATTGAGAATTTAAGAGGGTTGTCTTGTCAGTTGATCTGCTGCGCAGTTTCCTGGAATGTCAGAGTGTCACGGAACTCAATATTGTATGACGTTGCTCTGTTCTCGTTTAGAGATTCTGTTACTACCCTAGATTTTAGGGTGTTGGACACTCAATCATATTATGGTATCTCCCCATATTCGTTAGTGATATCTTTAACTTGGATGGCTCTCTGCAGTGATTAGTGGGATTGAATGAGCGACTAGATATTATCAAAGAGTTTATAACTACATAGAGTGCGCATATCATACAACGAATATTTTCTATGTGGGGTACTGATATTGATACCCCAGTGTTCACATTGCTACCCCAGCATCAAACAACAGCCTTGGCGACGCATACGATCTACGAAATTTCCCATACGCACTTACCGCCCGCGTCTGAAACGGCTACAAAATTTGTAGCGGTGATGCGTACTCTATGTAGTTCTACACTCTTTGATGTTATTTATTAGATCAAAGGCTATATTACTCGACGAAACAGCGATTTACAAGAGTAATTCTCCGTTTGATGTCTTACGAGATATCACCCAAAGTTGTATCTGTCGATGCTGATGTTCTGTCTAATTCCTCGGTGTTGTATGTCCTTTCGTAATGATTTTGTTGATTACCTATGAGATATCATTGTCAGAGTCCAAAGTAGAGTTAAGGCAGGCAAACTTTCTTATTAACTCCAGACTGTAACGGTCTATTATGATGTTCTGTCCAACTCATCGATGTTGTGTACTTGGTCTTGCCCTCGTTTACTGCTAAATCCACTTTAACGACTTCATTCTGTGTATTCGCAAACGCGGCGGTAACCTCTGATTTCGATATCGTCTACGAATGCTAGTTCTCTCACAGATTAATGAAAGATTCTGCTGCTGGTGATTGATAATGGGAGAACAATAAATACGTGTTAAGGGGATTACTAGGTTAGATTAGGTTATAGTAGATGGACGCAATGAGCGGCACATCTACGACACGTAGATCTGTCGACTTTCCTGGTATTCATATGCCTAACTGAACCATTCCGAGCTCCCTATAAAGCGGAGGAGGTTTCTGACATTAATGTTAGCCAGCTCACCCTGATTGTCAAAAAAAGTTGTCTCCTAGATGGTGTTTACTTTTGTTAGAGAGAGTTGGACAAGAGCAATAGAATGTGGTAACAGAAATCCTCCTCTTCCTCGTCCAAGCAGCTTCTACAGAAAACATTTTTCAATAGGCCTAGTCTTTAGGTCTGGATAGTGTCTGTAAGGACTTCGATAATGTTACTGATATTTGATCTGTTCAGCATTATCGAGTAGAGAGGGCGCTTTTGGTTGATAATGCTGAACAGATTAAACATCAGTACCATGATCGTTGACTTTCCGGTTAAAGTTTTACAGATGCGCCTGAATATTTGACAAGTAGTGCTATTTTCACATCTGCGAGCTGCTATCTTGATTGCATCCAATTTGATTTACATGAAACGAGGGACATAACTAACATTTCTACTTGCGGTGGAATATCAATTGTGGTACGCTCTCTGGCAAACTCCTCCGCCTTACAGTTTCCTGGTATGTCTCTGTTACCCAGTACCCGGAGGAGAGGAATGGTAAAGTGCTCTGCCATCTCATCAAGAGATTGTCGACATTCGTGAGCTGATGATGTAGGCTGAGGGGGATTACTTGCTTTTTAATTTATATGCGATCACGCATATACAACATCAGGAAGATAAAAATTTTGCTTTTCTTGGTATCATATATTCCCAATCCCTCTTCGCTTTCGTCTCTCAAGCTAAGTTGCATCTTCTGAGTAATTACGACAAGCATAAAACTCGTAATAAAATGGACACTTAAGCCTTGTTTGCCCAAACACTGCAAGTCTCCGTGCATCCATCTAATTGCATATATCTACATTTGTCTAATGCACCTGTAACGACTTCCTCAGTGGACTCAAAGCAGCAAGCAAGTTCAGTGTCAATATTGGTTTTCTTCCCTCCCTCTATCTGTTCTCCTATGCCAAATGCAAGTTGCAAGCAACCACTTAATTCAGCTCATAATCGTCAACCACTAACACAGAAATTATTCGCTTTTCATTGCAACACGCTCCGTTTTTATTTAGCTGGCCATTGATTAGGCCAACTCCGCAATTGGGAATTGTATCTGCAATTTTCTCCACTCCTTATCTAGCGTAACATTGAAAAGCCAACTGGACACGAGTGTGTGCGACTTTTCTATCCGGATCACGTTTAAATTCAGATCCCCTACCTGGCGAGTCTTCTTTTGTTTGTGCTGGCAACATGTCACTGGCCCACTACCAAGTGGGAAGGTGTGTCTCGGTCACTTTGCTAATAAATTAGGTGAGAAATCCGTTTCTTCTCGGTTTACCACCAGTGCTCATATCTATTTATAGTGGTGTGCATTTCCCGAAGACGGGCAGACCATCTTACCTTGACAAACGAATTCCACGCTCGATGGTATGTCGGCTTTGAGCTTAGTTTAGCTGAGGTATGCATGACAGATACTTCCTTGGAAACGCGCTAGTTACATTTTTAATTGCTCGTCACATTTCTTTTTCGTCAGAGCTTTGCCTGGCTTCTCAGGCGTATACGTACCATTTTTTTTTTGTGATTTTAATTGGTTCATTTCTGTTAGCCCACTAAGGCTAACCGGCTTTGAACAATACGTGTGTTATATACGTTCTGGATGGCTTGCCAAACGATTATTAATGTCATCGAGTTGTCTTTCCGTTTATGCCTCTGCAAAGTGCTATAATCAAGAAGCAATTCCTCGTACTGTGGTTATGGTAGCGAATGATGGCTGATTGTCATGCGATCTCCATCTGTCGGGACTTGTGCAACTCTCTTGCATTGTATTTGTAAAATCTGTCTTTTGGTAGATATGCTTGGAACGAAGTATCCGGACATTTCTTATTCTTTAGAGTTTCTATGTCAAAATCGTTAATGTCTTGTGTGGAGGTTGATTTAAGGCAGTTGTGTCGGTACTTACCTATCGCTTGGCTGGTTGTTGTCGCAATGTAGTGTAATTATTATTATTTGGCATTTTTATAACGAACCGCAGAAGATTCTTTCGCAAAGCGTGCTAAATTTCGAAATTCATAATGTCATAGTGTATGGCATATCGGTGGGAAGTAGCATATGGTTTAAGGGTTACATAATGTGGTTTTAATGTTTTTTTTTTATTAATTTTTAATGCGTGCTTTTATATTTATTAACATGGGAATAGGTATGCTAATGCTTTAATTCTCTTTTTAACTTTTACCCCACTTTCCCGTTCTCCTTCTATTATTTTCAGAACAACTCTTGTTCCAAGATGGTTCGCAAGAAATAGTGACCTTGCAATTTTTCTCATGTTTAACCTAGGGTGGAATTAGCAAAGTTAATTTGTCAAAAGTGACAGTCACAATCGATTCCGTCGTTTTATGTAAAATAATCTGACCAATGAGAATCACATTTGTTGTGACGTTTACTAGTGACAGCATAAAGCTACCACGAGTAAGGTGGCACCTGTTACAATCACCTTGAATAGAACGACTTTGATGATTGTAATTATCTCTTATCATAAATCACCGATGCCATACGCCGGCTTAAATCAAGTCAGGAGCTAATAAGCACTCGACGTGGTTTTCATTGCAACTATTTAATTATAAAAGTATAGATGAGATCTGTCTTATGCAGTTGTACATCAAATAGTTAACGATCCGATTTTATACAATCCGACGAGAGATATTTTAATCGGTGTTTTCGCGGACCTGCATATGTACACAAATACAGAAACAATTTTTTGGTGCAACAGGCGTGTTAGTAACCTTACTTACTTACTTAAGTGATGCTGCAGCCCGGAATGAACCTGGGCCTCAACCAACATGCCTCTCCAATTAGTCCGGTCCTTGGATAAATGCATCCAGTTGCGCACTCTAAATTGTTCGAGGTCGGTTTCCACTTGTGCGATCCACTTAAGTCCGACGTCTGGCTGCGAATCGAAGACTCTGCGAGCCGAAGTATTGGTGTCCAATTGTTCCCTAGCCATCTTAAACGTCCAATGCGTTTTTTTTTTAACAAGGGGCATGACGCTGCACAGCTCGTGTAGTTCATGGTTGAATCTTCGTCTCCATAGCCCGTCAACGCAAACGGGACCGAAGACTTTTCAAAGAATTTTCCTCTCCAATCGACCAAGGATTTGTACATCCATTTTTGATACGCTCCACGCCGTAGAGCAGGACTAGGATAGTCAGGGTCTTATACAGAATCTCCTAAGTAGCAGTTCAAGTGAGGGCTTTACTACTGAATTGCCTTCATAGCCCGAAGAAACAGAGGTTGGCAAGAGTAATTCTTCGTTTAATTTTTGACGAGATGTAGTTGTCAGAGTTAATAGCGAAGCCGGGATAGACAAAGTCCCGTACTACCTCAATGTTATATCTGACAAAAGTAACATTTTGTCGATAATGTGTGTCCTTTCGTGTTGACATCGTATACTTAGTCTTGCCCTCATTTACTCCTAAACCAAATTTGCCGCTGCCTTCTCTATACTAGCAAAAGTGGCTATGAAGTGACGTTGAGTACTCCCAATTATGTCAATATCGTCGACGTATGCTAGTAGTTGCACCGATTTTTGGAAAACTGTGCCTCTCGTGTTAGCTTCGGAGTTTTGCACAAACCTCTCAAGAACTAAATTAAAGAATTCACACGACAGCACATCGCTTTGTCTAAATTCTTTTTTGTTATTGAATGTGTCGGTGAGGTTGTTTACGACCCTGAAGGAGCAACGAAAATTCTCCATCGTCGTCCTACAGAAACCGCCGACTTTGGGCGGTATACCAAAACTAGACATGGCTCTGTATAGTTCGTATCTATAAATGCTATCGTATGCGGCTTGCAAATTGTTGAATATGTGGTCGGTATTGATTTGGACTTCTTGGGTTTTTTTTTTCAAAATCTGCCGAAGTGTAAAATTTGATCGTTTGTGGACTTTCCTGGGTTGTGGGTAAACGGTTTCAGGCGTTCACATATTACGGCAGATAGGATCTCTTGTAGGCGATGTTGAGAAAACTTATGCCCCTCTAGTTGACGCAGTTCAGACGGTTTCCTTTTTTGTGGATCGGGCAAACGATGCTGAGGTTCCATTCTTCAAACCAACATTCATCCGACAAGATTTGGTTTATGAGTTGGTGGTTGTTATTTACCAAGTCATCTCCGCCGGCTTTATAAAGCTCAGCGGGAAGGCCGTCATTTCCCGCAACCTTTTTTAACCTTGAGTTTAGATATTGCTATCCTCATTTCATTCAGGTTAGGTGGTTGGCGGGTTTCGCTGTTGTTGCGAATATTGAATGGTTCGTTCGTCCTTGTCGTTCACGCTGCCAACGGATTTTTACTAATGCAGTTCTCCAGCGATTTAAGTTTGAATATTGAAATTCAATCGAGATTTTTATAATTGTATGCAATGCCGGAGAACACTTTTCCCCCGATGATACTCGTAAAAATTTTCGGGGAACGATATCAATCCAGTCGAAACGTCAACAATTTTGCCATTCCCAAGCGATAGCAGTTATATTTCCTTCGTAATAACCTTCTCCTTGCAATTACAAACAACTGACAAAAAATTTAGTTCAATCGACCCAGCCATTCTGAACTGACGAAATACGTTGCATTTTGACACCGTTATCATCCGGGCCTTAGATGTTGTGCTAGATTGATGAAATTTTATGTATGGACTCTCTATCACACGTAGCAGAACAAGTGTACAAAATTTTCAAAATCCGCTAACTGCCACGACCACTTTTAAGAAAATCGTTATTTTTTTGGCCAAACGGTAAGGAATTTTGATAAAGTGCTTGAACAACGTAATATGTAGTCAATCCCAATATCTATATTTCGTACTTTTTTTTGCTACTCCCACTTTCTGGGGGCGTTTTCTGTAAAAAAATGTTTTTCGTTCATATAATGTGACAAAGCAATTTTCTGTATTTCATCGCCATAAAGCCCACATCTTGGGGATATTAATTTTAAGGATTATTCGATCAGCGGATTGTAGACTTCTCATATGTTTCTTATTCTTATTTTCTTCACATAAGTAATTTTATTTCTTATATACATGTTCGCATATTAGAACAACTCGGATATAAGAAACATTAGTACAAATTCACAGAAAAATCCCTGCCAAACTGCACCATTTTCAAGTTAGACTTCCTTGAAGGAAGTAAATAACTTCGCACAAAAACATAAATACAATTTTTAAAGCACACGCCATTATTTTTGTGTTTGTTTTGTCAAATGTCATTCTCTGCACCCAAAATGAAATGGCTACAATCTTCCCTATGCAAGTTTTTCAGGTTGGCAGCACTGATTAGTAATAGCGTCTAAACGTCATCTGTCAAAGTGAAAGCTTTCAATATACTCTGCCATTTCATTAGGGAAAGACTTACAAACGCGAAACGACTGCAAATTGTTAAGATCTATTATCGAAATTCGTGCTCTGTGAAAAATGTGCCGTTTGTTTCGACGATATTATGACAAACGATATCGAGCCACTATACGCGACTTTTTTTTTTGTTGCCCCAGTTGGCTGAGTTGAACTTGGTTGACATGTGCTTTCGTCAAGATGGTGCCACATGCCACACAGCTCGTGAAACAATGGAAATGTTGTTGAATTTGGTGAGCAGCTTATCTCTCGAAATGGCCCTGTGAGTTGGCCGTTAAGATCATGCGATTTAACGATTCTTGGTTATTTCTTGTGGGGTTATGTAAAGTCGTTAGTCTGTGTGGACAAGCCGAACACGATTGAAGCCTTACAGGATAACATAACTCTCGTAATTCGTGGAATACAGGTGGAAATGCTCGAAAAAGTGACTCAAAGTTGGACCTTCCGAATGGACCATTTGAAACGGAGCCACGGACAACATTTGTATGAAGTTGTCTTGAAAACATAAATGGCAAAGGCCTATTTATCGACTGCAATAAAAAGTTTGAATATTTGATGCAAATTTGAGTGTTTTATTCGATTTAAAAAAAAACTACGCTTAAAAATTTATCCGTTACTAATATTTTAATGACCTGGAAGTTAGTCCAAGCTAGTTCGATTAAATTCTTCATTCATGAATGCAAATAATCCACTCATTGCAAGTATGACATATACGAATACACCCATCAAGGCTGACGTTTAAATAAAATGTATCTCCCTTTAACGCTCTTTAAACTAGGAAACCATTTTGAAAAAAAAAACGTAAATGGCTGACATGACCACAGTTTACATGAACTCATCTTCACTGAATGTCACATGTTGACTTAGTTGTGCATTCAAATGACATTTAAAATTGGCCAAGTCAAATGTCAAGACTACATGTGTCTTCAATGCAATTGTCGTAGTTCGAGTTCGATTTGCAATCAAATAGTGCTCCTCGATGTTGCTTGTTTTAAGTGCTAATGCAATATCACAAATATATCGCAAATTATTCCACGAATTTAGTCAACATCAGCATATGCGCGGTTCAGTTCATGTCTTTAAAGAAACTCACGATCGCATTATATTTCAACAAATCACCCACGATGCAATATGCTTATGAATTATCTAAATACCTTTACACGTGACATGCAAACAAAAAATTCCAGCTCAAGTGTCCCCCAAGGAGGTATACTATGTAATTGCAGTCCTAAAAGTGGCTTCTTAAAATTGGCACGTGACACGGACACAGCCACAGACACAGACTTAAACCGTTGATGTAACCATCTTGTATAACAATAGCAAGCATGAAGCATAATTGGTTTTCCATTACCACTAAGTCAGGCATACTCGTACGAGCGAACACCATTACCTACGTGATCGCAAAAGTGACTTTAGTCACATTGCAACTACTCAAAGTACTCGCAGGCTGAATATTAAATTAAGTGCTCATCATCGGAACTGCGTCAGCAATTTGTCAAAAAATAGAAGGCCCAGCTAATCATTTTGGATAATTACCCCCATCGAGGTGCATTGCCAGGTAATTACCCAACAGAAATTCGTTCCAGAAACGAGCACGAAGCCAAGTCTTCGTGTGAAGATACTTTTTTTGCACATCTGTCGGATGAAGGATAAGATTATGTGATGCGAATGCAATGAAAGGCCCGACTGCCTGGCAAAGTGAAAGGAAACACCGCACTCTTGGTCGTATATGTGTGTGCTCTTGCATAAGAGTTAATCACGATGAGCGCAGGACGTCGAATTGTGTATACCGTCGCGTCGAGTATACACCATCGAGTACCGCCGTGCACCGATCGAGTTAATTTCAAGAATTCAGTTTGCAATTTGTTGCGGACACGTAACGCCGGCTTTGTATAGGGAAATGGAAAAACCTTCACCCAAGATGGTTGGTTAACCGAAATAGAAAAAAAAAAAGACGAACCCGACTCAACACCACCTGCATGTTGTATTTCCGCTAGCACTGAGAGAGGTACTCGTATCATCCACAGGCTGACGAATCATTTAATTAAGCAATTATCATCCAAGTGCTACTCTAATCCCAACGCATGTAACACTGGGTTTAATTTTTGGCATGTGTAAGCCTCCACCACTAAAGTAATAGTCATGGCGGTGAGCCTACAAGCACTTTCTCCACACGATTAATAATCAACATGGTGGTGCAACCTGTCATACATATTTGCATTTTACAAGGGTTAACGTGAATCCATCCGCATTGGTGCCGGAAAAGTGTGTGCACACCTTCCTCAAAAATGATAGAAGCGTTGGAAATGTCCGGATGATGAATGCGTGACGAATGAGCCATACATTGCATAGAAACGTGCAAGCCTATGTTTGGTTTGGATCTTCTCTTTTGTTCTGGTGGATGGTTGTGATGATGTAATCTTCTCTATAGATACTTTTCATCACTGTTTTGATTTGCAGCTATTTCTATGGGGTATCGGTTGATCGATTTTGTATTGCAAATAGATTCTACTATTGAGATAAACAGAGGTTTCACTTGTGCGGTAGTTGGTTGGGCTTTATTGTTTGATTGTCTTGCAGAACAATGGACAATTGCACATGTGAACGAGAGTGTCTATGATGGCATTTTGCAATGTAGTTAGTGGGGTTATGATGGACAACGCCTTTATGACATTGAGTGGAATTCTTTGGAATTATATTGTTGCGTCTTTCTTTTCCATTTCGATTGGGCTGGTTGTTATCGGAAGCTAGGGCAGATGATTGCATGCTATGTATGGCATGACTATTTCATTACTCGTCAGTTAACTCGCACGAAAAGGTCGACAGTAATGTTTGACTTTATTGTATTGTACTCGCAAAGCTATTGGTTTTAATTACTGGGTTTTATCTATTAGTATAAGTAACAGTAGGTGCAGTGGTCTAGTGGTGCAATGTGGTGGACTTCTTAGTATGAGATCTTTAGTTCAAGTCCGCAATGCCTAACCCCTTGCAAAAGTCTAACAAGTATGCAACTGTCATGAGAAGCAATTGCCATTCTGAATTGGTGTTAAAGGGTTGGTCATCCTTTTTTGTCCAAAATAAAAAAAATATAAGTCAAGGTTGACAGATGATAGGTTTGAGAAGCTTCTCAGCATTTCTCTGTATAGAAAACGCCCGCCCCAAAATGACTTGTATTTCGATGATCTGTTACGCATTTGACATATGATTTGAATAAATTTGTAGGTTGGAAAAGAGATTATAAGATAACACACCTTATCAGATGGAACAACAAAGAACTGACATAAAATTCTGACGGAGCAGCAAGAATAATCCATCGTCATGGATCTGTATAGATCGTCATTATAAATGCCTTCGTATGCGGCTTTGAAAACCATGAATAGGTGGTGGGTGTTGAATTATACTTCTTCGGTTTTTTACCAAACTGTGAAAATTTGATCGATTGTGGACTTTCCTAGCCTAAAACCACACTGATAAGGGCCGATCGGGTTGTTATTAAACTGTTTCAGGCGTTCATATATTACGGCAGATAGGATCTTGTAGGCGATGTTGAGGAGACTTTTGCCCCTGTAGTTGGCGCAGTCCAGACGGTTCCTTTTTTTTGGATCGGGCAAACGATGCTGTGGTTATATTCTTCAGGCATACTTTCTTCCGACCAGATTCAGTTTATGAGTTGGTGGATGTTACTTACCAAGTCATCTCCACCGGCTTTAGAATGCTCAGCGGGAAGGCCGTCATTTCCGGCAGCCATGTTAAGCTTCAGTTTAGATGTTGCTACCCTCACTTCACTCAGGTTGGGTGGTTGGCAGTTTTCGGTGTAGCTGCCAATATTGAATGATTCGTTCTGCCTGACAGCGAAAAGTTGTTCGTCATCGCCGTTTAACAGTCTGCAGAAGTGGTTCTTCCATATCCTCATAATCGGATGTGTCTGAACTACGGTATTTCCTTGTTCCTCTCGACAGGATTCTGTTCGAGCCTTGTATCCTTGGCTTTGACGTTTTACACTTTGGTAAAACTTGCGAATATCGTTCCTGGAGTGGCACCTCTCTATATATTCGATCGCGCACCTTTTCTTGCTCTTTTTTTTCTTCTTTCTGAAAAGCCGATGTTCTTCCCTTCTTCTCTGCATATAGAGCTCAATGGCAGTTCTAATCTTCATCTGCAGCTTAGCCTTGTAGTCCTCGTTCCTTGCTGCGAGCATCTGTCGGCATTCCTCATCAAACCAGGGGTTTCTTGCTGGTGGGCCCGAGAAACCTAGCACATCAGTTGCTGCTAATCTAATGGCTTGTTGGAATCGTTGCCATTGTTCTTCGATGCTGGTGGTATTATGTTAATCGAGAGGTTAAGGGAAACGCGTTGCGCGAAGGCCTTGGCGGTCTCTTGCGATTGAAGTCTTTCGACATTAAATTTTTTCAAAGTATTTCTGGATTGTAGTGGTGTGTTGGATATCCGCATTTTTACATTGGCTTGAACAAGGTAGTGGTCCGAGTCGATGTTAGCTCCCCGGAATGTTCGGACATCCAAAATACTGGATGCTTGCCTCTTTTCTATCGCAATGTGATCAATTTGCATGAGTGTTTGTTGATCTTGAGACCGACATGTCCCCTTATGGATTTCGTGGTGAGTAAACCGTGTGCTGGCTATAGTGGCATTACGTTCCGTAGCGAAGTCAGGCTATGTTTATGTGTAGGCTATGTTTTCCGACAACACTGCTAAAGATGTCTTCTCTTCCTACCTTTGCGTTAAAATCTCCCAGCACGATGTTAACATCGTACTTCGTTAATCGCTCATACGTTTTGTCAAGGAGCTTGTAGAAGCAATCCTTAGCTATATCATCTTTTCCTCCGTTGGGGCATGAGCGCATATAAGGCTTATGTTGGTGAATTCGGCGTTGATGCGACACTGCGTTCGCTAATGTCTTGGAAACATAGGACTTCTTGCCGGATTATAACAAATCCGCATCTGAATAGTCGCTACTCACTATAACACGGTCCGTAGTAGATGTCACAGTTTTTCATCCTCTGTTTGCCTGGTCCATTCCATAATATTTCCTGGATGGCAGTAATGTCTGCTTTATAGCAGCTTAGGGCTTCCGCTGGTTGTTCGCTTGCACCTCTCTTGTTTAATGTTCTCACATTTCAGGTGCAGATACGAACTTCGTTGTCCATTATTCTTTTAGCAGGGTCGTCAAAAATAAAATCAGTACTTTCCGAGGCTATAGGTTGCTTCGTAACTAGAGGATTCTTTCCATGGGTGGTAGTTAACCCAAAGCACAACCCCCCACCTGGAGAGCCAGTTCAAATTTATAAGGTACCCTTAGGAAACGGGCCATCAGTATCCACTACGGGATTGAGCGCTGCCGTTGGCCCTCCTGTTCATCCGACACCTTCTCTGTTCAAGAGGCGCTGTAAGGTCGCCTACGAGCTCTATGCTTATAGCCATAGCAATGGGTAAAAAGGGCATGTCTGGTCATAAACTCAGATTCTCTCTTTATTTGTGGGTGGCCGCGGTGTAGTGGTATGGTTTTCGCCTGTTGAGTGGAAGGTTGCTCGTTCAATCCCAGCCAAAAACCACGTAACTTTTATTCAAAAGACATAAAACAAAAAGGTCGGTTGTTACACCTAAAAGCATGCACCATCTTGAAGTTTCGTTGAACTTAACAAACACAAGAAACAGTGATTCTGCGAAGTTAGTTCGGACACCACCCATGGAGTTAGTCTCCACTATATTGAAAATCGTTCCTATCACTCCCTTTCTTCCCCTTCTCAAACGATCGTACTGTGGTAAAACATTTAAAGGGTATTCATAATCCCTTGAGTGCGACAAATTATAACAAAAAAAGAAGGACCTCTTGTTTATAGCCGAATACGAATGACAAATTTGAGAAGCTTCTCATGACAATGTTTCTCTTGGATTTTTGCCAGACTTCGCAAGAAGTCAAGCAGTGCAAATAACTTAGGTGTTTCCACTTTCTGGACTTGAACCAGCTCTTAGTAGTCCAACGTACTAACCACTATGCTATTGCACTCACATAGTATTGGGGTAGACACAAAAAGTATGTAACTCTTTGTGTTTCGTAATTTACTGCCAATTTTAGACTTTATCAAGATGTTACCTGTGTAGTTACTTCCATCTTATCCTGTATCTTGAGGTTGACGAATTTCCATGATTTTCATTTTTTATATTTCATTTGTTTAAACCACGAGATACAGTTGTTGAAGTATGTTTCGAAATCCATGATCAAAAACTTCTGTCAAATAAAAATGAGCACAACTCGACGATCTAGATAGGGATAAAGTTTTACCATTAAACTCTTAAAAGTGCTGGGAAATAAGCTAACAGATGTAGCAAAAAAGTAAGGTTGGGCGTTCTCTAAAGCAATAACCAAAGCTATCGAAACTGTTTTCAATCTGAAGATAATGTACCGCGAACGTTACCTCACACTTCAACACACACACAGATTAGGTGTAACGATTTTAATGCATTTGCCATCAACTAGATGTCACCATATGGAACCGAGCTGCTGCGGTCACACTCGCCGGATATCTTAAGTTGAGAGTGGTGGATGCACGGAGCAAAAGACGGTACCGGTGGTGATGCTAGGGCGGCGGACCTGATCTCGCTCATAAATAATGGAATATAATCTCCCACCTCTGCCGCGTCCTGTGTGATACCCGAGAAGGAAGTCGATGGTATCCATACTCGAGAGTCATTTGGTCGTCGAAATGAAGGTGTGTTCCCCTAATAGCGGTGAAGTAGTGAAGCAGTGACGATCACCACGATGACGAAGTCCGCCGTTCGCTCGCTGCTGATTATGTTTTATGATTCCCGTAATGTTGTCCAATACAATGAGCTAGATGGCATTGATCACCACATAAGTCCTGATTTCACTGGCGATTGTCATGTTTGCTGTGATTTTCTCCCATCGATGCGTGCGGTTCGACTTCAGTGCGATCACTAATTGAATCCACGATCGCAATCCGTATCTATGATTGCATTCAACCTAGCACTCAGACGACATATGGTGTAGGCAATAAATGTCTCCTGCACGTCACAATTAAAATCCACAATCCCTTGGCGGGTCTCTGAAAAGCTTATGGGTATAAAAGGAATCTTGTAGGTATAGACAAACCACAATATGCTCGACTATAGTTCTATAAATCTGTAGTTAAACTTCCTCTACAGATGCTGTGATGGAAAAGACGTGTATGAGTGCAAGGACATTAATGCCTGATTTCACAGTGGGAGCTTAAGTCATTACTTATCCAAGCAAAACGCGGGGCTTAAGTTTGGGCTTCGGTTTTTCGGGTTTCACAGTCATTTAAAAAGTGTAGTTTAGCTAAGCCAAGTTTAACAAGTAATTGTGAATGGGTCGTGGGTAATTTATAACTTACGCACCTACAACTATTCAAGAAGCTAGAATATTCTGCGTATATTACGTACACAAATAACAGTTACTCCCAGAATTTAGTTCGGACATCACCCATGGAGAGAGTCTCTTCTACATCCAACACCAAGAAAACGTTGCTCTGATAAAAGTTAAGCCAACACTTAAGCCACCAAAATCAACACATAACTGGGGTTATCTCTTAAGCCGGCACTGTGAAACACAAATTTAGGTTAAACCGTGTTTTAAACTCCACGTGAAGCTTAGGCTCTCACTGTATAACCGGGCATAAAAGTTTTGTTTCCTATTTTACAGTATTGGATTTTTTTTTCTTTCTAAAATCGTAGAAAGTAAAGGCTTTTCGAACAAAGGCTCTAAGGCTTTAAGCATCAAAACTGAGTAACTCACCCCATCTAGGTCAAACTAAATAACAAAGCTTAGCCCTAGCAAAGAGTATTGAACTACATAGAGTACGCATCACAGCTAAAAAATTTTGTAGCCGTTTCAGACGGGGCGATAAGTACGAAAGGAAAAATTTCATAGATCGTATGCGTCGGCAAGGCTGTTGTTTGATGCTGGGGTAGCAATGTGAACACGGGGGTATCAATATCAGTACCCCACATAGAAAATTTTCGTTGTATGAGATGCGCACTCTATGTAGTTCTATACTCTTTGGCCATAATCAATTGAAACAAACTAGATCGTTATATCCTAACCTAAAATTACCGGATTCATGAATGGATACTTACTCATAATTTACAGTCCCACGTATTATAACAAAGTCAACTTGTTCCCAACAAAAAGGTCACTTTTGTGTTTTCTTTTTTGCCAACAATACTTCTACTCACATACATGCTGACCACAGTCCATTAAGTTCATTTTCCCTCAAAAATGATCGTTTATTTTTTTTTTCGGGCGACTAATCAACCAACCCATTGAACTTTGTCAATCACTAATCAAACTCGTCATGGTTGACAAAAAATGGGTAAGGTCACCGTCTATTCCAAATCACTATTAGTAAATCTCGAAAGTATATGTCCACTCAATTCTCTAAGCCCTCATTATCCGCTTAGTCATTTCAGAATATGTCGGTGCTGCGTACATTGGTGTTGCTGGCGATCGGTGCCACGATGACTTTGGCTCAACGTCGACTTGCTCTGCCTGATCCTCGAAGCTGTGCTAATCGTAAGGACTGGTTTTCTCAATACACTTGATTGCAATGAATTTATAACTTTTGTCATTTAGGTGTCCGTCATGCAACATATCGTGATGCTCGTGGTGTAGCACACTCGTACTTCTTCAGTTGGGAGCATGCGCCCACTCGCAGTCTCGAGGTGGATTGGTTGGATGCACGTAACATTTGCCGTCGTCATTGTATGGACGCTGTGTCACTGGAAACACCTCAAGAGAATGAATTCGTTAAGCAACGCATAGCCCGTGGAAATGTTCGTTACATTTGGACGTCGGGTCGCAAGTGCAACTTTGCCGGTTGTGATCGTCCCGATTTGCAGCCACCAAACGAGAACGGTTGGTTCTGGTCAGGTTCTGGAGCTAAAATTGGTGCCACCAGTCAAAGAAACACCGGAGATTGGTCTTCAACTGGAGGCTATAATCAACCACAACCAGACAATCGAGAAGCAGCACAGGGTAACGATGAGTCATGCCTGTCAATTTTGAATAACTTCTACAATGACGGCCTGAAGTGGCATGATGTTGCTTGCCATCACTTGAAGCCATTTGTCTGTGAGGATTCTGAGGAATTGTTGAACTTTGTCCGCTCGCGTAATCCAGCAGTACGTCTTTAAATTTTTCCGATGTTGGCTAATTTATTTTGTATGCGAGCTGTGTATGCCTATGCATAGAATGCAACAGGTGCAGCGAGAAGTGTGTGGAAATTCGTGGAAATTTATATTATATATAAATTCATACTTTTGTTTGTTCTATCATTCCATTAAAAAAAAAGTGAAATTATAAAAAAAAAAAAAACGTTAACCAATTGGCATTTTACAACATTTAAAAATTTGTTTTATATAAATTAAAAGTGAACAAAATTAACAGTATTTATGTATATTCAAAATTTTATGTTCGTCTTGAAACTGAAATGAAATTTATCTAGCGAGATATTAACGGATTTATTTATAAATTTTTTTTTGTTCTGTCTGTTCTTATAATATTCTCTGTTTTTATTATTTTTATGTTTTATGTAATAAATAGATTTATTAAAAATTAGTGACTGACTTTTAATGTTTAACATTTATTTTGATGGACGGTCTTGTGGAACATAGTGTATTTCATGCTGGCACCGCATATACACCTATTTTTGGGGTTCCAGTCATCGAGTTGTATATTTTATGATTCCAATACTTTCACCCTGCTATAGTTGCTAGGAAACCATATTTTGAGCCCAAATTCAAATGATTGGAGAGCTTTTTGTAAGCGTATATAAAAGAAGGTGCTTGCCGTAGAATATAGGACCTTTGGACCTTATTACGATTATCAGTGATCGACATTCGATATTTATCGATGGGCGATCATTGACTGTGAAGTTTGTCATTGTATATGACGCTGTGGTCAATAATATCGATTTCACAATCATTCGTTGGGGTTATGTTTTTCTGATCGTCTATGTATATTTCATGCAAAAACAATCGTTTGACGATACGTTAATGCAAATTATTCACAAAATATTGATAACATATGCAAAGAAGATCCAATTTAGAGTTTTCCAACAACAAAATGTAATTTGCAAAGACGAATTACTCTTTGGGAAATCTTCGGCTTGCTTTGGAGGACTATAAAGGTGGCCTCCAACTTAACAAGCTGTTAACTACCTAGATCTGGTTAAAACACCTCAGCATTGTGAATGCAAGATGGCTAGGTCATGTGAAGCGAAATAAATACTCACGCTAGTTGGTATAATATATAAGACCCTGATCATCCCAGTCTTGCTCTACGGCGCTGAAACATGGACCGTCTCAAAAGCGGATGAAGAAATCCTTGGTCGATTTGAGAGGAAAATTATTTGAAAAATCTTTGGTCCCGTTTGCGTTGACGGCCTATGGAGACGAAGATTCAACCAACAACTATACGAGCTGTACAGCGACATGCCGCTACTCAAAAAACTCCGCATTTGACGTTTAAGGTGGTTAGGACATGTACAACGAAAGGACACTATTACTCCGGCTCGCAGAGTCTTTGATTCGCAGCCAGACGTAGGGCGCAGTAGAGGAATACCTCGCCTTAAGTAGCGCGCACAAGTAGAAACCGACCTCAACCAACTTAGAGTGCGCAACTGGAGGCAGTTAGTTAAGGACCGGGCTAATTGGAGAGGTATTTTGGTTGAGGCCCAGGCTCATTCCGGACTGTAGCGCCACTTAAGGAAGGAATGATCAATCAACAGAAATTGTGCAACTAATTCTATCAAGGAAATGAATGGTGCAACTGTAGGCCTCATTCTTGGCTTCGAGCATCTGTTGTTGTTCTACATCAAACCTGGTGATTATATTACTTGAACCAGATAATCCTTTGTAGGTCTTCGTTTATAGAGCAGATTTGTTTGAATCACTGCTGGTGCGCATCAGCAGCAATAATAGGCGTGTCGTTTGACACGCCTCAATGGCCGTAAATGCTTCTACAGCGGCACGGTGAGAGCGACCAATGATGTCGATGTCGTCATACCCTAGTAGCTGGAAGCATTTGTTGAAGATCATATGCAAAACCAAAAAATATTAATGTGAAGCTGAAATAAATTGGGTGAGAAAATTGATACTGCTGCGTTTATAGAGAATCTATCTGAGGAAAAGCGATCTACAAATACTCGCAAAGATCTTTCTTTAAGAAAATGTTCCATCCAGCCCCACAGTAGATGTGGACATTCGTATGCTGTCAATTTCGATAGCAAAAACCTGTGCGAAACTCGATCGAAAATCTTGTACGCATCCAGGAAATATCTCTCGACTATCCACGATTTTCCATAGCCTATGTCCGTAGATGGGTTACATAAATTTGATCGGTTGTGGACTTTCCTGGCCCAAAACACCCTGATAAGGGCAGATCAGGTTGTTGATAAACGGTTTCAGGCGTTCACATATTACGGCAGATAGGATCTTGAAGGCGATGTTGGGGAGACTTATGTCTCTGTAATTGGCGATGTTCAGAGGGTCTTCTTTTTTGTGGATCGGGCAAACGATGGTGAGGTTCCATTCTTCAGGTATAATTTCATCCGACCAGATTTGGCTTATGAGTTAGTTGATGTTCCCAAAGATTATAAAGTTATACAGATGACGCACTGCATAGAAGAAAACTTGTTCTATGGCGGGTCGTGCCTGCACAGCCCGTCATATGTTTTGATCTCGTTTCTCAAGCGAGCCAAAGCTTCTGTTTTTTTCTTCTTAATGTGTATGTATGACTTTATGATCTTTGATGTTACTTACCAAGTCATCTCCGCCCTCATTTCAAGACTCAGCGGTTAGGCCGTCATTTTCGGCATCGATATTAAGCTTGAGTTTAGATATTGCTATGCTCACTTCATTTAGGTCGGTTGGTTTGCAGTTTTCGTTGTCGTTGCCAATGTTGAATGATTCGTTCTACCTGACAACGGAATGTTGTTCGTCATCGCCGTTTAACAGTCTGCAGAAGTGGTTCTTCCATATCTTCAGCATCGATTGTGTCTCAACTACGGTATTTCCATGTTCATCTCGACAGGATTCTGTTCGTGCCTCGTATCCTTGGCTTTGACGTTTTACACTTTGGTAAAACTTGCGAACATCTTTCCTGGAGTGGCGCCTCTCTATATCCTCGATCGCGCGCTTTCCTTGCTCTTTTTTCTTCTTTATAAAAAGCCGGTGTTCTTCCCTTCTTCTCTGCCTTTAGAGCTCAACGGCAGCTCTCGTCTTCACCTGCAGCTTAGCCTTGTAGGCCTCGTTCCTGGCTGCGAGCATCTGTCGGCATTCCTCATCAAACCAGGGGTTTCTTGCTGGTTGGCGCGAGAAACCTAGCACATCAGTTGCTGCTAATCTAATGGCTTGTTGGAATCGTTGCCATTGTTATTCGACATTCGATGCTGGTGGTATTATGTTAATCGAGAGGTTAAGGGATACGCGTTGCGCGAAGGCCTTGGTGGTCTCTTGCGATTGAAGTCTTTCGACATTAAATTTTTTCACTGGCTATAGTGGCATTTAGTTCCGTAGTGAAGTCAATTAGACTAAGTTCGTTGCCAGACGAACTAATATTGCTAATGATGTCTTCTCTTCCTACCTTTGGGTTTAAAATCTCCAGCACGACTTTAACTTCGTACTTTGGTAGTCGCTCATAGGTTTTGTCAAGGAGCTCGTAGAAGCAAGCATTAGCTATATCATCGTTTTCCTCCGTTGGGGCGTGACTGCATATAAGGCTTATGTTGGCGAATTTGGCCTTGGTGCGGATTGTTACAATGCGTTCGCTAATGTCTTAGAAACATTAGACTTCTTGCTTAACTCTGGCACTTAAAACAAATCCGCATCCGAATTGTCGCTGTTTCTGCTCACTATAACACGGTCCGTAGTAGATGTCACTGTTTTCCATCCTCTTTTTGCCTGGTCCATTCCATCGTATTTCCTGGATGGCAGTAAAGTCTGCCTTGTAGCAGTTTAGGGCTTCCGCTTGTTGTTCGCTTGCACCTCTCCTGTTTAATGTTCTCACATTCCAGGTGCAGATACGAACGTCGTTGTCCTTTTTTCGTTTAGCAGGGTTGTCAACAAAAAAAATCAGTCCTTTCCTGTTGGTTGATTCTTAGCATATATTTTATTAAATGTGTTAACCCAAAGCATACTGATGAAATAAATAAATATCACACAAACCAAGCCGCTTGATCTGAAGGGCTGACGTTATGAAAGAAAGCTTGTAAGAAAGAAATTTCCGAAATTCAAAGGGTGTATTTGTATAGTCCGTCCCATAAAAGAAGAAAGATCCCAACCTGCGCAGTAGCAATTTATTTAAGGGAAATTTGCTCTTTTAAGGTTTTTTGATCGCATGAAATTGTTAATGCTTTTCTGTACTTTATCTTTTTTGCAGCGATATTGGAAAACGTAATTGTTTTATTATTGATACGTGTTTTAACTATCATTGAGTTTCACCAATAAATTATTGTAGTAACTCATGAAAAAAGTTGCATGCACGAAGTAGAACATTACATTCAAGAGAATAAAGAAATAATGAAAAATATCAAAATTGACATAAAATAATGTAAAGCAAAGAAAATGAATATCAAAAAAAGATATTGTTTGAAAAAATAAATAGTTGAGATTTTATTTGGAGTTATAAATAGTGTTTTTTTTTTCATAAAAAGTTATTTGTTTTATAAATAGTGGATAATATTAATCGGAATCCGTTGTGTCGGCTTCAAAATCATCTCCATCAGATGAATCATCTGCTGGGTGTATAACAATTCTTTCAGTTATTCTATCCCATGCAATTTCTGCGCGATGATATTCATCTTCTGTGCGTATTGCTTTTTCACAAACAGAGTTCCAATTTTCCGGAGTTATTTTATTGAATTCTTCTTCCGCAATATTTTTGACATCGTCCAGTTTAAAAGTTGTATTTCTTGCTGCTACTCTGCTTTTTACTATTCCCCATATATTTTCTATAGGATTTAAGTCCGGATGATAAGGGGGTAACCGTAAGACTTCATGGCCTGCACTCCTAATGATGTCATCAATTTGAAGCTTTCGGGAGGACTTGTTTTGTTTTATTAACCCATATAGCTGTACTTTGCAGCTAGCTGGTTGGTGAGGTATTTTGTTTTCGGATAGCCATTTAATCATATCAGCCTTTAATG
Source organism: Rhingia rostrata (assembly GCA_949824845.1). Classification (NCBI taxonomy): domain Eukaryota; kingdom Metazoa; phylum Arthropoda; class Insecta; order Diptera; family Syrphidae; genus Rhingia; species Rhingia rostrata. The sequence continues at coordinate 19,737,170 of OX463755.1, read as the reverse complement.
ATGACGAGTTGGGGACAGTACCATCAATTTTATTGTGATATGTTGCATTGTCCATAACAATAACTGACGGTTCTTCTAAGTTACAAAGAACTTGTTCCCTTAACCATTTTGAAAAGTTTTCGTAGTTCATCTCATTATGGTAGTCACCAGTCTTGCTTCCAGATTTAAAAAGCAGTAGTCCATTTCTAACAAATCCTCCTTTTCCACCAGCATGAGCTATAATCAACCGTGATCCTTTGGAAATATTTGAATTTAAGCCGTCCAAGCTGCCATCTGTCCAAGTATTGGGTCGAGTATGTGTGCTATGAATATAACTTTCATCTATATAAATAATTGCGTAGCCTTTCTCTCGGAATTCTCGTACTTGGGCAATATACTCGTAGCGTTTAAGTTTTATATCCGTTCGGTCTCATAAAATTCTTCAGTTGTTCTCTGTTTTTTTTAAATCTGTATCCATTGTATTGTAAAACCCTGTGTAAAGATGATCGGCTCATGTTGATCTGCAAATCCGAAGCTATTATTTGTTATTATCACTTTTTCTTCTTAATGAAAATTTTGAATTATTCTTTTCATTACGCTGATGTCAAAGTTGTCCAGTCCGGTGACATAATGGTTGTGAGGTCCTTTTTTTTTGGACTTCTGACTGTACCGCTTCTTTCATACTCTTTAAAAATCCTCCATATTGAGCTTCTGGATACTCCTGTTATTTTGGATGCTTCATCAATAAATTTCCAGCTCTGAACTCTCAAATGTGTTTCGGAATTCTCCATCTCATGTTTTATAACGTTGATGATAACCGCTCGTGTTTGCTTGCTTATTGATTTTCCTTTGCCAATAGAATCCCTAATGGTGTTTTAAGATGTATTTTGGTTTACTGACAAGAAATGAATGCCTGCTAAATAAGCTAATACTTGCCTTTTTATATAAGTTTGGCATGTTTCCTGGCATTCGAAAACTTTCATACCTATGACGTTTTTTTTTTTTTCCTGGCATTTGTAAAATTTAATATGAGGTTTTTTTAAGTTATAATAGGTATAGTGTGGTAAAGGTCAAACAAGTCATAAAAGAAAAGAAAACAATTATAAAATCATGCAAAAACGCGTAAAAAATTTACTTTTTATTCACTTGAAAACATGGGTTTTCCAAAGTTGTATCCGGCAAGACGGGTCTATTTTAAGTGAGTAAAAAAACCCATCTTTTCTCAATTAACCTAAAAATCGACCTGTCTACCTGCATTCGTGCCCATTCACAAAGTATAATGGAAATTCCATTTTAACCCTTTTTAATAGTTGTTACTCAAAGCTCTGGCTTTTATTAATACATATTTGAGAAGTGCAACACCCAGCAAATTTCCCTTTTCTTTGGGGTGGGTAAAGTGTATCTATTGCATGCGCCAACGACGGTTCTGTGTGGACAATCAGTCATTCCTCGATCGTCGATCGAGAGAGATGTTTTCGCAAGCAGGGGTATGCTTGCTTTATGAAATGCGCACACATTTTTTTTAGCTGTAGTTTTTGTTGGAAAAGTAGTTTTGCTTTCTCTAAGAGAATAAAATCCCTGATGTGAAGAGACCTGCGCCAGATATTTTCAGGTACTTTGGGACGGGCTATATAGTCCGTACCAAAACAGTTGGCCAACGGTCGATTGCGCAGAGAGAGGATTTAAGAGAACAAAAATGACGCGAAAGAGATTTAATCACTAAGCGTTTTTGCCTGTAATTTACAATGCGTAACCCAACTTTACAGTGCTTAGAACTAAAATGCTGTTGAATATCTAAATAAACTTAATTTTTTATTATGAGGTCGACTTTTATACATTTCTACCTAGAAGTCCGATTGTATTTGAAAGGGTTCCCAACCCTTTTTATGGTTGAACATTTCGTGGTTTAGCGCTAGGTACCTGTATGGGTGGTGTGCTTGGTTAGCATTAATTTTATGATGTTTGATTTTACCTGTTTGACTTAAGTTTAAAAGCTTTACGACATGATTAGTGTTTGCATTTGGTTACCTGTAGGGGCAAGGAATAAATTTGTTGCCTGGTTTTTTACAGTTTTTTTTTAGATTTTTTTTTTTAGAGTTTTTTTTATTTCAAGATAACGCATATATATTATGGATTTCCTATTTGGAATTCACTTTCACGAAAACAAAAGCATTGCTAGGACATAAGTTTATTAAAATAAAATAAATTGTCATGGATCTTTCAAGAAAAGGAAAACCAATAGGAAGTCTAGGACGTAAGATCGTTGTTAGGATATATTACAAAAAAATTGAAGAAGCTAGAAATTTATGTATAGATAATCCCATCACATACGCAAATTCGCAGACAGAGGAGTTTACGGGAATTTCGGCCCGAACTTTATTTGGACGAGAGCTATATTCACAGCTCTCACACAAGGCCAAGGGCATGGACTGACGGCACCAGTCAAGGTTTAAAGGCGCCAATTTCAAAAGGCCAAAGGCTGATAATGGCGCATGCAGGTGGAGCGAAGGGCTTCGTGAATAATGCCTTGCTTTTGTTTAAATCTGGGTCGAAAACAGGAGATTATCACGATGAGATGAATTTTGAAAATTTCTCCAAATGGATGAAGGATCAAGTTTTAAATAACCTAGAGGAACCATCGGTTATTTTAATGGACAACGCATCATATCACAACAAATGGGAACACAAGCAAATCACTTCTGCTTCCGTTAAATCGGAGATGTTAGAATGGCTTTCCGTCAACAATATACCGCATTCTTCAAAAATTCTCAAAGTCGAACTTTATGACCTTATAAAGCGACATCGGACTAATCACCACCCCAAGCATAAGATTGACGATATGATTCACGGCGCGGGACACGAAGTACTACGATTGCCACCCTATCATCCAGATCTCAACCCTATTGAAAAGATCTGGGCAACAGTCAAGGGAAGAGTCGGAAGCCGAAATACAACGTTTAGATTATCGGATGTTCAGAAACTAGCTGAAGAAGAATTTTCAAAAATAACAGTTGAAGATTGGCGCAAAGTTTGTGAAAAAATTATAAGGACAGAGGAGGAATACTTTTCACACGAGCAGATGTGGGACACAATGTCGGATGCAATAATTATCAATCCAGGAGATGATTCTTCAACCGATTATGAAACTGACAGTTCTTCGAATTTAATTTAATATACATTAATATTAACTATTTCATATATAGGTAGCAAAATCAATAAATATTTTTATCTTAGTACTAAAACGTGTGTGTGTTTACTTCTTAATTCAAACCAAACCAAACCACCCATTTGGTATACTGGTGTTTTGTTTTGCTGCTCGCTGTAAATCTGTTTTATATTTGCAATTCATCGTCAATTTTATCTCGCTATAATTTACACTTTTAATCAAGGTTACAAATTTAAAAGTGGTGGGTAGTTCAATAAGTTTTAAAAACTGCATTTCTTAAAAAAAATTATTGAAGAATCAAGAACGTTCACCATTTTGTCTTTAACGAACCGTCCTCTTTTTTGTGACAGAAAATCGTGCCTATTGTTATTGGGTATAAAATCGTTTACGTTTCCAAAAAATTCCCAAATTGTAATTTTTTTATTAAATTTACCTACCTCGCCCAAATTCAATGATATAAACAAAAAAAATTTGGTGTGACACTGCAATTTACTTTACTTTGCGTGCCAATATCAGTACCTACATGATCAATATGCACGACACAATTAATAATGATCAACGAAAGCATAAAGAGCAAATAGGGTTTAAATCTAAAACCGTACACCTTCATACAGACACAGTCACACAATCAATTCATGTGCAATGTTTTGCTTAATCTATCCGACCGTGATCACATCATACTCCTACAAAGAACCGACAAGACAAAAAACGAAACAATATATTTTCCTCCAAGTAAAGTTGACATATAATGGTCTTATATTTTTCCTCCGCTCCTAATTTCAGTATAAAAGAAGGAAAATGAAGAAACCACCCTCAGTGAGATCGCGACAGCGATCTTGAACACAAGGCAGGGTATACGTCGTTTTTTATTATGGCTCCGCCCAATTTCGTCTCTTTATGCTTGTTTTTGCAATTTTAAGAGATTGTAAAACACATTTTAAGAGACCTGCGCAGTAGAATGGCCAACTGTTTTGGTACGCACTATACCTTGGTGATACAACGTTATCCAAAGTTCCGTGAGTATGATAAAAAAAAATAAACAAAGTGAATTTTTATTTTTATAAACATTTATTATCATCATCTATTAAATCCGTATATAAAGTTGAACTTCATTGTCATATAATCCACATATACTATAAAATTGTTTATATCGATAATTTATTATTTTTTATTTATCCAAATGAAAGATGCAAATCAATTTTATATTTTTTTTTTAAGAAGAAACACAACATTTACAAAAAAAACGTTAAGAAGAATTAATTCTATGTTTGTGTTTTGTTTCTTTTGATTTTCTGTTTTTTTTTTTCAATGGAATTCTATTGAGAAGCAACAAATTTGTTATTTTTGTACGTACAATTGTAATTTCTTTGAGAAACACAAAAAATTAAAGTTGTCATAGCCTTATATAATAAAAACGAAAAAATAAACTTATTTATGTACAAACTGCGGTTTAAAGAGGAGAAGATACAAAAAAACTCATCAACTATGAGGAGAAATAAACACGACTTATGTGACTAGTTAGTGTAACTATAAATATAATTTTTAATTTTCTTTTAAGGAAACAACGGAAGATAAATAGAATATTTTTTTTAGGTTGGACCACATCTCAGGCGGGCGTGCAAGGAAGTCATAAAGCAAAGTAATATACAAAAAAAAAATAAACAGAATTCCTTTAAATATCCACTTCTAATTTAATAAAAAAAAAACAGCAACTGTCTTAAATATCTACATAAATATTTTATGTTATTGATTATAAAATAAATTAATACACAATATCTGTATATATTAGAAAAACAAATAAGAAATACATTAAGTGCAACCATTTAAAGCTTTTACAAGAAATAAAATTACACAAGATATTTATTTTTGTTTAAAACAACAAAAAGAGAAGTAAAGAGAGGTGAATCTACGGACTAATCACGTAAATATCGTTTATAACGAAACTATTTTATTTTTGCTGTTATACTCTACGGTTCATGTCTATGATTTGAATACCTTTATACGGTTCTACACCATGGTTAATCTTGTGTCCAAACCATTTGCTTCGACTGTTCTACAACCGACTGTTTAACAGTTAAGACTACATACGATACAGATAAAGATACGCTTACGATATTTGGAGGATGTCGGGGGAGAATAGTTTGTGCGATGAATACTTTTTTTTTTGGAACTGGCAAGAGGATGTTGGGAGTTGTTTTGGTGATGATTGGATGGCGGTTCTATAATTTATCAAACGCTGTAAACCCAAAACCTATAAAAACAAAACGAAATTCAAAATCATGCAGTACAACACAATTTGGTTCTAATTTTATGAGGAATAAGTATAAAAGTTAATCACAATTCATGCGAATGGGGGATATGACGGGGAGAGGGGTGGTTAGTCTTTTGTTGTTAGTAGAGGACGCTTGTGCGAATTTTCTTTCAATCACTTGTTAGATTAAGTTGATAGCGTTTCAGTTTTTAAGCAGTACTTGAGTTATTAGCGGCGCCACTTATTGCATTGAATAAAGCCATGCTGTTGCGGTGTTGCGTATTGTCAAGCGGCGTAAATGACTCCTCGAGTAGCTCACTCAGGGCGGTACAGAGTTTCTGGTAGTTGTCCTTCAGGGATGAATGATATTCAACTTGGTCGTTGCTAATCATGCGGGCGTTCAACTGAAGAGCGGTATTGCAGACGCTTATAAAGTCCCTACAAGAATATGAAATGTTGATTATTAATCGAGTGATTGTGTTGAATCGGTGGTTATACAAACCTAAACACATCCTTTAAGTCCTCCACTCGATCGATTTGGAAATTATCGGCAATTTTCGGATCCAAGAATGCCGAGGCGTAAGCCAATGGACCAGCATTGACTGTGACTGCGACACTGCCTTGTAGACGTAGTTGAAGTTTCTTAACATCGGCTGGTGGTAGGATAACTTCCTCGAGTTCCGAGACTTTGGTTTGCATCTCATCGATGGCCACTTCAATGGGACTGAGCTCTATGATTTGGCGCTCCTTGATGGGGATTCGTTTCAGCACGTAGGGGAATGAATAGATAGCTGAAAATAAAAAGTTTTAATGGGTCGAACAGGTTAAGTATTGGAAAGGGGTTGAGGGGAATTTACCCAAGGCACCCAAGACACATTTTAGAAGAGACAATTCGAAACCTACTCTACTCGTTACAGTGTTTCTCCATATAAATGTGATTAATGGATTAAAACCCTTCACATGCAGTCATGTGGGGTTTGCCACTGAATTTTTCAGATGATTGGCTTTTCCGATGACGGTATTGCTGGGTTAATGATATCAACCGAGAATAGTCGACCACAACAATAAAGTGGGCACCAAATAAAACGAACATCCTTAACGCCATCTGAAAAAGAGCACCTACGCTGAGCGGAGCAACGATATATCATGAGTTAGTCTGTATGTAGATAGTTGGGTGTTGTAGAACGAAGGTAGACTCTGATTGGCTTTAACTTGGCAATGTCCAGTTGTTGTAACTCTGACTACACATCAAGTGCTTATTTTTAACCTCCAAGTGGTAACCATTGGGTACTGGTCTCATGCAGTTGATAACACGACAAAAAACAGCAACACTATCAACAGCCAGGTCAGAATGGCACGGAATGAATACCCGCCCTGTTGTACCAAGACAAGCTTCTTCGAGAGATATTCAGACAACAGGTTATCTAGGAATTTCAAGGGTAAGTCAGGCCAATTGAACAAAGATAGTTGCAGATGAACCGAAAGGCAAACGACAGCGCTCAATCGCGTAGTGGATACTGATGGCCCCGTGTCCAAGCGGTATATCATAAATTGGAACTGGCCCTCCAGGTTGGGGGTTGTGCTTTTTCCACCCATGGAAAAAATGTTCTAGTTACGAAGCAACCAATAGCCTCGGAAAGGTCTTATTATATTGTTGACGACCCTGCTAAATGAATAAAGGACAACGACGTCCGTATCTGCACCTGGAATGTGAGAACATTAAACAGGAGAGGTGCAAGCGAGCAACTAGAGGAAACCACTTAACTGATACAAAGCAGACATTACTGCCATCCAGGAAATACGATGGGATGGGCCGCGCAAAAAGAGGATGACAAACTGTGACATCTAATACGGACCGTGTCGTTGACGGGCTATGGAGATGAAGATTCAACCAATAACTATACGAGCTGTACAGCGACATGCCCCTGGTCAAAAAAAAACTCCACATTGGACGTTGAAGATGGCTAGGACAGGTAGAACGAATGGACACGAGTACTCCGGCTCGTAGAGTTTTCAATTCCCAGCCAGACCTAGTAGAGGAAGACATCGCCTTAAGTGGAGCACACAAGTAGAAACCGAGCTCAGCCGACTTGGAGTGCGCCACCGTAAAGTGGCGAATAGTTTTTATCGACGAAAAAACGACAAAATGACGCCATTGGAATGAAAACCGCACAAACCAGTGACTTCTTGCGGATAAAGTGATGTTTCATGAAGCACATGACAGTTCTCACCTGTCCAGTAACGCATATTTTGCTTGTTGACGAAGCCGTCCAACCAAAAATGTGCTTCATTGCTGAAGATGATTTTGCGATGAAACTCTTCATTTGCTTCCATCATGTCCAGAGCCCGATGCGAGAACATCCGTCGCTTCATATGATCAAGTGGCTTTAGTGCATGAGTCAGCTTGATCTTGTAATTATGTGGTCTGGTAAGGACCCGGTTATTTAGAACGCCGTGAAATTTACTGATTTTGCTCGTTTGCGAAGGACGCCTATACAACAGCTATATTCTCTACACTTTGGGAAAATGGTAGTCTCAAAGGCACGGCAACTTCATATGATCAAGTGGCTTCAGTTCATGAGTCAGCTTGATCTCGTAAGGATGTAGGACAAGATCTCTACGCAAAATTCACCATTATGTGGTCTGGGAGAGGCCCAATCCTTTAGAACGTCGTGAAATTGACTTATTTTGCTCGTTTGCCACGGACGCCTCTATGGCAGCAATATTCTCCACACTTCGGGCGAAACGCAGTCTTACTGGTACGGCAACATCAAGCAGCGGACATTCTGATTCAAATTTGTTCACTAGAATGTCTACTGGGACGAGAATAACGGCCTAAAATTGGCGTTAACGCTCCAATTTGGAATTTCGGTAGTGAATTTTAATTATTTGCAAACGTTGTTCCTTCGTGTAAAATGATGAAAATGTTGATTTTACTGAATATTTTGAAATCGACAGTTCGGCAATCGGTTTAAGGGTGCGTTCACACTGAAGTTGCTAATGGAAGAACCTTTATAATCTACAACATCCCAAGCAATACCCTCAACAGAATAAAAAAGGATTCCAGATAAACTTAACATTCTTCGTGGGTATCACTGTCGCATGTGAATGTATCTGCAAATTTAGATAGCAATCCCATGAGATTATAACAATCTCTTGAGAATACTCTTCTAAGACTTGCTACAGCAGGAAATTAGACGAGATTCTCGTAGTTTACAAGCCAGTAGGATCTTTTGGATATTCACTATATTTGTCCCATGTGGTGGGGCGTTTGGCTTTGTAAGCTGTATATTGGATAAACCAGAGTAGAAATAATGCAAACTGCCACGGTTTTAACCTTGGTACTATGACATATGGCCTACAAAAGCCAAAGCACTTACTTGTTATGATCGTTTTCCGCTTCCACTGGTCCTCAACATTGCCTCGCGCACCACCAGTCTTTGTAAATGGTGTTTCGTACATAAACGTGTCGACGTCGTGGTTCTGTTCGAATTCATTGAGGCGATTGTCCAGTTCGTCCTTGCAAAAGTACGGTATGACATGAGTTACTTGAATGTAAGCCAACTTGGTGTCCAATTCATTTACATCGACCTTGGGTTAAAATGGAAAACAAATTTAAAATAATTCATGAGATAAAAATAAATTCTTACCGGCGAAGAATCCATAATCAGTTTAACCACCTCAGCACCAAACTTATCCTTGTACTGTTTGTACAACCTGTCCGAGATCTCACTCAGGGACGTCAGTTTTGGTTCTTTATAAACGAACTCCACAGCGTGATCCTCTTCAAAGTACATCTACCAGAAAATAGGAAGTAAATAAACACTCCAGCCCGATCCCGCAATGGATTAACAAACCTGTCCATAAAATACCACTCTATAGAACCGCCCCAGCATTCTCTTCCCTGAACGATTCACCTCGACCACCTTGTTGTAAGACTGTGTCAAATGTTCGTAGGAATGTGCTAATGCCACATAGTCCCTTCGCTTCTCATATATCGGCAGAATAAGCTTGTACAATTCGCCCAGGCACTCAAACCTCTCAGCACGATCTAAAAAGTCAGCACACTCCTTCAACTGATCCAGCAGCATTTGTTCTGTATACTGCGAGTCTTGAGCTCCAGAATCCAATTTCAAACCTTTCTCGTCTCGTGGAATATTTCTCGAAATAGCTGTGAACGCAGCAGCTCCCCAATTCATCGCGCCGTACCCTCTAAGTTTCAAGTACTCTGACATTAAGGCTGCGATATGCATGTGGCAACAAGCAGCCTCCGATATGTTACCATTCTGTTCGTGATTACGTGCCATCGTGATGAGCCAAGTGTGTCGTAGCTCTGGCGTGGAAGCATATGAATTCGCCAGAGATAGTTGAAGTTCCAAAAGCCGCTCAGGATCCATATGATGCGCTTGCATCTGAGCCGTAGCCATAAGAACTGTTCTCACCCGCCGTGTAAGGTCTTTCACCTCTACAGGGAATCCAGTTCCCTTCATAGCCTTGTCACTATTTGCATAGCTGTTGATGAGGGAGAGAGATTCCTGAAATCTCGCATTGTTCAGACCAATCACGTTGCCAATCATCTGCGACACCGATATTATCACCTGCAGATGAACTCGAGTGAGCCCTTTCCTTCCGCTGAACTCAAAATTACTTCGCATCAGGAGATACAACACAGCACATGACTCATGGCGGATTGTCACCAAACGACTATCACAAGCCTTCAACAGTTCATACACCATCTGTCCACAGAGAAGGGCATTACCCTTGAAGAGTGCTGGTGAGAAGTTGTTTATAAACGCTCGCAGTGCTGCGAAGACGTGTTTCGAGAGATTCTCCGACTGACCCAGCTGAAGGTAACGCAAATAGACACGCGCCAACTTGGGAAGCACACAGCTTTCGATCAACTTGTCTCGAAACTGAATTGAGTATAGTCCCATGCAGTCGAGGATAATCATTCCCACCTCTGTGGCAAAATTCGACTCATAGAGCGCCAAATGGCTGCGTACAGTCTCATCGATGAGATTCTCCCGATTCTGGGTGATATTAAGCGTTCCTGTCTCGTGGATACCATTCTCCAAGTTTGGCGGCACCATACGGGCTGGTAATGTACTCGCCTTAATCAAACGACTGTTCTTAGCCGAATCCTCATTTAGAATGAGATTTTTCTTTCCCACATAGCGAAAATGGACTAGACACAGATCCAGGATGGTGAGGAACGAGACGATTTCAGTCTCAGTGCAGTTCTGCCACCATCCAATCATCTGATCCTGGGCCAGGTGCTTTATGACAAAGAGAAACGCGGTGAGAAGGTCCTTCGTCTCTACAGTTGAGAATTTGTCATTTCGTGGCATAGCCACTGGCTGGATGACACTGATTGAACGGTTATGACCGTTACGTAGGGCGACGTCGTTTTCATTGCCTATCGGCGTTGTGTCATTCGAAGCATCGTCCGAGTTGATCGAATTCAGTGATGTCTCCGACTCCCCGTTCGTTATCACCTGACCAGCAATAGCAGCCAAATAGTTTGTGTCTTTGATGTTCATTGAAGCTCTCATTGGACTCGGGTGTTCTATGTGGAGGGTCATTCTGTTCTTGGCTCGGGGTGTGCTAGACGATGAAGTCACTCCTAGGTCCTTGGAGAACACATAACTACTGCTCGATGAGATTCGCTGAGTGAACGATCCGGCATCGCCACCAAATGGCTGCTTTTGGTTGCCATCCTCCAAAAGGTCTGGAATTCTATTGATATTCTCCATGACAATGCCCAACCAGGGGACGTACAACAAAGCTATTCTTCCTAGTTGACCACGATTCTGGTAGCGATCATCTAACTCGTGCTTAGCAAGGAGATTCTTGAAAATTCCTAAAGCATGTCGTCTAACATTCGACACCTCGTTGAGGCTACTCTTCGCCTCCTGCAACATCAGCCCGGAGAGAAAATGTTGCCGGCAAAAATCCTCTGACAGCGTAAAATGATGCATCATCTCTGGTGGACGGTTTTTCGGGTTTAATAGGAATGGTAGATTAAGCGGCACAAAGTGTTCGTGTTGACAGATTTCCTGAAGAAAATTGAACTTGAACTCCTGCAATGTTCGAGGATCACCCGGACCAAAGCTCTCCATGTAAAATCGAATCAACTTAAAGACAAATCCTCGATCCATATACGTCAGACATCGCTTGATGAACACCGACAAAGATTTGTTCAAGTACTGCGTCTCAACTGGTAGATCTTTATACCTCGATATCAAATACGGCACCAAAACCTGAACCAAGGACTCGATCTTGGCAGGGAACTCCTTAGGAAATCTCTCGTTCCGGTGCATTCGTATTCTTCCTGTATCCAACAGATGCTGAGCCATGCTCTTGATCACAATCTCGAAGAAGATCCCTGAGTACTTCATGAATTTGTTAACAATCAGAAAGTCGGTGTTATTTGGATGCAGGATCGACGGTAGATGGCGGCATAACTCGCCATGAACTGTTCTTGTTTGACTGCCCATTCCCTTTTGGCTGAAATTTGGCGCATAAAAAACATACTTTGAGTAGGAAGCCAAAAGCTCTTTGCGTCCAGCTTCCTCGATAATCAAATGGATGATGTTGGTCAGCAGACGAATGACGTTAAGACCAATCTCTTCGCTGGTTGTGTTAACCAAAAGCGTGAACAGCTCATTGAGAACCGTAGGCAGGAATGTTATCAGTGAGGTTATATGAATTGCATGTGCGGCTTTGAGGATTTTACACGTTTCCGACTCGGCAGGAATGGCAGAGATCTTTCCACTTTCGAGAAGCTTCTCCGCATGCGCAAAGAGGTTGTGTAAATGCTGATCACCGGTGAGGACTGTCGAGTCTAGGCGGAATGTAACTGTGAATAGAGGGCGCTGATTATCAATCCACTGGATCTCGGGACCGCAATTCTGCTAAAGAACGGGAAATATAAACAAAAAAAAAACGTTTTGTAGTTATGGTGTTTGGAAAGAGAAACCTAATTTGAAAAGAAAAAAAAATACAGTGGACAACAATTCTAAGAACTTCGAAAGGCTTAAGGTTAAATAGTTGTGTTCACACACGTTTGGAGGTTCTCTCCTAAAAGTTTAAGACAGAATATGATCATCATTTAATGGTAGCTACTGGAAAATTTCTTCCGCATCAATTTACCAACTTTATAAGATATAATGACCCTGTTTTAGCAACGGCAAGCTTCGTTAAACCAGTTTTTTTTTTCTTAGTAGCTCCACTTCGAAATCATTGGTGGGGTTAATGTTGCCTACAAGGTAGATGAACTCTTTGAATACCTCAAAATTGTTATTATCAACAGTGATCGGTATTCTCTAGTGTTAGGCGACAAAGCTGTATTAATTCTAATGGAAATTCGAATTCCGTAAACGCTCTTCAGAGCTCCAGGCGATGGATGTCATCATATGCAGTCCTTCAAGCGGGTGAAGAAATTATGGATTTTGTCGTCAATTGCAAAAACATAAGTCTTCCCAAATCACTTACATTTTTAATATTAACCGTTATCGTTGCTGTCGCATGAACGGTGTTTCGTGAGAAAAAAATTCGAACAGTTGTGTTGAAATATTTGTAGGAACTTGTAGGAACATAACTGGGTCTTATTTGGCCCACCCTTTTTATTAAGGAATTTTGCCAACTCAAAGAAGAGCGTGATATTGCGGTTTCCAATGACTCTAATGTCATTTATGTTCACTTTGGTTCGCCATTTCATCATGAGCAGGTTGACAAATGAACAACGCTTGCAAACAGTGAAAATTTATTATGAAAGTAATGGTTCGGTTCGCGAAGTTTACCGCAAGCTCCGTCCATTTTATGGTTGACATAATCGTCCATCAGAGCACTTAATTCGGTTAACCATGGATCGTTTTCGTACTACGTTTACTATATGTGATGGTACGCATCCGCAGAGACGTCGAACCATTGACTTATTATATATGGACTGCTAGTTTAATGTCATTTTCATACGCTTCTGCGCGAAAACATGTTCCAAAAGAGTCGAGGCTCCGTTGTTTCACTGCGGATTAGCAGAGAAACACATGCCGCCACCAAGCTAAATTTTCATAGCATCATGCTAAAAAATGAGCGACATCTTGTACCAAAAGATTCTTTTCCACAGCGACATCTATTCAAATGATGGAAAACATTTCTTTTCTTATTGACCCATAAACTGAACAAGTTTTGTAAATTTGTTTCTTACTAACGTTTTATGATAATTTACCTCAAATTTGTTTGCAACGTGATGATGTAAATGTTTCTTTTTTTTTTTGCTAACTTAGTTTTCCGCAGTGAAACAGAGGCGTGTATGTAGTTTTGGAACATGCGTGCAGTTGGCTACTAGCAGTCCATATATAATAAGTCAATGCGTCGAACAGTGCGCACCGAAGAAACAATTGCCGCTGTACAGCAAAGTGTTGAAGAAGGCCCGAATGAATCGATTCGCCACCGTGCACAGCAATTGGAGCTTTGTCAACTTTATGGAAGATTTTGTGCAAAGATCTTGGCTTACAAGATCCACCTTGTGCAAGAATTAAAGCCGCGAGACCATACAATGCGTCGTGATTTTGGTGTATGGGCCGAAAATGAGTTTGATACCGATGCTGATTTTCATCGCAAAATTTTGTTCAGTGATGAGGCTCATTTGTGGTTGAACGGCTACGTCAACAAGCAAAGTTGTCGCAATTGGAGTAAAGAGAATCCACAGAGACCCTTAAGACGCCATTACATCCACAAAAACTGACAGCTCGGTGTGCTCTATGGGCTGGTGCAGTCATTGGGCCATACTTCTTCCGAAATGATACTGGAGAGTCAGCTACCGTTAATGGAGACCGGTATAGAGCCATGATAACCGACTTCTTTGTTACCAAATTGGATGACATGAATTTGGATGAGATGTGATTCGAACAAGACGCCGCTACATGCCACACAGCGCAAGTCACAGTCGATTTATTGAAGGAAACATTCGATGAGCGCATAATTTCGCGGAATGGACCTGTCAATTGGCCACCAAGGTCGTGTGATTTGACAACATTGGATTATTTTCCTTGGGGATAGGTGAAGTCGCTCGTCTACGCCAACAATCCAGGAACGTTAGGGGACTTGAAAGCCAACATTCGTGGCGTTATTGCCGACATACAGCTCCAAATGCTCGAAAAAATGGTTGAAAATTGGACTTCTAGACTTTATTCTCTCTATTTTACTCTAGCCTTTATTCCAAAACGCCGAGGTGCCCACATGCCCGAGATCATATTTAAACATTAATGGTATAAAATTATCCTTAAAATAAAGCCAAATTGATGGACATTAAAACGATTTTGTTCTGTTTTATTTCAATTCGAAGTTCTATGCCTCTAAAAAAAAACACCTTTTATCCTATCAAACTGCGAAATGAAAACTTCAAACTGACATAAGTCAGCTGTCATATGTTTTTGTGTTGGTCACTTGCAATCGAACTTTTTCAAAATTGATCTAGATCCAAAAAGGGTGATTTCCTATCCCAATCGAAATTGCTAAAACTGAAATCCGGAACACGGACCATTTTTCTTTGTGAAAGTGTACCCGTACTTTTTGTTGAAATGCTAGGATTCTCACCAGACATTGGACATTGGACATTACAACATTATTCAGTTTTCTTTACACAAAAGTACCCAAACAGACCTCGAAATTGTTTGGAAGAGGAGCGTTATGTTTTTTTTTTTTTTTTGTTGCCATCCAGGTTCCTTCGATCTATAGCAGTAGTGTTATGTCTGTGGCTCCGTTTTATCTAGTTTCACATTGCCATCAAATCAATTCCAACTGTTTGTCATTAGCATTCACATTTATCGTTATTTGTTTATCTATTACTATTGACGTATTTTTATGTGTGCGTTAAGCAGATTTCAGATAAGCCTGAGGAATTAAAATTCAAATCTAATTATTTTTTTTGTTAGGGGCGATTTGTGATTTTTCCATTCATGTGCACATTTTTCCAATATCGTAAGATTCGCTTTTTAAAAGTTGCTTACATAACTATTTTTTATCACACATATGAAAAATAGCCTTTGCTTCTTATTACATATCCGCTATAGCAATTCGTCAACATCTAGAATGTCACTGCCTTACCCGAGATGATGATAACGTATATTGCTGAGCTGTGCAATACGATGCTGAGTATGTTCATCATGGCAATAGATTGTGACCTCGAATATTAGAAATACTACACTGACTCATGTAGTCTTGTGCTTGACTGTCGTCTTATTCAAAAAAAGAAAAACAATTGCAGTGAATTAAAATAAAAAGCACACATACTCTGGTTGAAGATAATAAAATGAGAAAGTCTGCCATGGGCATCGCAATCTCTAGCGTATGCGGACGATCTTATCGCGTACAGAACAGCCTCTACTGTCGAAGTCATTCGAACTCTTTTGCAGCGGGACTTCGACAAGATCCAGAGATATTGTGATGACTGAAAGTTGAAAATCAACTTGCAGAAATCAGAAACTATCCTGTTTAGGACACCGTTGTCTAGGGCCTCTAGGGATACGAGAAAGAACTGGCGAAAGCTGGTGATCGTGGGACCAAACGGACAGCCACTGGCGAGTAAAAGTGTAGTAAAGTACCTTGGCATCTGGTTAGATCAGTATCTATATTTCGGAAGACATGTAGATGCTGCTCTGGCTTGAGCTAGGGGAGCATTTGCCCTGACAAGACGATTGTTTTATAGCAGTCGTCTTGACAGCAGGGTGAAGGTGATTTCCTACATGGCCCTTATTAGGCCGATGATTGCCTATGGGTGCCCGGTGTGGTTCAACGTTGCCCCATCTCAAATGGAAAAGATACGGGTGTTTGAGAGGCAGTGTCTGAGGAGCTGCCTTGGACTTCACAGAACACCAGTATCTGACTACACAAAATACTATTCCAACCAGGTCCTATACAACGGGGCCAACATAAACAGAATAGACAATTTTCTGGTGAAACTCATTCGGTTTCACGCTGCAAGAGCGATGGCTTCGAACAATAGTCTCATCTTTGGGGCCTTCTATCCCAATGATGATTATTTTGAGAGTGCGCGTTTAAGCGGCTTTATTCCGCCCGAAGCTTTCCTATATTTGGATAGTCGAGGGCTGATACAGGATAGATCGGCGGTTCCGCTAATCTACCACGTCTTCCGACGAACTGTGGACAGGCGGCTCCTATACGACCGAGACGTCGTCGTTCAGGGCGGAGGAGAGCGCCTGCGGTTCAGCAGGAGTGTGTCCGATTGGGACCGTCGGAGTAGGTCACAACAGGAGAACCTGTTGTGGTGGTTGAGTGAGTATTAAAGAAAGTTGACTTAAAATTGTTATTTTATGGCCGACTTACATAGTTTTAGTCTTAGGTTTAGGTGCAAAGCAGTCATGGTGGCAAAAATAAAAAAAAAACGCTTGCTGTGGCTGTTCTAGTTTTTAAGTTATTTTTATAGTTTTAAGTAATTTTAAGTAGCTTAAGCTAGTCGATAAGTAGTTTTAAATTAGCATGTAAGTTTAAATAAAATAAAAAAAAGACAAGGAACCAAGTTTTTCAAAGTTTTTCAAAGTTTTCTTGGTAAAAATTTTGTTACTTTTATATTTATATCTTAGATAACAGGCCAAAATGCATTAGAATTAAGTTATCGAGTAAATAATCGCATAGAGCAAGTAAGTTAGTTAAGTAGTTGATAAGTAGGCTAGTTTTTTCATGAATTTTTGTCTAGCATTTAAGTTAGTTTTAAGAAAAATAAAATAAAAATGAATTTAAAAAAAAATCTCTAGCTACAATAATAATTCCCATTCCGAAATAAGAACAGTATAACAGTAATGAATGATAAGAGTAGTAGTACTTATTTGAAGTTGATTAAGATAAGAAATAATAAGTAGACTCCGTGGCGCAACGGTAGCGCGTCTGACTCCAGATCAGAAGGTTGCGTGTTCAAATCACGTCGGGGTCAATCGCTTTTTTTTTTAATTTTTCCATTTACCAATCAATTTTATTTGGATCCTATGAAAACAACCAACAAGCAGTGTAAATGTTTTACTTAAATTAAAAACGCAGCACGACTTAAAGAAGCTGGCAACTCGTGCATCAAACCTTTTGGCCACAGCACAATACTGAAATCAGTGGCTTATGAGGAAGGTATGTCGGACTTAATTATCCCTTAATACGATTCAGTTACTCATCTAGAATACCAAGCAGGGACGAATAGTATTCAAAAGAAAAGTGGTATCTAGCTTGGAAACAGTAATCAACACCGATGAATCAAAAATGGAAATCAGAGAAAGGTCTGTAGTTTACTTTGAAAAGATCGGGCAATAACAAGAAGACTCGTGTAGTGTTCTCCAAGAATGGGGTAGGGTACTGTAGATAGTAACGGTGATCCAAGTAGAGATACTTTTTTCACTTTTCACTTTTTCGTGCACTTCGCTCAACTTATGGTCAACATAATTTTGGGACCCAGCATTCATTATTGGATAATATTCGACCGAATAGACCACGTCCAGCACGCTGTGAAGAAAATATAGCGGCCGTAGCTGAGAGTGTACACGAAGACCGTAGAGAGTCGATTCGGCGCCGTTCGCAGCAACTCGGACTGACGTATGGAATGACTTGGCGCATTTTACGTCAAGATCTTAAATTGAAAGCGTACAAAATACAGCTTGTGCAACAACTGAAGCCGCTCGACCTTCCCAAGCGACATCGCTTCGCTCTATGGGCTCTTGAAAAGTTCCAAGAAGATCCGACGTTTTCGAGGCAAATTTTGTTTAGCGATGAGGCCCATTTCTGACTCAATGGGTATGTAAACAAACAAAATTGCCGCATTTGGGACGAAGAGCAACCTGAAGAGATTGAAGAACTGCCACTTCATCCAGAAAAAACAACGGTTTGGTGTGGTTTGTGGGCCGGTGGAATCATCGGTCCATATTTCTTTAAAAATTATGCCGGTGCGAACGTAACCGTCAATGGCGACCGTTATCGTGCCATGATAACCGACTATTTGATGCCTGAAATTGAAGCTCGTGATCTCGGCGACATTTGGTTTCAGCAAGACGGCGCCACTTCCCATACATCGCATCAATCAATGGACTTATTGAGAGAACATTTCGGTGAGCACATAATTTCACGTTTTTCTTTAAAAAAGTAGGGAACCTCGAAATGGATCACCCATTGAAATAATACGAAATGAATAAGCAGACCGACTGTATAGACTTCAATCGACACGCTGCGCTTCCCTTTCGGATAGAAGGATAAATCCTCCTCCGTTAAAAGGCCCAATGTTAGCACACCAAAGATAAGTGCCCGGAAATCAACGAAAGCAAATCGTCGTGATAACACGACACAACCTGTTGGGTAAGCACTCTATGCGGTTAAGCAATAGGATAATAGCAATAGAATAGCAACCCCTATAGAAAAAGAGCATATCTCACTGCCAACGTCAAGCAACAGCCGTAACAAAATTATTGGTAGTCATTACTACAATGTTCACACACATTTGGAAGACATCCCTATTCTCCAGATCATCCGCTTCTGCTAAGGATCGGACTGGAGTGGCTATCGCTTTCAGGCATCCATA
The DNA here is from genome assembly GCA_949824845.1 of Rhingia rostrata. Lineage (NCBI taxonomy): Eukaryota > Metazoa > Arthropoda > Insecta > Diptera > Syrphidae > Rhingia > Rhingia rostrata. The sequence continues at coordinate 19,718,204 of OX463755.1, read as the reverse complement.
TACAATTTCATCACATTTTCATTCTATTCAGGGACGGGTATCGCTAAGGACCCTTGCAATCATAAACAGTCATTTAATTCTAACTTGACATTTACTTAACGTTATAGGACGCTACGAAGACCGGCGCACCTAGATCCCAACTAAGACACGTAAAATTAAATATTAAGTCCGACGGTGACGGTGGGCTCCTTCTACGTGACCTAACCATCGAAAATGAGGTCTTATTTCATTTCTATTTTTCTCTGATATGGTGTCGTCGATTTGTTGACCGAAGCGTCAGTGTACCAACCCGCTGTTTCTTCAGGCTAAGAAGGCAATTCAGTAGTAAAGCCCTCACTCGAAGTAATAAGGAGATCCTGTATAAGACCCGGATCATGCCAGTTCTTCTATATGGCGCTGAAGCATGCACCGTATCATAAGTGGATGAAGAAATCCTTGGTTTATTTGAGAGAAAAATTCTTCGAAAAACCTTGGGTTTCGTTAACATTGACGGGATATGGAGATGAAGATTCCACCGAAATTAAATATTAGGTCATCGGTATACCTTATACCCGAAAAGATTCTTTGCTAAGGTCCGATTAGATCGAATGGATGAAATATTCACATAAAATGCTAGAACGGATCTTATAACCGATGTTTTAAAGGCGAATGGCTCTGTAGCTAGTGCACAGCAGTCAAACATTTTTTCTTGTAGGTCGGACAGATGGTACTCAGGTCCCAAGTTCATAAATATACACCACAAAATATAAAGTAATTGAAATATGCTTCGCACATAAAATCATGAGTGGACTTTCTTATACCACTATCTTGACGGTGTTAAAAGCGGATAAGATCCAAATGACATAAGAATGGAAGATCTTTATATCGATGATGTTGAAGCGAAGAATTCACTTTCCATCATTTTTATGGATGGACGTAAATGTAGGACCGTCAGTCCCGCTGCATTGTTGTATTTTAGCTGGGACATAGCTACCTCTTCGTCATATTGATCGGGTAATAAGAAGTCTTTGTCTCGCTGATGAAATGTTGCCCAATATTCCGCCCTCTTGGTTCTTCTCGTACAAAAATGCCTAATAGGTCTCTAATATTCAATGCCGTAGAGTGAGTCTAGCTGCATTTGGGTTCGATATAGCATTTTATTGCAATTCAGACTTAAGAGTTTTTAATTTTCCAAACTCAAGTATCATAGGTTTGCAAGCATCAATTTCAAAATCTCCACTGCAGTGTTGTTTGTACTTCGTGGAAAGTGAGCTCTTGTCCAAGATTGTGGATTAATAATGTTTCTGTTTGTTAAGAATATACCGAAACGAGTAATTAACAAAATCTTTAAAAGTGCCTACCATGTTCACATCGCATGATTTATTACGCCCGACGACCAGACGAAGAAATATCAAACGCCAGCAATCGATGCACTCCACAGACACAAAAGCACACAGCTCTCGAGTCTTAAACTGCAGTCTATTGACAGACAAGACCCGGAAATTCGGAAATTGAAGTCACTGATAAAAATAAAATCAGTCAATCTCGGAGAATTACAGAAAATCTGTAAGTTTGTACTGGAGCCAGACAATTAAGGCTTTAAAAAGCCATAGCCTGAATATGTTCCCGTAAATAAATAAAATATTCAAGCGAAAGGATCATAATGACATTCCATGTGTCCGAATTTCTCAAACGACAGGGAACAGACAGACCCTCACGGCTGTTAGTATAAGTCCGGAAAATGTTTAATCGAACGACAGTTTTTTTCACGATCGAAGATCCTCGGGAGAAGCCGAATTCGAAAGGCGCTGTCTTCAAGACTAGGTATACGGTAAACAATCATGTTCGTTCAAATCGCGATATTGAGGAAAGAGCCTTTCTGAATAACTTCTATCTACGAACTGAACTCAAAGTTTAGCGATCTGAGAATCACGGTTTTCTCAATGACGAAAACCATTCAATGGCATAGTCGCCTGATGCTGTTCGTACACAAAGATAAACTCCTGAACATCTTTGTGTCACTAATGAATAAAAAGTCGACTGCAGAGGACGGTAACCTAAACGTTGTATTGTGACACTTGCCAATAGAAGCAGTCGATATTTTCACCACCCTGTTTAACAATCCACTAAAAATGCACATTATCCGGTGCACTGGAAAGCCGCGGTGGTACATCCTATCCCTAATAAGGGCAAGGACAAAATAGACGCTGCAAATATTCGGTAAAGAAGGCTTCTGCCAAATGTAAGCAAGGTATTCGAAAAGATGGTCAATACAGCTCTGTTTAAGTAGGTCGAAGTAAACAACAATATTCCGTAACAGCAGTTTGGTTTTCGAGCGAGGCATGGCACCATTCATGCCGCGTCAAAACAAGTGTCCGACATTCAATGGAATAAATAAAAGAAAACAATGCACAGGAACCTGTCTGGTTGATATTGAAAAGGCCTTCGACACCGTTTGTTCAGAAAGCTTTTCTACAAGCTGACCAGACTAGGAGTGCAAACGCATGCTATATAAGATTTATGAAATGCTTATGGGAAAGAAGTTCGTTGTCAAATGTGGCTACGTAACTTCGAATAGTCTTTGAATAGTTTATCATCAGGGGACGGTAATCTCTCCGATATTGTGTAAAATTTATATAAATGATCTTGAAGGTTGTTTCAGAAACGATATACGCAGATGATCGGGTGGCGCAGATGATCAGGTTCGACAATCTAGGTCATCAACATACTTTTGAAAATTGAAGATCAATTTCCAAAAAACCGAAACGATTACCCGTAGCTTAGGCTTCTAGCGACACAAGAAAAAATGGAAAAAATTTGTATCATGGGACAACATGGACGGCCGATGGCGGTGAAAAATGAAGTTAAATACCTTGGCATCTGGCTTGACAAGTTTCTGTATTTTAACAAACATTTAGATGTTTTTCTGGCCAGGGCTAGGTGGGCTTATGCTCTGACTGTTTCAAAGCAGTCAACTTGATTCAAGGGTGAAAGTCATTTGCTACATGGCCCTTATAAGGCCAATCATCACTTACGGTTGTCCTATGAATGTTTGAGTAAAATTTTCAGAACAGGTGGTTAGCCTATGATGGGAGACTGTATGTTCTCTCTTTGGGTCTTTAGTGATTTCAGTGCTCTTAAGTCAAGTGTGATTCGAATATCAGACACCTGCTATATGCCTGATCCAGCCATGACCTCATATTAGAGAAATGTTGCAAAAACGTTTCTTTAGCTCGAAGTTTTACCAGATGCTTTTACGCGGTAAGTATAAGATTACTTGGCTATCATTTCCTCCACCAACGACAATGAACAAATCCCAAAGCCTTCCGATATTGTTTCGTAATTGTCATAAGAGGGCTCTTCGATGGACGTTGAAAAATCTCTCAACTAATATGACATATCTTCAGGGATGTACACTTTATTGTCCAACACCATCTCATTTCTTAGAAAACCGTGTTAACAATATGAAAATAAGTTTCACAATCACGTTCTGCCGTTAATGTTTGAGGTATCGCTCTGCAAAACAATTACGGAACACCCACCCTATCAATATTTCATCTTTCCCCATAAATTTGCAACTTTATTTATCTTTCTTAAGCAAGACTGCATACAGCCCAACATTGCTCGAAGACGTGCCAAATGGCAAAATAATTCCCCGCAAATAAACGTCAGCTCGAAACTATGTCAATCGTTATTTACACCAACTGTGCATGTTGGACAACACTTTTCCAATCTCTCCAGCAAGCCACCTCATACCAGAGGAAAAATATTCTCCCCCCACAAGTAAAGAGAAACAAAAGTAAACACTTACCCCCTTGCCGAGGCCAAGTGGCTGAATCGACAAATAACCACTGGGCAGTGTAGCAGCCACCGGTAATATTTGTTCTTCTAAATTAATTTTCCCTCTATTCAGCAACGGCAGCCATGCATACCCGACTGGAGTTTCGAACGAGGCGTTCGTATCGCGTTTTTTCGACAAATTACACGAAACATGCAAAAATGAGAAGAGAAGATGATGCCTGGCAGTCAGATGCAGGGGCAGACGCATTTTGATCTCCTCATACCAGACTGGGGTGGTGCTGTGATGGAGTACTGGACAAGCGATGCGGGAAACAAATAAATCTTGTCCTGGGCGTCCATAGATGCACTGAAAGGCGAGATAGAATATTTTAGAAATGTCAAGGTGATAAATTTTTGTTGGTTTACCTTCAGCGCTTTGGAATCATCTCCATCGGTTTCTCGTAGTTCGATGATGACGGTGATGTTACGGGCTCTAGAAAATAGCTTCTGACTGTCGAATGATAAACCTATTGGATAGACGAAGAAGTGATTGACGAAGGTGGTGTATGGATGGACATCACGCTCAGAGGTGCTTTGGAATTCAGAGAGTTCCAGGGTTGGTTCGACTGGTGGTGGCAGAGGAAATGGCTTTAGTGGGGCCAATGTGGTCGTTAGCGAGTCTGCAAGAGAAAAAGTATACAATGAGGAGGAGATGGTAATTTAGTTGGTACTTACTATTTGGCAGTTCGGAAATTCCCTCGATATCGACCTTAATGCATCCGGGTATCACAGTTAATTTACTAAATTTATCCGGTTTTCTGTATTCGGCCAGGAGCTTCAGCAGTTCTTCATCTTTCAATCGATTCGCCTCTTGTCGGTAAATAGCTGGAAACTCAATGGTTGTGTCTAACTCACTGCTGTAGAGACGGAATAGTGGCCGTGCAGCCCATGCGAATGGCATGCGATAGTGACCGATTTTTTGTGAATACGATCTCACTGATTTGTGAAGCTTAAGTGCGGCTTTTGGGTCCTTGCCCGCTTTGAGATACGGTTCCGATGACTGATTTATACCACCCTGGAGGATTTTCTCGATTTTAACCACGAGGAACACATCGGGATGTGGTGCTGTAACACTAAGGATCGACTGTTTTGGATAGTTTAGCCAATCTTCGGGCAATTTAGATAGTTCCGTGGGAAGGTCGCCATTTAAAACATTTTTCGAACCTCCATTCATCTCAGTTCTTGGTGCGCAACAGTGACTTGGCAGCATATCTCGAACGTTGTCTGTATTTATGTCGAAGTAGAAGGATTCAGTTAGTTTTCGTCCTGCCTTTGCATCATACAGTGCCAAACTGGTAATGTACGGTTCTACCTGGCACAGGGATTCTCTTTCTCCATCCGATGGATTTTGTAGACGAAATTTCAAGCTCTTGCATGTGACGAGGATTCGCTGGCCAAATTGCTCACGGTACTGATCAATGTGATCAGTAATCGTTGCCTTGTTGGGTGACTGGTAACAGGCGAAAAGTCGCCGTCGATTCTCCCGCCTGGCTTGAGCTATCGATATGTCAGTCTCACGGCCGTACTTTATCAGCTGAGGGTTCATACTCTGATCGAGGCCTTTAAGCGTACCAAACATCATTGTACTAGGACTAGGTGGAGGAGCTCTCTCTAGGCTAGATACTCGTTTGTCCTCTTGAATTTTATTCTGTTGTAGGACCGACGAAAGCTTACTCAGCCAGTCTTTGAGATCATCATCGTTCTCCGCTGCGAGGGTAAAGGACTTGTGACCCGCTGTCATGCGTAATTCGAAGCACAGGCGACCTCTTTTTGGATTCTAAGGCTCATATGTTAAAAATATCTAGTAACGTTAAAATCATATGCACTTACCTGTACAACTTCTGTGCAAAAGTCCATGACTATGGTGGCCTTAGCTTCGCCCTGCCGCTCATCCTTGTGCAACTCTAAAATATACGTTCCATCAACCTCCTGTCGCAGATAGCAGTATCTTCGCTTAAAAGACTTCGATCCAATGTTGGCGAACATTCGATCAGAACTACTATCCGGGCCTTTCAACAGGTAACCCTGTTTGGTTATCGAATCAGCCTGTGACCTCGTCATTTGTTCGTCAATACGATCCTGATCGGCATCAATCTCGTAGAGTTCTTCTTTCAGTTGTTCCGCGGGAATAATTCTGAAAAGACAGAAATTAGTAAACTTCCGTGAATCCTGAGAATTGTAAATGACACCCACTTTGGAAGATCATGGCAAGTGCCCCCATATGCGCTGTACTTGTAGTGCACCAAGTGGTTATTTGTTTGATATGTGTACAGTGCCTGGCGGGTCAACAGCGTTCCATTCGTCGGCGACGTGGGTCTCTGGCTGATAGTGCCGGTACTCGTCTTTAAGGTAGACGTGGATGACGACGACGAGGACGATGTTGCCGATAAAGGCGATGTAACCGATCCCACCGAGCCATTGGGTGAGGAAGTCGTGGATGTTTGTGAATTCTGACGCGATAAGTTTCCATTCTGTGAGCTGATACTACCATTGTGCGATGACACGTTGTTGTTGTGCGTAATTATGGTGGTGTTTGGCGGTGCACTGAATTTCGGTATTGTACTCGAGATTGTGCGGAATTTACGCGGGAGAACAACTTCCTGTTGGAGAGAGAAGTAGAAGATTTTTTTTAATTATAGACATTGTTGCGTGACTCTATTGGGATGTAATTGAAAAGGTTGCCGTTTTAATGAACGTGTGACCCTTCTATCTTGTGTCCGTGCCTACAGTGTTACACAGGCCAAGCTGGGTAATTGTCGTAAATTATAGAGGGGTATGTATGTCAGATGAGTGCAGTAGGTTTAAGGTGATGGAGTGATAGTTTAATGAGTTGCATCATGAAATGAATGGGTTAACTGCGGGTAAAGGGGTTAACTTTCATTCACATTTGGTTTAGCTAATTTTTTCTACACTTGTACTAATTTAATTTTGTATGGAACCACTCAAGAGTTCCATGAAAAACAGACTTTTAGAGATCCCAGTGGTAGGTATCAGATGAAGACTAGCTTTTTAGTTTCGTAAGATTTCTCTTGGATTATTACTCATGTATATGCGATATATATCAGAATCACAATTTGTTGTCTGGTGCAACAATTACCGGTATCTGCATTTCTACGCCCAGAGGAAAAAACATAACTCAACCAAATACAATCAGCAGTAGTCAGCTAATTTTTATCCAAAGGCCAAAAGTCCTATGAACTGCAAGAAATAGAAAAAAAAATGAATGCAATCGCAAGACACCATCCAGACCTTTTGCAAAACGCGTATCCCTTGATCCCTCAGAAAGCAATATAACACCAGCATCAAATGTTGAAGACCAATGGTGATACTGACAACAAGCCATCCAATAGACCTGCAAGAGTCCCATGGTTCGACGTAGCCTCCTTACATTATGCTTTGCAAGCAAACACGAAAGGTGCAGAAAAAACTGCAATCAAGTATTACAGGAAATAGAGAAACAAAAGACACCAGCTTTTCATAACTATAGGACAGATTTTCTAAAGGAAATTATTAAATCCATGGTAGCAAAGCTTAAGCTAAATCCTGTCCGAATGGACAAGGAACAAATCGTAGTAAAGGCACAGTCGGTGTTGGGAGAACTACTTTTGTGTTCTGCATAATCTCATATAGCGAAAGGGAGTACAGCTGTTAGGCAGAGCAAAGCTTTTAGACAACAAAAACAAAGTAAAGGGCAAATAGTAACATACAAACTTAAGATTAACAAAACTGTGGACAATGACGAACTTCATGCTGAGCCGCATTGGCGAAATTTGGACGGATGAATCCATGCTTGATGAATGAAATGTCAGCATCGATGCCTCGAAACAGAATAGTTGCAGTCCATACAACATCGTCTACGAGACCTAATCAGCCTTTGTATTTGAATGCCTGAGATCGTTCATCAAAGTGGTTTTAGGCCAGGAAAGTCAACTGATCGAATGTTCACACTTCATTACCTTGCCTTGGCTTAAAACGATCGAGGAAATTTTTTTAAAGAAAACAATCAGGTGTTCTCGTCAGTAAGATCGCAAAAGTTATGTTAGAAAGGTTTAGCTAGTAGCTAGGCGGTTTATTGGGATTCGGTTTTTTATTTGCCAGTCTTACAGCGGGATGAGGTCGTATAGTCTTATGTTTACCGGGATGCGACTATTTCAGTCTACCTAGATCGATTCAATTATGTAACTGCATGCTCGCTTCAATTATGTCACTATGTCCTGGAAACCAAATTACTGCGATTTTGTACAGATTCTCAGTGGACAATCGGAATGTCATCGTTTTAATGAAGTTCTGACGAACTCGACGCCGTCAACAAAAAAAAAAAGGGATATGGTGCAATTCGCAAGAAAAGTTGAGAAGACTAAGATCCATATCCAAGAAAAAGACACAAGAAGTCAAAAAGAAAATACCCTCTACTCATAGATTGTAAAGAAGCATATGAACCTATAGAGAGACAGCCTATATAGAGAAATGTCTAGTGGAGTATTTAGGCAGAGCCCTACTTGAAAACATTTTGCAAAATTACTGGTTAATCTAATACCAGACGCTTTTGGCGGCACGTCCCGGTTTTCAGCCCAAACTTAAATGTTCCGCTCGGAACAGGCACAGCCAGAGTATTGGTGTCCATTCGTTCTACATGTCCTAGCCATCTTAAACGCACAATGCGGAGTTTTTTTTGACCAGGAGCATGTCGCTGTACAGCTCGTATAGTTCTTGGTTGAATCTTTGTCTCCATAGCCCGCCAACGCAAACGGGACCGGAAGTTTTTCGAAGAATTTGCCTCTCAAAACGACCAAGGATTTCTTCATCCGGTTTTGAGACGGTCAATGCTTCAGCGCCGTTGAGCCGGACTGGGATGATCAGGGTCTAATATTGGATCTCCTTAGTAGTTTGAGTGAGGGCTTTACTACTGAATTACATTCTTAGCCCGGAGAAACAGCGCGGTTGGCAAGAGTAATTCTTCGTTGAATTTCTGACGAGATGTTGTTGTCAGAGTTAGTAGCGGAGTCGAGATAGACAAAGTCCCGTACTACCTCAAAGTTATATCTGTCAATGGTGACGTCGTCGTCGTCGTTGTTGTGTGTCCTTTCGTGTTGACAGCATATACTCATTTACGTATTTACTGCTAAACCCATTTTTGCCCCTTCTTTCTCTTTACTAGCAAAGGTGAGTATTACGTTGAGTACTACCAATGATTGCAATATCGTCGGCGTATGCTATTGGTTGCACCTATTTCTGGAAAATTGAGCGTCTCGTGTTGGCTCGGGAGTTTTTCCCAATCCTCTCAAGAATCAAATTGAAGAAGTCACTTGACATCGCATCGCCTTGCCTAAATCCTTTTTGAGTTCGAATGTGTCGGTGAGGTCGTTTCCAACCATGATGGAGCAACGAGAATTCTCCATCGTCATCCTACACAAACGGACGTGTTTGGGCGGTATACCAAAACTAGACATGGCTTTGTATAGTTCGCCTCTATAAATGCTGACGTATGCGGCTTTAAAACCGATGAATAAGTAGTGGATATCGATTTGGACTTCTTGAGTTTTTTTCCAGGATCTGCCGAAGTGTGAAAATTTGATCGTTTGTGGGCTTTCCTGGCCTTAAACCACACTGGTAAGGGCCGATCAGGTTGTTGGTAAACGGTTTTAGGTGTTCACATATAACGGCAGATAGGATCTTGTAGGCGATGTTGAGGTGCAGTTAGAGGGTCTCCTTTTTTGTGGATCGGACAAACGATGCTGAGGTTCCATTCTTGAGGCCTACTTTCTTCCGATCGGACTTGGCTTATGAGTTGGTGGATGTTTCTTACCAAGTCATCTCCGCCGGCTTTATAAAGCTCAGTGGGAAGGCCGTGATTTTCGGCAGCCTTATTAAGCTTGAGTTTAGATATTGCTATCCTCACTTCACTCAGGTCGGGTGGTTGGCAGTTCTCGCTGTTGTTGCCAATATTGAATGGTTCGTTCTGCCTGACAGCGAAATGTTGTTCGTCATCGCCGTTTAACAGTCTGCAGAAGTGGTTCTTCCATAGCCTCAGCATCGACTGTATCTCAACTACGATATTTCCTTGTTCATCTCGAAAAGATTCTGTTCGAGCCTTGTATTCTCGGCTTTGACGTTTTACACTTTGGTAAGATTTGCGAACATCGTTTCTGCAGGGGCACCTCTCTATATCCTCGATCGCACGCTTTTCTTGCTCTTTTTTCTTTTTTTTTGAAAAGCCGGTGTTCTTCCCTTCTGCTCTGCCCTTAGAGCTCAACGGCAGCTCCAACTTCACCTGCAGCTTAGTCTTGTAGGCCTCGTTCTTGGCTTCGAGCATATGTCGGCATTCCTCATCAAACCAGGGGTTCCTTGCTGGAGGGCGCGAGAAACCTAGCACATCAGTTGCGGCTGATCTAATTGTTCTTCGACATTCGATGCTGGTGGTATGGTGTTAATCGAGAGGTTAAGGGATACGCGTTGCGCGTAGGTCTTGATGGTCTCTTGCGATTGCAGTCCTCCGGCATTCAATTTCACAGTATTTCTGGATTGTTGTGGCGTGGTGGATATCCGCATTCTTGCCTTGGCTGCAACAAGGTAGTGGTCCGAGTCGATGTTAGCTCCTCGAAATGTTCGGACATCAGAAATACTGGATGCGTGCCTCTTTTTTATCGCAATGTGATCAATTAGGTTGGCCGTTCATTAATCTTGAGACCGTCATGTCCTTTTATGGATGTCGAGGTGAGGAAACCGTGTGCTGGCTCATAGTGGCATTTCGTTCCGTAGCGAAGTCAATTAGCCTAAGGCCATTACCAGACGTGTTGTTGTGTAGGCTATGTTTTCCGACAACACTGCTAAAGATGTCTTCTCTTCCTACCTTTGCGTTTAAATCTCCCTGCACGATTTTAACATCGTACTTCGGTAGTCGCTCATAGGTTTTGTCAAGGAGCTCATAGAAGCAGTCCTTAGCTATATCATATTTTTCCTCCAATGGGGCGTGAGCGCATATAAGGCTTATGTTGGCCTTGATGCGGATCGCTACAATGCGTTCGCCAATGTCTTGGAAACATAAGACTTCTTGCCGAAGTCTGGCACTTATAAGAAATCCGCATCCGAACCGTCGCTGTTTCCGCTCACTATAACACGGTCCGTAGTAGATGTCACTGTTTTTCATCTTCTTTTCGTCTTGCCCGTCCCATCATATTTCCTGAATGGCATCATGTCTGCTTTTTAGTAGCTTAGGGCTTCCGCTAGTTGTTCGCTTGCAGCTTCTCCTGTTAATTGTTTTCACATTCCAGGTGCAGATACGTACGTCGCTGTCCTTTTTTTCGTTTAGAAGGTCGTAAACAGTATTGGACATTGGACATCACAGTACTTCGCACATGAATGCAACGAACTACAGACACGTAACAGCACTGGCGACTGAGGCCATCGGTGGGACAGATCAAGACATTAATACAACAGAGAGAGACGGATAGATACAAAGAAGGAAAGACATATAACATACACGTACGTGGCACAGAGGAGGAGACATAGATTAATATTGTCTCATATTATCGCACAGGTGGCCTCAGATAAGCTGGCGATTTTCGTAGAAAACAAATGCTGCCGAAGCTGGGGGCTTGAACCCGCAACGTTTGGCTTAGCAGTCAACTACGCATTCCTCTGAGCCATGGCTACCTGCCGTAAACAGTAAAATCAGTCCTTTCCGAGGCTATTGGTTGCTTCGTAAGAATAAGTATTTTCCATGGTTGGGTAGTTAACCCAAAGCGCAACCCTCAAACTGGAGGGCCAGTTCCAATTTATTAGATACCCCTAGGACACGGGGCAATCAATATCCACTACGGAATTGAGCGCTGCCGTTAGCCTTTCGGTTCATCCGCCACCATCTCTATTCAGAGGGCCTGACTAGCCCTTGAAATTCCTAGATAACCTGTTGTCCGAATATGTCGAAACAGCTTGTCTAGGTTCGCCTGGGACAGCTGGCCGGGTATTCATTCCGTGACATTCTGACCTGACTGTTGGTAGTGTTGCTGTTTTTCGTCGTGTTATCAACACTCGTGTTTATCGTTTAGCAAGTCAAATCCGGTTGGATGAGACCAGTACCCGATGGTTACCACTTGGAGGGGAAAAATAAGCACTTGATGTGTAATCAGAGTTACAACCACTGGGCATTGCCAAGTTAAAGCCAATCAGAGTTTACCCTCGTCCTACAACACCCAGCCAACTTGACAACTTGACAACTTAACATTGACATTTTAAATGTATCTATTCCTGTTCAAAAAAAGTTGCAGAAAGCATGCTTTAGATAGAGTACTTCTCGACAACGGCAATCAATTGTAAAAGGCAAATTCTGTCAGATTGACCTTGTCGCAAAGTACTCTATTGTCCAACTGAGGGTCAAAAAACAAAAAGCTTGTATGACGTAGAGAGAAAATTATGGGTTTCGGCAGTTTTGTAAAATCGAATGCAATCGAACATTTAATATATTTATTATGAAAAGCTTACCGAAACATCATCAGCTGGATACATCAACAATTCCCGATGTGGATCATTCTGGATGACTGTTTTATTTTTGGCAATGAATCCTTCAAAGTCGATAGGCTCAACCACGGTTGGTTTGTTCTAAAAAAATTATAAGAAATCATTTTTTTAGTTGAATGGCATATTTTTGTAGATAAATTGTAAGTTTTACAGATAGAAGAAAGAAGAGATATGAAAAACTTATAAGTTTTTTAGTTTAGAAAAAAAAATATAATGAGTCTGCAATTTTTTGAAGGTTTTTTTTCAATTGAAGATACATTTTTGTTAAATAGAATTTCGCAAAAAAAATCACCCACTTGTATTAAAATAAAAAATATACAAAAATAAAAAATGCTATTTAGGGTTCACATCGATATCTTCCCGGCAAAATGTATTGAACGCCATTTTTTAAATGTTACAGGAGACCAAAAGAAAACTTCCTATGTAGGTAATTATTTGTGTGATGTACTGTAAATTTTAGTTTTCTATAGTTTGATTTGTATTAATGGGAGAAACCTCAAATCAATACCAAAACGTGCCGCTTGCATAAATTATAAGAGCAAGTCAAAAAGTAATTTCCGAAAAATTGTCGCTACGTACATTTTTACGGGATGTTATCGATATGTACAACACCCAAAACATTTCAAAAATTTATATAAAAAGTTGCAAGCCTAACCAGCTTCGTAGTAGATTAAAACCGCACTCATCCAAGCAGAGTGTAAAACATGCATCCCTGCATTGCAACACTTCACAAATTGAAAACAAAATAAAATATCTTCTCAACAGTACATTTTGAAAAATACTCGAAAACTCATGTTTCCTCTGCGCCATATTGTAAGGTAATTTATTCCACCATAAACATGGTAACGCTCTTCACCATATCGTCGGGATTAGATCCCTCTGAGGATTTTCCTGTTGTTAACCCACACCCAGTTTTAATTTCAAGACTGCATTGCTATGTAAAGTCCATGGAAATGTGAAAACGAAAATCTTCCAACAACAATGAGGAAGTCGGACCTGACATTTCGTAGACAACTTGGGTAGCTTCAAATTATATGTCTGTATGTGCACTCAAACGATGGTTGAGGATAAAAAAGAGAAACCGTCTCTGCCTCGAACTTGAAAGTGTATCTTTACTTTCTCATTCCGCTATAGTCGCACTTTGTTATGGACTGCATTTGTTGTGTGTATTTTTGCAACCCGCATAGAAAGAACGAACGCCTTGTAGAATGTCAGGTTCAATTTAGACTTGATTGTCTAAAGCGACAAGGGTTGAAAATACTTGTATACTTGTGTATGCACACAACCCTACAGCAAGGGTTGCATAATTAAAAGCCCCTCGGGGTGTTGAATTTGAATATAAACACTTGTATCTGAGACTGGATATGATATCGCAACCGGGAACTGGCGACGTGAACCCCTATAATGAGTGAAATTCAATTCGCCGGGGGTAAGTGAACAATCGAAACTTGAATTTATGACACTTCCGAATCGGGGGACAATTCTATTCAATGTCAAAGGACTTTCTCCAATTTTAGGGTTGAAAAGTTATGCAACGATTGATAGTAAGAGCCAGTGTCTTGTGACAATATGGAGCGGAAGTTAACTTTTGTTATGTTAGGAGGAAGGACTATATTGAAGCATTGTCAAGCTATCGTGACGTGACAAGGCGTGTACAAATTTATTAGCGAATTTGATTTTTGAAAATTTATGAAACTTGTAATCATTTTTTTCAATTTGCGAAAGTTTTACAAACATCCAAAAGAACACAGCTGCAAGGAGTAGCTTTTAAAATTTACCATTGAAAATCGGCAATATCCTCTGCACATTCTCCGGTCATTCTAACAACGAGCAAGTCACTCATTAGAAATGAAAACCCAACAGACTAACAAACTCGAAAACCAACTGGAAAGGCTTCAAAATGTTGAAAATAATATTCGACTGGGTGTATCGCTTAGATCCCCATTGGAACTTGAAGTCGCGGTTGACTCCTTTATCGATACCGTTCAAAAAGCGGCATAGAATACTCCCAAACAAAGCAAAAAAGTGAACCATATCAAGTACCAACGGGAAATAAATGATTTGGTTAGACAAAAAAGAAAACCCTAAAAAGGCTCCAGGTTATTACTTGATTATAGCAGAAATTCTTTAAATGTTCCCTCGGAAAGAATTAACTAAACGTCTGTACATTGTAAATGCGGCAATCAGACTAGAAAGTCGCGGAAGTGATAATGGTTCTCAAACCAGGAAAATCACCGAATGAAATAAAATCTTACAGACCTATTTCAGTTCTTCCGATAATTTAAAAAGTTTTTGAAAGGATATTACTCGGTCGCTTAAGCCCCATTATTGATCAGAAATGCTTTTTACCTGACCATCAATTTGGGTTTAGAAGTAAACATTCGACTGTGGACCAAGTTCATCGAATTACTGATGTAATTGAGAAAGCTTTCGAAGAGAAGAAAATTTACTCAGCCGTATTTCTTTACGTGTCGCAAGCTTTTGACGGGCTCAGTGGGGCGATGGTTAGTGCGATGAACTGCCGCGCAGAAGGTCTGGGTTTGATTCCCAGCCGTAGCAACACCTAAATGATTTTTCACTGGCCCTCCTCTCGTGATGATCTTACATATCATCCGAGTAGTATCAATTGTCAAGAAAAGCTTATCTCGAATTCGCCGTTTGGAGTCGGCATAAAACAGGAGTTCCCACCATCGTGCAAGAAGTACAAACGCACACATAATTGGTTGTGAGAAAGCTCGGGTACTAACGAGCCTGTTGCGCCAAAAATTTGTATTTTTTGTCGCAAGCTTTGGACAAGGGTTGACATGCAGGCCTTCAATACAAAGTTCTGCCTGAAAAATTATATAAAATCCTCGTCTCGCGTCTTGAGCATAACGGGTGGCCGCGGTGTAGTGGTAATGTGTTCGTCTGTTAAGTGGAAGGTTGCGCTTTCAATCACAACCAAAATCCATTTCACTTTTATTTAAGAGAAATTAAAGGTCGGTGTAATACCTAAAAGTATGCACACCATCTTGAATTTCTTCAAATTTAACGAACACAAGAAAAAGTGACTCCCCGAAGCTAGTTCGGACACCACCCATGGAGTTAAGTCTCCACTACATCCAAAATCTTTCCTATCCTCTCTTTCTTCCCCTTCTCTAACGCTCGTACTATGGTAACATATAAAAGGGTATTCATAACCCCTTGAGTACGTGTAAATTATAAAAAAAAAAAAAAAAAAAATAGACTCTTCCGTGTGAAACTTGGAAACGAATATTCAGAGTTCAAAGAAATTTTGGCAGGATTACCCCAAGGACAATGCGTCTTTGGGCCACTCTTGTACCCTATGTACACGAGATAAATCACATGATATACTAGCATTTGGCTAGCAGTTGGCACAACAATATAGGAAACAAATATGAAGTTACAAAACCCCCGTAACAAGGTTAATGAATGGACAAAATCCTGGCGGATTGCACTTAACGAGAGAAAATCGATTCATGTAGATTTTTTTGTATAAACGGACAAACAATTTGCCAGTATTTCTCAATACGGTTCGAGTCCCTTTTGCAAATGGAGCGAAATATCTCGGAATGACACTCGATGCAAAATTAAAATGGAAGTCGCATGTAAAAAAGAAATGCGAAGAAGTTACAAATAAATACAGAGAACTGTACTGGTTACTCGGAAAATATTCGAAGCTTAACCTTGATAACAAGCTGCTATTATACAAACAAGTGCTAAAGCCGGTCCGGAAATATGGCATACAATAATGGGGTTGATGAGTGAAACGAAACTAAACATTCTACAAACTTTTAAAACAAAATGTTAAGATCATTCTTCAATGCGCCGTGGTATATAAGCAATCAAGATCTACGCAGAGATCTGGGTATTCCAGCGGTTAAAGATGAAACGAAAAAATTTACACGAAAACATAAAAAAAACATTTATTATGACACGTTAACACAACGTTTCTCAAAATTCTTGACGACACAAATTTATTGTGGCGTCTTCAAAGAACTAAGCCCTTCGATAATAACAAACCCGATAATAACAAACCGCGCTAGAAATTGCGGAAAAGCAGGAAAGGAAAGTTACCTGCCAAACATTAATAACTCGTGATAAAAAAAATTGCTAGTTAGTTGCAATACAAATACAAAAAGGGTGGTAGTTTTAGTGAGTAAAAATCACACACTACTTTGGCCACACGTGCTCCTCGTATCTATGAAGATTTCCACCAGCCCAGGGAAACAAAATTAAACAAACTTTAGCGTTGTTCACAACCAACTTCAGATGATCATAAGTCGAAAACTGTGATATATGTCCCGGCTCATGTGGTTAGCTTTTGGCGCCACCTATTATAAAAATTTGGGCCTGGGGACAAAAACCGGAGCAAATGAGCTGACTGAGCCAAACGGGATCAAATACGATTCATTCGGGAGGATCTGTTGTTTAAGGGAGGATTTGTTTATTTACTCTCTCACAAGATCATGTGCATGCAAATGAGACGTGACCAGACAGAAAAAACTCAGTAATCAGGCCCAGAAGTATCTCACTCGCTTCAACAAACATTGGTGGGCAACACGTGGATAGAGTGGAAGGGTTAAAAAGTTTTATATATCGTTGAATCATTTTCTCGGTTCAGACAATATGGACATAGCCAGCATAATAGACAAAGCAAAACCACACTTTAAGATTTTATGTAAACTTCAGCGATGCTACTTTTGAATATTTCCCCACTTTGCGTTTTTCAAGCGTAAATCGATTTATTTCGTACCAAAGAGTTTTCCAATTTTTGAGCGCATAATACCTACCACTCTTAAAATAACAAACGTTTTAAAAATAAATCAACAAATTGTCCACCCTAAGGTGGAACAGTTGTAACATCACAATTAAAATCCAAACGCTTGCGAACTGCTGTCAATATTCTAAGAAACTGGTCTTCAAACCCGAATCTCCAACGAACATTTTTGAGATGACTAGGTAGCATCCAATTGGCTAACCATTGTTATAACGTAGAAAGTTCCAATGCCGCATACAGTCCGAAAATGGGACAGTTTCATAGTAATCAACCTCAGCCTCAAATATTTGATCAAAACAGACGCATTGACAGATCATCTTTTTAGACTCTTAAGAACTCGCTCCACAATAGACGTCTTTAAACTGTTTGTCGATACAATACCGTCAACCATTTTACGGGATTCGGAGCAAATGAGGAGCAAAACCGAGCTCTGACATTGTCTGCCAATGTAGCGAAACCAATCCACAAGATCGGACAAAGCTCCCTACCAGGATCGGGTTCTTGGCCCTAACCTGACGAAATAGAAACAGGAAGCAGTTCTAATGCTAATCTAAAAGAAAACGTTACATGCAAATAATTCGATCAAAACCAGAAATCCGTTACATAGGTGTAATGATTGACAGCCCATGTCAAAACTAGTGCTGGGTGCACGACAGGGTCGTTTGGACTTGCTCCTTGTGCGATCAACTAAAATTTTTTTTGATAAAAACTTCTATAGCGGTTGTTAATGTAATTGACATTTCAAGCGGCTAAGAGTCCATCTATTCTAAGGCAACTAAGCTGAAACTAATTGCGAGACATTTTTTCAAAGTTATTTTTGAGGTTTTTTTTTTTTGTTTTTGGCTTGCGAGATTTAGAATGAAGCAAAAAGGAATGAATACCCGACCTGTGGTCCCAGGTGAACCGGGACAAGCATCAGTATTTTGGATGTCCAAACATTCCGAAGAGCTAACATCGACTCGGACCACTACCTTATTGCAACCAAGGTAAGAATAAGGATATCCCCCACGCCAAAACAATCCAGAAATACTGTTAAACGGCGATGACAACATTCCGCTGTCAGGCAGAATCACTCAATATTGGTAACGACAGCGAAAACTGCCAACCACCCAACCTGAGTGAGGTGTGGACATTAATATCTTAACCCAAGCCTAATAATGCTGCCGGAAATGACGGCATTCCCGCTAAGCTTAATAAAGCCGGAGGGGATGACTTGGTATGTAACATCCACCGACTCATGACCCAAATCTGCTATGCCTAAAGAATGGAATCTCAGCATCGTTTGTCAAATCAACAAAAAAAAAGAAACCGTCTGAACTGCGCCAACTACAGATGCAAAAGTCTCCTCAACCTACAAGATCCTATCTGCCGGAAAATGTGAAGGCCTGAAAGTGTTTACCACCAACCTAATCGGCTCTTAGCAGCGTGGTTTTAGGCCAGGAAAGTCCACAGCCGACAAAATTTGTACACTTCGGCAGATTTTGGAAAAAACTTAAGAAGTCCAAATCGATCGATCGATACCACCGTCTATTCATCGATTTCAAAGCCGCATACGACAGCATTTGTAGAGACGAACACAGAGCCATGTCTAGTTTTTGTATACCGCCCAAAATCGTGCGTTTGTGTAAGATGTCTCCATTCTACATCTCCATCTCCATCTCGCTGCTCCATCAGGGTCGGAAACGACCCCACCGACACATTCGATACCAAAAAAGGGTTTAGGCAAGGCGATGCACTGTCATGTGACTTTTCCAATTTGATTCTTGAGAGGATTGAGCAAAACTACCGAGCCAACACAAGAGGCACAATTTTTCGGTTTGCTCAAATTTTTGCACGATTCTTCCGTTTGTACGCACATTTGGACGATTAAATCGACCGAAAAAAATTACGAAATGCACGATTTGCATTTTGATTTGAAGTCTGAATAACTCTAACGCGTTGCTCGATTGTGTATCTTTCCATGGTTCAAATTTAGTAAGTCTGAAATTGAGAAATGTCAAATGAAATGCAGAAAAATTTGACTTTTATCGACGACATCAACATCGGCCCTTAATAAAATTCAACTGCATTTTGAATTAGCTAATCCGGTTCAGATAATTTAGAATTTGACTTAATTGCGAAAAATTTGGTGTCACATTATGCTCTTTGATATGATCTTGAGATATGACCAATTTTATGGGACAGAATTATACGCCTTATTAGTGAAACTTATATTCCAAAATTTGAAGGAAATGGGCCCAAAACTTAATCAAAGCAGCAACTTTTTTGAGTCCCCTATCATCGCAATATTAGAATCAATTAAAATCTTGATTTCAAAGATTTTTATTAATACGACACCTTTCTCTTGTAAGAAAAGTTGTAACGCTCTTGATCAAACTCGTAGGGCTGGGAAAAAATCGCCAAATTCTGTATTCAAGTGGGTGATTATTCTTATCTTAAAACCATGCGTTTTTTTTATGGTGCGATATCATAAATCAACACATTTTTTTGAATGAACGGAAGCAATGTGTTATCATTTTTCCGGAACACTTTATTTATAGACATTAAATCAAAGTGGATACAAGTTATAATTAGGAGTCCTTTCCTTCCTTAAGTGGCGCTACAGTCCGGAATATATACAGTTCTTAGCTAACTGCCTCCAGTTGCGCACTCCAAGTTGGTTAAGGTCGGTTTCTACTTGTGCGCGCCACTTAAGGCGAGGTCTTCCTCTACTGCGTCCGACGTCTGGCTGGGAATTGAAGACTCTGCGAGCCGGAGAATTGGTGTCCATTCGTTCTACATGTCCTAGCCATCTTAAACGTCCAATCCGGAGTTTTTTTGTACCGGGGCATGTCGCTGTACAGCTCGTATAGTTCTTGGTTGAATCTTCGTCTCCATAGCCCGTCAACGCAAACGGGACCGAAGATTTTTCGAAGAATTTTCTTCTCAAATCGACCAAGGATTTCTTCATCCGCTTTTGAGACGGTCCATTCTTCAGTGCCGTAGAGCAGGACTGGGACGATCACGGTCTTATATAAGATCTCCTTAGTAGTTCGAGTGAGGGCTTTACTACTGAATTGCCTTCTTAGCCCGAAGAAACAGCGGTTGG